>JAJGRW010000048.1:369706-553632 GCA_025461045.1 Carex parvula | reverse complement strand
ATCACTAACCTTAATACATAGACAGAAAGCCCTAACCATGACATTATTGGGTACGGTTCCTAGCATCCTTCTCCTTCTTGCATTCCTTTCGAGGGTAGCTCTGTTGGTCTGGTGACCCCTTGTCCTTCCTTCCAGTATGTCCATCCACATGGGATCCGGTTGTGTCTTCTCCAACCCAACTTCACTAACCGTTGCTCTGGCGTTAAGATATTCCCTTCGTGCGGCGGCCAATCACCTTGATTGTCATACACGTGGAATTCTCCACTCCATGTGTCGATAAGCGTTTGAATATTGTAATAGTAATTTACGAAGACATTTGGATCGTAGTTCCTATATTTTTCACACATTTGTAAGTTTTATCATCCAAGATTATTATAAGATTTTAAAACACATTCGTACCTTATTTTACACACTGCCATTACATGAACACATGGTATTCCGGTGAGCTGAGACTTTTGGCAAGAGCATTCCACCTCATGGTCGTTCTGCACAATGACCTTGTATCTGCAGTCTTGGGACGTGTACACCCATTTGCCTGCCTCAATATCAAATGGGACATTATCACCATGTGATGTCACCATAAATTCTTCGAATCTATTGAATGGAACCGCGCTCATTTTGTTAGTCTTCCGGATGTGCTTGTTCAGCTTCAAGTGCGTACGAGTGGAGAAAAGTTGACCCTCTTGTTGGCATTGCAGCAACCAGTAACCTACGAGAATTACAATTTACAATTAAAATAAAGATAACCTAAAATATTTCATTAATTGTAAATTATGGAAATTGTTGATGTCTCATTATTAGACCTATAAAACCGATCAATTTCTGTACCAAAATCTGTGTTTTAAACCACTATATTGCATTGTTCACATTGAATATCAATAGAATATGGTACTGCTGCATTTTGGTTATGACTTTGCAGGAAATAGGTGAAAACAAGCAAAAGACCAGAATTCTGACATCCTCCATGCGAGTCGCGTCCCAGCTGACGAGGGTCGCATCATAGTCCAGCGGACCTCAGACGCGACCCTCACTGCTCACACCAGGTTCCACCTGACGCGGGTCGCGTCGAATTAATTGCGCCAGGGCCCAATTGAAGTCCATTAAGATGCCTATATATACAGCCTGGCGCAAATTAGAAAGGGGAATCGACATTTTCCCGAAAGGGGATCTGATCGGGGATCGACGATTTTCACCAAAAATAGATCTGATCGGTTTGAAAGGAGTTCTTGGCGCGTGACAGAGGAGAGGCGATTTGGAGCCAAGAAGGATTCGACTTGGAGAAGAAGATTCGGCCAGAAGCTTCGATCCTCTTCAATCCTTCATCTCTCATCATGATTTGCACTCTCTTTCTCTCTTTTACTTTGTTTTTGATCATGAGTGAGTAGTTTTGTAGTTTCAGGGGTTTGGATGTAGTCTTAGACTTTGTTTGATAATGCACATTGATTGAATCTGAATGTTATTCGTGTTTTTTTTATTCTTGTATTATTGTGATTGCTTGATCTAAGTTGCTTGATTGATTCTTGATTGTCTACTGTTGAATGCCTATGGTATTTCTTCTTGTAATTTGGCCTTGATGTTTCTTGCAAATTAGGTTAAGTATTTGAGGTAGATCTGAGATCCGAAAGGTGAGGTCAATAGTAGCCGAGAGGTGAAATTTCCACCTGTGGATACCTTTAGTAAACAGAACTGAGAACTTAGGTTTGATCAAACCTAGGAAGGTGAAATTGCATTTCCGTACCAGGTCTGTTAAGCCAACACACGAGAGTTGAGGTTTAGTAACATTAGGTACGGTCAATCGAGCCTTACACGATTTAAAACAACCAGAAACAGACATGTGCAGGCTCAGCTTAAGGGGCCATGCGGGTCGCGTGTGAGAGCACGCTGGTCGCATCACAAGGGTCGCAAATGAGAGTTTGCGAGTGGGCAGGTCCAGAGTCGCTTGAGGGCCACGCGGGTCGCATCACAAGGGTCGCATCACAAGGGTCGCATACGAGAGTATGCGAGTCGCGTGACAGGTCCAGAGCAGCAAAGTTGAAGATGAAATCTGAAACCCATGAAACGCTTTTTTATACAATAGTTCAAAACCAAACATTTAATTCAAAACATTTAATTGCTTTCATTTCCTTTTATTGAATTTGTCACTGAATTTAGGAAACATAAACAAACTCAAACTTCTAGTACTTAGCTAAGTCAAGTAGAAATTCAGAAATTGAGTCGTCCCTGTGGATCAATACCCGACTATACTTTACGAGTAGGGCTGTGCACTTGCAGTCTTAAGCGAGAGTATACAAAGGTTTTAAAAGCTACAGCTTGCTGTAGTGAAACTTTGTTTTCTCACACGCGAACAATTGTGAATAACAAACCTGCGAGAAGTTTTGAAGACATTGTTCAACGACTCGAAACCATTGTTGGTCATTATTTTCCAACGACTTTCGTTGTCCATAGCTTGATAAACCTTCCATGGCTTAGCTGGTTCTTCCTCGTTATTTTCATTGTACTTGCCACATGTATCCAAGTATGTCAGCCATTCAGGATTTCGCCTTCCGATTGCATCAAGGTCATATTGTAATCTTCTGTGCTTCTTCTTTTTAACCATCATCTTGAAGAATTTAGAAGCAATTTTATCCTGAGTGTGTTTTCAAAATTCTCAAATATGTATTGAGAGCAGAACCGGTGGGCACACTACCCGTTCTCCTCTAACCAACCAATATCATCTTGAATGAACACTTTTTTTATGCCCTTGTGCCGGTCAGAGACCACACCCATGAACCTACAACTACCAATTACATTATCCCGCACCCACTTCATAAACCACCCCCAATTCTCAAACTCTCCGCTCTCTACCAATCCAAATGCTAGTGAGATTAACTGGTTCTTTGTATCATATCCGGTGACAATCAACAACCTGCCCTTGTATCTACCTGACAAGAAACAGGCGTCGATACTGATGACGGGTCTGAGGTGACCTACTGCTTCTATACACGGTCCCCATGCCCATGCCAACCTCATGAAATACCGGTACCCTTCCTTATCTGAAGGCTTCGAAACAACTTCATACACAGTTCCCGGATTTGCCCTTTTTATTGCCTCCAACAAAGGGACAATAAGCCCGTAAGACCCCTCCCAACTACCAAATGCCCGGGCAATCGCTAACTCTCTACCACGCCATAATTTGTTGTATTTTGGGACGATGCCCTCGTACCTTTCAGCAACCAGGTCCCTGATAGCTCTGATACTAATATCAGCATTTTTTTTCAAAGAAAGTTTTATGCAGTTGGCGACCATAGAGGACATCAACTGCGCATGATCTGACCTGGATGCATCTGCGTGGCATGTGTGCGGTACCTCATTCTTCGTGATGGCCCAAGTATTACCAAAGCCTGTGGCCCTCGCAACCAACCCCCACTTGCACTTGTTGCTCTGGCACTTAAACCTCAGCCTTGTTGTGTCGCTGTGTGTCTGTCTGATCTCGATATTTTTCTTTATGTGCAGTGGTGGATTTTTTTCTTTCATTTGATCCTTGTCGTTGTACGTCATCTCCTGAGAAATTTCTGACATTTCTCCAACCTAGTTGAAAATTCAAAAAATTTAAATTATTAAATTTTTAAAGAAATAAAAAATTCATATAAGTTCAAAAACGAACCTCTGAACCCGCAAAAAAAACATGGTCAGCTTCTTCAAACCCCGAAGTGTCATGAAAAGCTGGAAACGGGTGTCTCTCTTCAAGACCCGATATCGGCCACTTTCGCATACCCAGCACAGGACGATTGTCTTCCTCGTCACTAGCATCCCCTGTCTGCCTACCGTCGTCACTAGCATCCCAATTTTCCGCTGCCTCCCGTTCTTCGGGATCCTCATCTGTATTGTCAGTATAATAACGTGGTTCTGGAGTTTCAGATCGGTTCTGGCTAGAGCTGGAGGATGGAACCCGAGATCGGCCCCGACTAGAACCATCCCCCACGGATGGGGACCGACTAGTACCCGCTAAATTTAGGGCCCAAGTAGGACCCGTCACTGACTGATCCATGCCTCGACTAGGGTTCTGTCTACGGTTCTGTCTACGGTTCTGTCTAGGATTCTGTCTGGGGTTAGCAACCACATATAACTCTAGGAACTTGAAAGGTGTTGTCAAATTCAATGTCATTTGGGTATACAACCTCCAACTGCTATCGTCTAGTACAGGGAGTTGTTGGAACCATGTTTGGTTGCCTTGGCCGATATTGATCCTTGCGGAAATACCAGTTCGTAATAATTCGGGTCAATACCAAGTTCCTGGTACACTTCCCTAGTTATACCTCTGAAATCTAAATCCGGGCCGATATTGAACATTTTCTGGGGTTGGATACTATAATAAACACCATTGGGCCCTTATAATACTTCACCACCAAAATAACAAGCAATTCCAATCATAGTTACCTGAATTACAGAACAAACCTAACATTTAATAAATTTACAAAAAATTAAAAAAATAATTAAATAATTAAAAAAATAAAAGGACTAGAGTGAAAACTTACTCTTTGGTCTCTGCGAGAATGCTCTTTGCTGCCTGCTGCCTTGCGCCGAATGGAATGAGCACAGTTACCTGAGGTGGTGCCTTAATAGACAGAAGAGGTTGGTGCGCTAATCAGGTCCGCACACCACCTGGTGTGCCAACCCAGTCCACGCACCAGCCTATTTGGTGCGCGAACTGGGTTAGCGAGGGTGGTAGGATTGATAAGGGGCCCAACGGGATGGTATTATTTTAATTTGAATTTTTTAAGATGGTAACAATAAAAATTTCGGCAAACTTGATATGTAAATTTGCATATATCTGCGCCATTTTTAACCCTAGAAACGAGATACTTGCCTCGTATTGCAATGTTAAAACGAAATTGGTTGAATCAGGGCTCAACAAATGAGAAGCTTAATTACCAAGTTATTATTGTCAAATTTTTCTAGTTAGCATTTGAAAAAAAAAAATGAAAATACAAAGTTGACATATAATTGAATTTTTTTAATGCTAATTGATTATCTGAGTACCACCCAAAAGTAACACACATGTATTACCGACACACTATCTAAGAATTCAATAATACATGTGTGCCACAAGAATATCGTTCTTGGATGGTACTCAGATAATATATGCTTTTTTTTTTTTTTCAATTTCATGCCAATTTGCATAACTAATTAAAAGAAATTCGGTTATTATTAGGTATTTTATTATAAAAGGAAAGCTTTTTCTTACACTAATGTAAAATAATAAATCCGATAAGGCGATAACTGCCAGTGCCAAGTGATCCGTGCTGAGTGCTCAGTGTTCAGTGTTCGCTGATAGGACTTCTTTTTTTATTCCTTTTTTCTGGTAATATACTTCCGACAATTTTTTTTTTTTTACTTAGAGTGGGAAAGTGCTTAACACCTTCCTTCCTTCCCACCTCTGAAACATAACCACCCGCATATTCAACAACTTTCTACTAAAAGTCTGATGTGGCTTAATTAATTATATAATGGCACTAGCTGTTAAGTTGATAATTTTTTTGTGAAACGGAAACCCGCACCCTAGACATGGTTCTGGAAGTTCATTTTAATCAGTGTAATAAACAAATGAAGTCTTATTTATTATTTCCATAAAAAACATTAAATAGATTGACGATTTTATTCATCTAACCGTTTCATATTACTTGTTATGGCTATTTTAATTTTTTTTTTAAATTCTATGTATGCTAAAATGAGAACTATATTATTGATTAACAATTTAAAATGTATAATACTACTAGGAAACATTTAAAAAAATCAAAATGCTAAAATCAAATAAGATTTAATTATGTTATAAAAAATGATTAATAGACCTTTTTTCAATTTAATAATATGTTTAGTACCAGAGAATCACAAGCAACATAAAACTATGGTCACGTCGTTGGAGATTTGGAGTAGAAAGTTGTATAAAGCGGCATTTGCTACGTACGCAGTAAGCACTTCTCTCATCCAAGCACCAAGCCCCTATTAAATATTTGGTGAATCCGACGAAGGACCACCCATTGTAATTTGTAAGCCTTGCGTCTTTTCCGGACTCAAGTTGTTGCTCCCTATTAAAAAATTTTCTTAGCGCCTTCGTCGATTCATCTCTCGCGTGCAAGGGATTGTGGATGTTGGTGGATCCAATTGCACATTCTCAAGTTCTGATTTCAGGCATATCAATTAGAGAATCCTCTTGAGAAATGGTACCTGCTTGGTCTATGTTCTTAGGATCTAAATTTTATTATTTTTCTTTAGTAGGTTACGATTAAAATTTTGGAAATCATGCATCCCTGCTCCGGCTCTTCTCTTGATGCCACAGTCGGATGTTAAAATCGCTGGATCTCAACTTTCCGTTGTTTGGAATCAACAAGGTTTGAGTCAAATATTGTCGGTGGTTAATACCGATGATTTCAGTGGAAACTGAACCGACCTGATAGATATAATCATTGCCGTTTCATTCAATTAGACAAATTACCAATATATTTCCTGCTTAACTATCAAAATTAATCCCTGTTGTCTGTAGTATTATTCCCAATTGTTAACAGTTCAACGATCTTATTGCACAGATGGCATCTACAGAAGAAGAGAAGACAGGATTGCAAGAGGAGGCCATCACCATTAATGGTTCCCCGCTGTCAGTTCACAAGATGCAAACGTTTGAGCATATTGGATCCTTTGCAGCAGTAGCTCAGACCTATGGCCCCAGAAGTGTGAAAAGTAGAATTTTGATGAGCATTTATGTTGTTTTAATCAAGGCCAAAATTAACGTCCTTTTACCCTTTGGGCCACTGGCTGTTATTCTTCATTACACCACTGGCAAGCATGTAAGGGTTAAATAATTTATTGGAATTTTAATTTGCACTTTTCATGTCCTTGCAGAGAAGAGAACTAATTGTATTATTTCATAAACTTTGTTTGCTTTCCCACAGGGATGGGTATTCTTTTTCAGCTTAATTGGCATTATACCTATGGCCGAGCGGTTGGGTTATGTTACTGAGTAAGTGTTTCTGAAAGTAAATTAAACTTAGTTTATTTGTATCTATGCTTTTCAACATGTACATAATCATCACTTTCTTTTTGATGCAGACAGTTGGCTTCTTACACCGGCCCAACAGGTTTGTTTATCCAACTCTCCTTTCTCTCTTTTCAATTGAATGAGAAGGCTAGTGGCCACTGTTGAAATGGGAACTGGTAGATGGGCAATTTGAGTCCAATTTATTGATGTACATGAATTTTGAACTTTTCTTGCCCTCTTTGTTTTTTTCATTTTCTGGTGGTGTAGATTGGGTTTGATTAAAAAGAACTGCCAGCAGTATCAATAATGATATTCTGAATTTATGAAGATAATCTTTTGTGTGAATTAGTAGTAGGGAGGCAGGGATAGTTTGGGAAATTACTAAACAAAGAGGGAAGTACAAGGAAATGTGAGTTATATTCTTATTTCACTAGTTCAATAAATATGGGACTGATGTGGTGCAGTTGGTGGGCTGTTGAATGCAACATTTGGAAATGCGACAGAGATGATAATATCAATTTATGCCTTAAAAAATGGTATGATAAGAGTGGTGCAACAATCTCTTCTTGGCTCCATCTTGTCCAACATGCTTCTCGTTTTGGGTTGTGCTTTCTTTGCTGGCGGTCTTACCCATCCCCATAAGGACCAAGTCTTCAACAAGGTTATTTTTGGAAATATTGCACCTATTTCTTATACAATTTTAGAGGGCTTGCTAACTTTTCTGACATGGTCACCTACAAAATTTCTATGACATGGTCATCTAAATTTATGCTGACATTCTAAGGATGAGGTTTTATGCTTGTAGTTATGGTCTTATACTGGTTAAAATTTAGCGTTCTCTTCCTTGTGCTGATATAATGTTTTCCTTGTTGCTGTTGGGTACATGATTGTGTCGAAGTTTGACATAACCTATTGCCAAATAAGATTACTCCAAGGTCAAGTAACAATATTAACTACGGAATGTGTAAAGATGGATTGATGTTCTGGAATCTGCTTGCTGTTTGCCAAGATTTTTTTTGTTAAATTAGGAAAAAAATTGGACATTGACTTGTTCAATTTTTCAGTTGGCAAATTCATATCTGAGTGTCCATACAAAAGAAGTCTGTTTGTCACAAGTTAATGATGAGCAAGTTATGATTCTTAAAATTTCATCTTAAACAATTAGGTGCAGATGACCCATGTTTTTCCTCAAAAAAAATAGGTGCAGATAAAACACTGTCTAAACATGGTATGGAGTCAAAGCAGCCATATATGATCCTGTGTCGGATCAAAGCAACCATATATACTGAGAAGTCTTTTAGATTAAAAAGGCACTTTAACAGTAACATTTCAAAGGTATAGTAGATTATTTTAATTGACTGACTTCAGATTGTCAGGCTTCAGCTGTGGTGAACTCGGGCCTTTTACTGATGGCAGTCATGGGCCTTCTTTTCCCGGCAGTGCTGCACTTCACACACTCGGAGGTGCATTATGGAAAATCAGAAGTGACTTTATCAAGGTTCAGCAGCTGTATTATGCTTTTTGCCTATGCCAGCTATCTCTTCTTCCAGTTAAAGAGCCACCGCAGCCTATACAACCCTATTGACTCGGTAACTAGTAATCCTAAAAGCCAACTCGATTCAAAAAGAAGAATAGGAAAATAAATATGTTATTTTAAATATCCGTAGTAGCATGCCATTGAAATGTTGAATTCATATGCCAGAAGGCTAGGTTGCAGGGGAGCGATCTAACTATCGTACCAACTTTTATTTGTGCAAGTTGTAGGCTTGAAGTCTGCACAATTTCTGACAGACTGTTTATTACATTTTAATTGTTCAATTTAAGTGCCCTTAATGCTTTGAAGTTTGTATTGTTGTCCTGTCTTTTAGTTAAAATAGTGATCACTAGAAATAGCATTGTGAGGCTGTTTATTACCTGTTTTGGACTAATCAAATCAGGCTAGCAGTTACTAGGGTTTCATCCATTTTTGCTTGAAAGATAATGGCATGAATCTAAAACAACATGAATGTCAAGTGTTTAAAATGGAGACTTGAATCTTTAGGAAACAAAGGGAAATGGTTGATACTTCAGGGTCCAGTTCTGTAGTTCATTTATTGGTTTTTTTTTTAAGCATGGTAATTCGCTCTATTGTTGGAGATCCAAAATTTGGAACAACTTGGTAGATGATGATTAAAAATATATGAACATTCAGGATGTGGGAGGGCTAGGAGCTGAGGAAGAAGAACAAGAAGAAGAGGCACCAGAGATTACACAATGGGAGGCGGTTGGTTGGCTATTCGTTCTAACCATTTGGATCTCTATTTTATCAGGATACCTTGTTGATGCTATTCAGGTAAATTATATAGATTAATGTCTTTTTTATTTGCTTGTTTGTTTGTTCATGACATTTGCTTACACCTAATATTGATGTTTCATGTTTATATCAGGGTGCATCAGAATCAGTTAACATGCCAATTGCGTTTATTAGTGTCATTCTTCTACCTATTGTCGGTAATGCTGCTGAGCATGCAAGTGCTATTATGTTTGCTATGAAAGATAAACTTGTGAGTTTCATGCATTTGACTTTCTCAGTTAATTCGTCTTACAATGGTATTATTATGAGATTCATGGTACCTTTTTTTTTTTTGCTAATTTAGGATATCACTTTGGGTGTTGCAATTGGCTCTTCCACCCAGATATCAATGTTTGTGGTAAGCACAATTTTTTTTTTTTTTTTTGCACGATCTATTTAGCGACAGTAATGTTAATTGACAAATGGTTTTGTTATGCACTTATGCTCAACTTGCAGATTCCATTTTGTGTGGTCATTGGTTGGATGATGGGGAAACAAATGGATTTGAATTTCCAATTGTTCGAGACAGCAACTCTTTTTATTACTGTTCTGGTTGTTGCCTTCATGCTTCAGGTCTGTTGAAAGTTCCTTACAATTTTAAATATGACAAATTGATGTGAAAATATTGTTGGCTGATTGAGTTTGGTTAATCATATGAGCTCACTCCCATTTTTTTTTTATTGTTGGCGCTTTTTAGGAAGGCACAGCTAACTATTTCAAGGGACTGATGCTTATATTGTGTTATTTGATTGTTGCCGCCAGTTTTTTTGTACATGTGGATCCCACTACCGGTAAGTACATTTGATAATAAACAGTTTGTTCTTGTTCCAGAATACACACTTGATTTTTTTTTTTTTTTTGGCAGCACATTTATAATAAAAAAATGAATTGAGAGTACTTAAATTTTTCTCAGAATTACTGTTTTCTTGGAGAAATTAAACACTTTCATCATCTTTATGGAGAAATATTGATTATTTCACAATCTCTCATTTAAGGATTAGAATAGGATGTCAGGGGAAAAAGACGAACAATGATATAAAGAAGGAATTAGAAGGAAATTGGATTTAGATGAGAGCTTTTAGAAAACATGATAGTTAATAGCAATTACCTCAAATCATTGGTGCTCCTGCAAAATACTGATAGTTCTTTTTGTAAAGACACGGTAGCAAAATGTCGTTTTAAAAGCTATGCATGTTTGTTCCTATCACCAGATACTGCTTAGAGTTAGATCTTGGCTCTTGCATATTTGGTAGATGGAACTGCTTAGAGTTAGATCTTGGCTCTTGCATATTTGGTAGATTTTCCATCTACCAAATATGCAAGAGCCAAGATCTAACTCTAAGCAGTATCTGGTGATAGCAACAAATATGTTAGTTAATACCCTTATATTTATCCATTGGCTTCACAGTGTTGACATCACTGTCCATCTTCTCAGTTGTATTTCAGTGAAAAATATCTCTACTCTATTGGATACTATCAATAGTATAATCTAATATTATGTGCTTTCTTTTGTTATCATTGTTACAGATGATAATTAGCTACCAGCAAATGACTTGGTCAGATATTAATCCATCTCATGCCGTATATGACCTGAGACAGATTGGGATATAGCCATGACAAGCCTGCAGATAGAAAGCTGTGTTTTACAAAGTTTTACTCATAGGCTTCAGGAATTTATTACTGGCCTCATAGATCGTTGGGTACTGTGTATAGTTGATAGAACAAATTTTCAGCTCGATGAGCAATGGGGCGTGGTCTCTGTAGCTTTATAGAAGTCGAGGCTTTTTTTGGATCTCTGTCCCTGCATTGTTGTTGTAGATGTAGAGTGGAGGCATCTCTGAAGAGTAACTTTGTTCATTTATTTGTTGCATAATTTTTACATATGCAATATTTTTGTGCTTTTCATTTCAATCCATTTACAATATATTGTGAGTATAAGATGTCCAGTGCCAACCATAGCCAAAAGCTATACTGTACGGATATGGATACGGGTATCGTATTGGATACGATATAGTACAGTGATACTGTATTTGAATTTAAGGATACAATACGTTGTATGTGTATATATTGTAATTTATTTTACATATAATTCTTAATTTATAAAAAAGAAATGTACGAAACATGGTTTCCCGACAAATATTTGGAGTAAAGATGGAATTTTTTAGCAAAGCAGAAAAATAAAAATTTAGGAACATAACAATATTATTTGCAGCAAATTTTGAATATTAAAAACATTTAAGGGGAATACAATAAGAGAGTATCTATTAAATGAAAAGGACTTGAGTAACACGTGGGCAAACCTCCAATCCAATGCAAATGGGAACACTGGAGAGTCTGGAGGAAACATGTTGCGAGTCCAAAACGTGGATTTTTTAATCCTGTTTTTACACGTACAAACCGCTACTTAGTCCTAATGACGTTAGACTGTCCGGATCGTAACCCAAATTTTGAGCTTGGTTCCGGACCGTTGGATCCCAATCTGTTCGTTGTAAAATGCATGGCCCTTTCAAAATCCGTACCAGAGCAGATCGGACGTTCCAGATTAAAATCTCAAAATTTGGGTTACTTTAGGATCTGAATTCCTAAAAATACATCCTCAGTCGCTCTTACTTAAAACCCACAGCAAAGGACTTTGGGGACCGAATTAAATGGTCAAAATATGTTATTTAATTGGATAAGGTAGGTGGCCAATCTGATACGTGTCATAGGAAATTTGTGCGCGAATCTATACCCGATAAGCAGCAGACGCGGTCCGACCCATATCAGATAGGGGTAAGGTGTCATCCGTATCAAATTACGGGTACAGTCGTACAAAGCTTATATGGGCGTATATGGGTGATATGGGTACGGTATCTATACGGACGTATGTCACGTATCTGGATTAGCGTAGGATACGGTTCCTACATGAATGTATATACTAAATTATATTTGAATTACTTTTTATATGAACAGGTTGCCATCCCGATTAAATTATATTTGAAGATTCCCTTTTCCGAATAATAAATGTATTATATCTTAATTATCTTTTTCAATTATTTGACCAACGACATAAGATTTATCTATATTATTTGTGAAATTATGTTTTTTTTTTTTTACTTTATACAAATAATAATTTCTTAGCATTAACATCTTAATTGCATTACTAACCAACGAATTATTCTCAAATTATATTTCTGAATTTATCACTATAGTCAGAAGTAAGGCGAGAATTTTTTTATAAACCATAATTAAAAAAAATAATTTTAGAAAACCAACATGATTACTTTTGTTTTTACAAAAACCACAAGAACTGAAATGCTATTTCGATCCGCTAATTTTTTTTCCGGACCGAAAATCCAAAAATCGGAACTGAAATGCCATTTCAGTTTCGGTGATTTTTTTTTTCCATCCGCGACAGACTGGCTCTGGCCCTCCTCCCTAAAAAAAATGGGTCGAACTAAAATGCCATTTCGATCCCCGGCTAAAAAAACTCTGGACCGAAATGATATCTTGGTCCGTGGGTATTACACCAACGACTACACATGTTTTACTGAAAACATGTGGAACTAGTACGGACCGGTCCGAAACAAAAAAAAATTAGCGGACCGAAATGCCATTTCAGTTCTTATGGTTTTTGTAAAAACAAAAGTAATAATGTTGATTTCCTAAAATTCTTTTTTTTTAATTATGGTTTATAAAAAAAAATTCGTAAGGCGAGGCAAATAAAATTTACAACGAAGTATAGTGTCACAACGAAGTAAGGCAAGGCAAATATATTATTCACAAGGAAGTATAGTTAGGGCTGCTAATGAGCCAAGCTGGCTCATGAGCCAATAGTTGAACAGCTCAATAAATTATATCGAGTCAAGCCCTAAACTAAATAAAGTCCGAACTCGGCTCAGCTCATATTTTATCACTCAAACAGTGCCGAGCCCGAGCCGAGCAGGCTCATGAGCCAATGAGTTGGAGGATATGCATATGATGTTTATGAATTTTAGAGAGATGTGATAATATTCCATGTTGGAGCTATGCAAAATGAAAGCCTTTTGTTATTTTTTAGCATGAGATTAGAGATGGTTATCAAAATATCTTGTGTCTGATTGACATGTTATTTATATTTTTTTTTTTAATGCTTGGTATTAATTTGAATATTTCTAAATGAAATGTTAAAATTTTTAATTTTAGTGAATTTTTGAAGTTTAGTAGATTTACAAAGCACGTGAATATTTAGTTTTAGTGTTATAATTTGAACTTGAAACGTGATATACGAAGATTTTAATGTTTAATTTTAGATAGTATAACAGAGCTCATGAATTGAAACATTGAAACATAATTTTAATGTTTTAGTATTATTATTACAAAGCACATGAATGTTTAGTTTTAGATTTCATGTTTGTTTTTCTAATGCTTGGCATGAGTTGAGCTTGCGAGTTATGAGCCGAGTTTGAGCCGAGCTGAAGACTCAAACTCATTGAATTGAGCTAGACTTTTTTCTTCAAGACCGAGCCGAGCTCGAATTGGACCTGTTTAGTTATATGACGAGCTGAGCTGAATTTTGAGCCGAGCTTGACCCATTAGACCCATTAGCAGCCCTAAGTATAGTGTCAACAAATAGCAGAAATGTAAGACGAGGCAAATAAAATTTTACAATTTTCTCGGTCGATACAGTCATACAGATGATTATGAAATTATGTTCCGTGTTTGGTACATCTGACAACAAATCAACCTGAAGGAATGATTTTTAATCTCCACAAGCTGAGAGGTATACAAGATACTACGATGCTATGATGCAACAGGCAACTCAGCTCGTGCACTTTTCTGGCTACGGGCAGCTAGCAAATCATAGTCCTAAAAATTTACACATTATAATAAAAATAATCAGTTAATAAAGACGAGAATTTAACGAAGGTTTTACAATACCGTATAAAACAATTTTGAGAAATTGCTATTATGGTTTTTATGGTGTAACTGATTACCATAAAATCAGTATATAAGGAGCAGATAATTCGAAAACAATATTTATTTCTACATTTCATCGAGTGCATACAGACGAAAGAAATAGATATGAAACAGATGTTAAAACTCAAAACCATATCCACACCAATACAGATATGAACACAAAACTGATATTCAATGGATGTGAATTTGTAGTACTTATGAATATTGATAGATAGAGTAGGGTTAAAATGCTCCATTGGTTTTGTGCTCCATCATGCCCCAACATCATTATCTCTATTTTCAAAGTCTAAATAATTGATTCGAACCGTTCAATATGATTTTCATATTAAAATGTGTTTGGATAACAAATTTTATAATTTTTATAATTTTTTTACTAATTGTTTAGAGAGGTACAAAATCACTATTTTTGAATGGTCCAGAATCTTCTAAACACAGTGATTTTGTACCTATCTTAAAAAAATAGCAAAAAAATTTCAAAAAATATAAAATTTTGTATCCAAGCACATTTAATATGAAGATCGTATTGAGCGGTTCAGATCGACTGTTTAAACTTTGAAAATAGAGATAACAATGTTGGGGCATGATGGGGCACAAAACTAATGGGGCATTTTAACCCTACTCCTATTGATAATATTAACAAAAATATTATTTCATATTCGTAATAGATAACACTATACAAACATATAAGTCTGCCAACAGGAAGGAAAAGAAGAGCTAGGATTTGATATAAGCATATAGAAATTCAGATAATTTAAATTTAAATATATGCACTTTTGAATGAGACTATAAACTATCCATATCTGTATGCGCGTCGTTCTTATCTTTAAGTATCTGTATCTATGGTTGTGCATACCTGTACAATGGACTGAGCACAGAGCTTGCCAGACAAAACAGCACCCTCCATTGAAGCTAAGTATTTCTGCTTTGTGTAATCACCGGCCAGGTAAAACCCTTCAATGGGTGATCTCTGCAAAGGCCGGCACGGCTCACAGTTTGGAACAGTTTTGTACACCGACCTACAATAAACAGCAAGTTCCAATCTTCAGCAATGAATTAACTTAGACATAAATTTATATTGAGGAGATCTGCAGAAAACACTCAATAAGGACATCTTTGCATATTTACATACTGCACCTAACTGTCACAGGCAACGCCATGTCATAAATACCCATGACTTATCTTAATATTAACTCACCCAATCCTTCATAACATTTTTTTTATATAAACTTGAAATTAAGCATATAAATCCACTCGACTTGATTCTCATTAACTTCAATTTGAGCTGGGGGGGGGGGGGGGCGGGAAATGCTTGCAAGGGTGGAGGAAAATTGTCACCAGTTCAGGAATTCAACCTATATAATCACACCATTCCAACATTCGAAAGCTACTTGTATCAATACTCAATACCTCAAAAAGGTTGGTTGGTCGGATATATTATAATCACTTAATATAAAATTTTTTTACAACATTGCAAAAGGACACAAATTTTAGAGGCACAGATAATTTGTTTCCAACAAAATGTCACCAGATCAACTATACCGTGAAATTGTTTACATCATATGTTTCTCTCCAAAACTAATAGGAATACCACAAACCTCCAAAGATGAAAACAATGTAGTTAGAATCTCAATGACTCCTGGTTTAGATTGAATGATTCAGTGTAATTCACTAGCTGAGTGGTTTAGTTCACGATTAAATTAGCAGGTTTAGACCCCACACAGAATTGTTAAATGTCCATGTGACAAAGCTTGGATAGCTACATAGGATTTTAAGAAACTAACAGAGGTTTGGATTTGATAATTACCTAATTCTCTGAAGGGCATGTGAGATGTTTCAATTTCTTTTCAGTAGTCTATACAATATTTCTATTTTTCTGCAAGGAGCATATGCAAAGTTTCCGTGCAAAATAAATTGTTCCATACCGAGGTGTTTTGATGACTTTGTATTTTAGAATCTTGGCTTTGCTCTGGTCAGCTGCTATCTCATCAGGAAATAATTTTGCTAATTCATGCATGGTCGCGTCTATTATGTCAGCATCACTTCTAGAAACCCATTCCTCAGCCGGTGCGAAAACCAACTCCAGCATTGAGCGATTTGGGTCATAATATTCCTGCATTAATTTTACAAATATAAGAAAACTGCAACCATAATTGTTGCATAATATAAATATAAGACATTGTTACAACATAATAATCATTACCTTGCATGTGACGGACATGTCTGCATACACACTCAATAGTGAGCTCCTGAAGCACAAAGAAGTTGGGAAAAAAATACAAGAATAAGAAGAAAAGGATTGCTAAATAACAAAAATTTATTCAAGCGATGATATGTGATAAGTGAGATCAAACCATATTAGAGAAATGAAATTAGATGATTGGAAATTCTGCCAGTTATTGTTTCATGCATTATAAAAGCATTGAAAATGTTAAGAAGATAATTGATGAAAATCAATGATATTGTATATTGGTACCTGCTGAAAAGTAGGTGATCATAAGTATTCTTGAGCTTCCTATCAAACCTGTGTCAAAAAATCCAGCTAATATTAAATGCAGCAAGAGGACAACTCACAGCACATTGCACATCAGAGGTATGGAATTGGTTCAATACAGAACTCATGAGAGGAAATTGACAAATTTGATAGTAGAAAAATTATAGTGAAATGATAAGAACATGACTCATGGAACATCAGAGCAAACTATAATAATTAGACCAACCATATGTGAACATTAATCACAGGAACTCCGACTAGTTTTTCAAGCTTCTTGAAGTATGAAATTTCTCTCCACTCTTCCGGCACTAGCAGCTTCAGTATATCAACTGATTCAAATAGATACAATCATATAAGCTTACAGAAAAAAATTCAATGAGAATTATCAACAAAACATCACACTCTTTATTTAGGAATTGGAAGCTTCAGTATATTGACTGATTCATATAGATACAATTATAAAAAGCTAACAGCAAAAATTTAGTGAAAAATTATCAGACAACATCTAAATCTTTTACAGTCTTCCAAAGTCAATGAAGTAGAAAGGGATCCTGATACAACAATAAAAGAATTATTTTTCCATAGAGCCCCTCTACTATCACACAACTGCAAAAGAATCTTTTATCTTCAACATTTGCAACAAAAAACTACGAAGAAACTGGAAGAAAAAAAAACTTCTTTCACAAAAAGCATTAAAGATTAATAAATGTAAAAAATTTGTTTCTCTTTAAATTCATTCAAGAAAATTGCACAAGTTAGAAAGGTTGTTTCTCTTGCAATCTGTTAAGCAACTTTCTCAAAAACACATGCACACTATAATCCAAAATTAATTTCACAGAACTAACCAGGTCAAGGGTTTAAAAAGCAATTATGATTCCACTTTATCCATAAACATTTGCCAAAGCAATGGCAAAACTCCTAAAAAGTTTCAAAACAATGAGCACATAATCAAACATATGTATAGAAGTACATTGCCTTTGACCGTTTTTTTCTTTTCTTTTTTCTTTGTCATCAAAATAATTGTGACAAAAAGACATAGCATCATACCAGGAGTTGCAAAAACATAGGCATCTCCAGTCACAACACCTCCATTAGTTAGAACAAATTGTTTCACAGTGCCATCGGAGTTCAACTCAATTTTTTGTATGCGCGAGTTTAACAGCACTTCACCACCTAGCGATTGAATGTGCTCACAAATCGGTTTACACAGTCGCTCTGGTGGGTTACCATCCAAGAATGCCATTTTTGAACCATGCTTCTCCTGTTTATACCAATTTTTAAATTTAAGAAGTGAATGGATATAACTTGTCAAGGATTTTCAAATTTAGATTTACAATGGGAAGTTTAGCCTCCAAAACTTAAAGCATGCCTTCCATGAATTTGCTTGCAAGAACATTCATACTCTTTAACATTATTCTATTGTTCTGGCTTATTAGTAAGTACATGTCTTGTTATTGTCAGAACTCAAAATGTTGATTCTGTGTGATGGCACTAAGCCTGTCAATCTGTCATGATATTTGCTAACCGGATTACCCAGAACATACAAACTTCAGTGAAATAACTATGGTTTTCTTTGAATCAAAAGAATAACCATAGGAAAGAAAAGGGGGAAAAAGCCATAGTTCTCAACAGGCTGGTAAAAACAAATACATAAATAAACATAAGGAATTGAAGACGGGGGGGGGGGGGGGGGGGGGCGGTGGGCAAAGGTTTTACCTGAAGGAAGCGGTTTAAAGCAATCAGAATGCATTGCATGGAAAGCTCGTCAGGATTTATAAAATTAAGCGCCTTCGACATGGCAATAAATACTTCCTCACTTACTCGATCTGGTACCCCCTGTGCTGATCAAGTAGTAACCATACAGTGATATCCTTAATTTGCACGGAAAAAACGTATTTAGTAGAGAGAGATATTTGTACCTGTTTTTTCATCCACTGAGAAACGGTAAGACCATCTTGGGCTTCAACATAAGGTTGGCCACCAGCCATGGCTGGTAATAATCCAATGGCAAATTTAACCTTCTCAGGCCATGTCAGCATTTCGTTATTTCTCAGAATAGCCCATATTCCTGGCCATTACATAAAAAAAAAATATTTAACTTTCTATTAAGTTAATTGTAATTTAAGGGCCTTTTTTCTCACTGAATAGTTACTATATTTGCAAAAATGAAGCAAACAACCTACATTTTTGAGATATCTGTAAAATACGTCAACTGTCACACTATGGTTAAATCAAACAAGTTAAAGATCTCTGGTATTTTTCATCTCAACTCAGGTAAATAGTTTCGTAGCCAATTAAGATTGCCACCCATTATCTAAATTTTGTCTAACTTAATATATGTCTAATTTAGGCTTAAAGTTGCAACTATTAACAAAATATGCTTTGTGCTCAAATGATCTAAAGATAGTTTTATCTGCAAATATCTAAAAAGAAAAGAATCCCTGAGACAACTTGTAGGTGTAATACAAAAAATTGCTGAAATGTCAATAAGTAAAGAACCTTTGAGACAACTAAGAGTTAGTCCCTTACCGTTAAATGGTGCAGGAAGAGATTCTGGAAAATCAAACCGACTAAATTCACCAGGTTTGTCAGGCATAGCAAAAATCATAGAATGCTCCTTCCATTGCAACCTATCGTTTATTCCAAGTTCACCAAATAAATTCTGTATATTGGGGTACGCCCCAACTGAAGAAGGAAGATCAACAGAAAAATTGTTCAGAAGAATTGTCAAATGCAATTATGAAAGAATGGACTCTGAGAGTTTTAAGGCAATTTGCATACAAAATATGTGCAGGCCAGTCTCGTACCAGTCTCCATCCTCATCTTTCCATGCTGCGACCTATTTAGAGTAACAAAATATATTAAATAAGATAATGATAACTTAATCCACCTTATCATTTTTTTTATAGTTCTTCTTTTTCTTTACATCCCCATTTATCACCATTGCAGTTGCTTTACCTAATTTTTGGGTGCCTTTGCAGGGAGCACATGTAAAAAAATAAGAATAAAATGCAGACTTCTGGAAATGAAAATCCAGTAAAAGCAAAAAAAGAACTTTCAAAAGCCAAAAAAATGACAGCATTTAATAATAAAATAAATGCTCGAGGAAAGATGTCATTATAAGATCGAGAGAGGATGAGAAAATAATTACCTTGCCACCCAAAACATCTCTTGCCTCTAATAAAATAGGCTTATGACCAGCATCAGCAAGATATTTGGCTGTCGAAAGACCAGCCAACCCTACAAATATTGATCAATATACTAAAGTATTATACCATAATAACAACTAAACAAGGCAGATATTATATTTTAAAAAATAGATAGTTTAAGTACTACCTGCGCCGGCAATAACAACTTGCAATGGTTTACTTGGCCGTGGTGAGCTACGAAAAATAGAAGAAAATTGAGCGGCTTCTAGAAAATTCACGGTGTTCTCAAGTTCGGGTCTTGGAAAATCTCTGCACACAACCTACAAAGAAGCACAATATCACTTTTTTATTAAATGTTTAGGCATACCTTCATACTTTCCCCTATTAATCATCTATTTAAAATTGTAGCCCACTCTAAAAAAAATTCTGGCTACACACGGAGCCACTGAGATAAACCCCTATTCTCCCAATATTTTTGAACTTCAACAAAAAAAGCCTGTTTTATTCATGTTCCTGTTGAGGTTTAAAATCAGGAGAGGGGTAGTTTGGGATCTCTTTGGCTTCAATGATGAAATAAGGATTATAAATGACATTTCATGATTTCTATTATATATTGATGTTACAATTTTTCTATGCTCTTTTTAATATGCATGATAGTTCTCAGTTTGTTTGTTATCAGGGCATTTTTCCTGTTCAGCGAAGGTACAAATTAAAATTCCCTTATGTTTAAATGTTGTTGTATGCAACTACGGTGAGCTCATCAGAAAGCATCAAGAGGATATTGATCTGTGTAAATAAAAATAATATATAGGAAAGTTTGCAAATGTGCCCCTACAAAAACATCATAGTTTTGTATATATAAGAAGTATCTCTACAAAACTCAGAAACATAAAAGCATCTTACATGCCTCTACTCTCACAATATCATTATCTGTTAAACCCCAAAACTATCCTACCACTTTTCTTCCTCATTCAATTGAAAATCATGGACAGATAGTCTGTGACCATGGCTTGGAAAATCATGTACAACAGTGCAAAATGAGAAAATTTCATATAGAAAGCATCTCATATGCACCTCCTCTCCTTGTTTCAAAGCACCAAAGCTAATCCTCTATATTTTCTCATTCAAGTGGTATTTTCATTTTATTGTTATCGTATGCATCATATATACTCCAGCAAAACAATTAAAAGTCACTTGAATTTTTTTGTCATTCACATAAATGTTAGGAATAAATGGTATTTGGGAATATTCTGATAAATGACCGGGGCAGTTAAGAAAATACTTCTATAAAGTACAGGAATACTGTGTTTCTCAGTATAGTCATGGTACTTCTCATTTCGCAGGAGTAAACGTGGTTGTATCCCTTTTGCAGGATTACAGGTTAAATCAAACAATTGCTATATATGCAACAAGGACACTAACTTGGAGACGGCTGGCTCTACGACTTGATTTTCTTCGCTTAAGACTTGCATCAGTAATTTTCAAATTTGGAATTGAAGATTCGAAACTGCATGTACATCTTTGTACTCCAATTGGACCCAGCTTGCATCTTCTCTGGATGGTTCCATTTATGTTTGTAGCAGAAATGTACTGAATATCCATTTCGATATTAGTAGTTCAGCTTTAGCATAGATCAAAGCTGTAAAGGCGAAGCCCAAACTGTAGTGAAAATTAAAGCAAATTATTGGCTAGCAGTTGGAAAGAAATTGTACGGCCTAAGATTGTTTGTTATAGGAAAAAAAACGAGGATAAATTCCAACAGAAAAGCTTGGCTAAATTATTTCCAACAAAGCTTAGTTAATTGAAAAAAATAGAAAAAATCAGACAGCTAAGAGGGAGGTTAATATCCGGCCATCGTTACCTCAACAGAGAACGAAGTCGCCAATTCTCTCGGAAGGATAGTACACCGGAGAAAGGGGAGAAGGAATTTAATTCAAGTGGGGATGTGGCCACGTGTCATGTGGAGATGAATGGACGGTGAGGGGTTTTATGTTTAATTGTAGATGGTTTGGGTTTTCAATTTGTCGGGCAAAGATTTTAACAGAGCATTTTTGGCTTTATGCAGCGCACTAATCATCAGCAACACTTTTGATTCTATATTACGTGCGCTGCATAAAGCCAAAACTACTCTGTTAAAATCTTTACCCAATTTCTCCAACTTATTTTCCTTTTGGATGAAGAGAAAGAGGCGAGAAAAGGGAAGGAGTGTGTGGTTCAGGATGTGCCCTTTTTTTGGCACTTATTAACGCTCCTAGTGGAAGATTAACTAACAAATAATGGTGCACTGACAAAAGAATTAATTATTGTTTTCTTTGAGGAAGTTAATTATTGTTTAAAAACGTTCAACAACGTTGAAATCTGAACCGTTCAAGTAAATAATTAGCTTGATAATTCGGTCCCGATCACAGCCGTCACGTTCTCATCAGCTATGATAATTTCTTCGATAAAAGATTGTCCGATTTTGAAGGAAAATTGCAAGAAAATATAGACAGTTCAGTGTAATATAAACAGTCCTGAGTCCTGACCTACACGGAGCCAGTAGATCCTGTGCAAGGCAACCTCAAAAGCAGGGTGGATGCAGGATTTTTGCCAAAGAGGGATAGCTTATTGGGTTCAAATTCATTAGCTTCACGACCCGTTAAGGTGGGGGGTCATTTGTTGAATCCTAAAAATTTGTGAATTCATTTAAGAAATTTATCCAATTAATTTCTTAGAAAATTGGTCGATTCAATGCCTTAAAATCTAACTTTTTGAAATTCACAAAAATGAGATTTGTATTTAATTTATTGAAAATAAATCTATGGTAATATTCTACTCGTTAAACCGAGAATTTTGATGTGAAGAAAGCGAAAAATCTCCAAACGGTTGATTTTATATAGATTTTACAAGATGTAACGCACATTTGGGTGCAACCTGGGTGTGGTTGATGGCCATCCGACCAGTGGGGCCACTGTCATAGAGGCACCATTTGAATTAATTTGAACTCATTTAATGTGACCCCTTCATTTTAAGTACACCCACACCCATAGACCAAAGCATGAGAAGACATGAGGCTCACCATAAACCAAGCCTACCTGAAAATTAAAATAAACAATGAGTATTCTATTGGGTCAATGTGGGACCTCTTTGTAAGACTCCTCTCCCTCATTTGCTATCCGAAAATTGGCCCAAAGAAGAGAATTTTTAGAGCTACAAAATTCAAGAGAAAGAGGAAAACTCGTGGCTTATTCTCACCAGCAATCAAGACTCAAGAGAGAAAGAACCATGCCCGTTTTTCTCCAGGGAGGGGCAGCCTAATTTTCAGGGAGGGGCAACATAGAACTATACCCGTTTTTCTCTATTAAATTTTAAATCCAGGGGCAGTTGCCTCCCTGGGCCAATGTGGGTCCCGCCCTGCTCGAAAGGCCGGTTGAAAATTGATATAACCCTGCATTGTCTGATTTTTTAATTATGTATGTTGACATTTAATTATTTTATATATATATCTGTCATTTTCATAAATTATCACATATATGTTTATATTCTAATAGTTAGAATTTTAATTTGTTATTGTCTTGGAAAAACTTGATTTCATATTCCAACCATTGATTGTTATTTAAAATTTTAGATTCCTCTATCTAAAATTTCTAGTTCCGCCCATGTCTAAGACGGAGCAACCCTCATGGAATGGGTCAATTGATCGTCATTTATTTTCAAAAATTTTATATTTATGTCTTATTTTGTACATAATTTAAGTAAAATATTATGGACAATATAAAATTGACCTCCATTTATAGCAGGAAAATTTTATATATTTGACCTCCATTTATGTTTGACCCCCACTATCTGAAACCCCTGTCTCTGCATTAACACATAATTTGAGTTTAGATTCGGACCGTTCGTTATATACTAGCACGAATTTTCAAGGGCCCCGCACATTACAAGAGTCATCGGATTAACCCGAATTCAGACGGTCCGGAGCCAAATTCAAACAATGCGTTAAAACAGACGATGCGGACTCAATTTACAGTCGGTTCTTTCATGAATTTTATCAGGACGCCAATAAAATTCTTTAATTTGTTTATCGTATCATATTTGGTAAGACAAATATAAATAAGAGTTTTTTCTTAATAATTTATCGGATAATAATAACAAAATTCTTAACTTATCCAACAACGATGTAAACAAAATCTATTTAAAGCGTATTACATTATAGATAATTGGTACATACACAAAGTCATAAACGATAGCAAACAAATTAGTATTGGATTAGAGATAACAAACAAATCAGATTCACTGAATTAGAGATACCATGTCAATAAAAATAGCAGGCTACTTTCATGTCCCATAGAAGCAGCAGATATAGACTCCCTCCATTATATTTGATCAAATCTTTTTTAGAACATCCTCGTTTTTTTTTTTCCTTATTTTTTGAGATAGAAAAATGGAGGTCTAAATCATCAACTTCTATTTAATTGTCCTCATTCTTGTAACTTGCAAAATTGAATTTATTTGCTTTCATTTAAATTTAGAATGTTTTCATCTCTATAATCTAATTGAGAGGGTTCAAATGCCTCCATTTTTGTGTCTCCACCATGCCTCCATTTTTAAAAACTTTAATAACTCAAAATTTAAAATTTAAAAGTCAAAATAAAACCGTTGGATATGATCTACATTATTTTATCTATGCACGTGTAAAAAATTATGACATTTCAATTTTGTTTTTATGTGAATCAATAAGTTGAAAAATCAACGTTTAAAAATTATCCACATTAGTACGTTTTTTACAAGCTCTTGATGACAACCAAAACAAAATTGAAATGTCATAATTTTTTACACGTGCATAGATAAAATGATGTAGATCATGTTTTATTTTGACTTTTAAGTTTTAAATTTTGATTTATTAAAGTTTTTAAAAATAGAGACATGGTGGAGGCATTTGAATCCTCCTCAATCTAATTTTGCTAACGTGACAAATAATTTTTTTTGCCGGTATTAATAAATTTACAATTGATAACATCCATTTTTTAAATTATTACTTACAAAATTCGATGTGACATTTTGAGATCAATTATTAATTTAGCAAGATTATTAAATTAAAAATGGTTCCACATTTCTACTATTGGAAATTTGGAATAATAATTATTGAGTGAGTCTATGGTACTATGCATATCACGGGTTAGTCCGTAATACGGATCGATATTTTTATTTTCAAAATTCTAACAGTTAATACTAACTGTTCAACATGATCTCCATATGAATATGTACTTGTAAGCTGAATTTTATATTTTTTAGATTTTTTTTACTATTTTTAAGATAGGTAGAAAATCATTTGATCTGAAAATTCTGGACCATTCAAAAATAGTGATTTTCTACCTATCTTAAAAAATATAGTAAAAAATAGTAACAGTTTGTAAGTACATATTCATATGAAAATTATGTTAAACGGTTCAGATCAACTATTATAATTTTGAAAACAAAAATATTGATCCGTATTGGAGACCAAATCCTACTATGCATAGTACCATAGACTCACTCGTAATTTTTTTTGAAGGTTGACTCACTCGTAATTATCATGTCGATATTTTAAAAGAGGATGGTTCAAATGCCTCCACCATGCCTCCATTTTTAAAAACTTTAATAACTCAAAATTTAAAACTTAAAAGTCAAAATAAAACCGTTGGATATGATCTACATCATTTTATCTATGAACGTATAAAAAATTATAACATTTCAATTTTGTTTTGGTTGTCATCAAGAGCTTGTAAAAAACTTACTAATGTGGATAATTTATAGCCATTGTTTTTTCAACTTATTGATTCACATAAAACAAAATCGAAATGTGATAATTTTTTATGAGCACATAGATAAAATAATGTAGATCATATCCAACGGTTTTATTTTGACTTTTAGTTTTAATTTTGAGCTATTAAAGTTTTTAAAAAATAAAAATATGATGGAGGCACAAAAAATAGAGGCATTTGAACCCTCCTCATTTTAAAAATACTTTGTTTTGTACCGAATTAGGCCCGGAAAATCTGATTTACAAAAATGGGCCGGATTTGGGCTCTCACGAAGCATCCGGGCCACTAGATTATCCCGGTTAGGTTCTAAGTTGTAACCTTGAAAAAAAAAATACCTCTAACTTGAAAAAACGACGGTTAGGTTTGACCGAGAAGCTTGAAGAATCGTTGAGAGATTCTACAACTAAACACCCCAGCGAGAAAAGCAAGAGTTGAGACTTGAGACCAAAAAGATGGGGCCAGCTACTAAACTGCTACCCAACGGTCAACGGTCAAGCTCATGGCCACCAGATAACTGTAATAATCTCATGTTTAAATCACAGTACTGCCGTCTCTTTTTCTCTCTTCCTCTTGTTGTAATAATTTCCTTCCTTGTTGGGTAAGTCATTATTAAACATTGTTTTTTGCAATGTTGAGTTGATACCTATAGTTACTTCATGTCATTGTCTGAAGCTTGCATAAGAAAATAATGTCGAGTTGTCCGTTTGCGCATATATGTTGATTACATTTGATTTGTTGCATTTTCTTCTCATGTTTTTTTGGCAGCTTTTGAATAAAGATTGTGATTAGGAATTAAGTGGAATTAAACATGGATGAGTTGGAGACACCTTTGCTCGGTCCCGAGAGTTTCGGCCGAGACTCCATTGATTTGGTAAAGCTTAAAGATCTACAACTTATACGAGGAATGTCTGTGCTCGTTTTAAATTAGTATATATTATTAACTTTGTTCATTATGTTGATAAAAAAGGAACATATTCCTTTGGAAGAAGTCTTTCAGCTACTGAAAACATCATCAAGAGGGCTCTCATCAACAGACGCAGCTGCTCGGTTGCAACTTTTTGGCTTGAACAAATTAGAGGAGACGCGTGTAACTCCACTTTTTTTTTTACTAGCATTTAATTTCATGTTCAGTGCTGATTCTCAAAATTTGCAGCTCCAATTTTCTTGTTTCAATTATGAGAAAAAAATTTAAGTTTCATGTTCAGTACTGCTTTTTTCATAACATACAGCTTCAATTTTCTTGTTTGAATTACAGGAAATTAAAATTTTAAAGTTTCTCAGTTTTATGTGGAACCCCTTGTCATGGGTCATGGAAGCTGCAGCTGTCATGGCACTTGTTTTAGCCAATGGCGGAGTAAGTTTGCTGTTGAAAGCAAATTATTTTTTATTAAGGGTGCGTTTGGATTGGGCTGGAATAGCTCTAACTCAAGAATAGCTCTGCTATTCTTTAAGAACTGTGATCCAAACGTAAAATAGAAAATGAGAATAGCACAGGAACAGCGCTGTTCCGCTATTCCAACCAAAAGATGGTTTAGCAAATTTGGGGATGCTGGGGTTAGCGAAACAAATAAAAAATATACTTGCATGCCTTTTTTATTCATTCCCTCCATCACTATTCCAAATACACAATCCAAACAACATTTTTACTATTCTCAACTCACTTGGGTTAGCACTATTCTCAAGCCACTTGGGTTAGCACTATTCTCAACCACTAACCCAAAAATCACTATTCTTGCACTAATCCTTGCACAATCCAAACGTACCCTAAATGAGTACTCAAAAAATTATTCATGTTGAGTGTTTGCATTCTTTTCTCAAATTAATATTTAGCCTTTATTTGTATTTTTCAGGGACAAGGAACAGATTGGCAAGACTTTGTTGGGATCATCTGCCTTCTGATCATAAATTCAACCATCAGTTTCATAGAAGAAAACAATGCAGGAAATGCTGCCTCGTCACTTATGGCCCGCCTTGCTCCCAAAACAAGAGTAATTTTTTTCCCATGCGAAAAGCTCCCTCAAATATTAGTCTAAGCAAATTTATTTATTTCAAAGTATTTCAAATTAACAGGTTTTAAGAGATGGAAAATGGCAAGAGCAAGATGCGTCCGTTCTAATTCCAGGAGATATCATAAGCATTAAGCTTGGAGACATCATTCCTGCAGATGCTCGACTACTTGAAGGAGACCCTCTGAAAGTTGATCAGGTAATTTTTTCATTTGTTACTTTTTTTAATGATTAATATCATATATATATATATGCTTAAAGTGCTTTCAATTTTCATATGTACAATGTACCATATAAAATATGGTAAATTTGTATACCTTACAACCGCGCCCTGTAGACGGTTGTGCAACTTTTTATGTGTGGCATTTTAGTGCTCCTTTTAAAAATTCTCAAATGTCATAAATTCATGGTATTTGTTTTATTTTGTTTCTGTACAGTCGGCTCTTACAGGTGAGTCTCTTCCAGTTACCAAAAAGCCTGGAGATGTTGTCTTCTCTGGTTCGACATGCAAGCATGGAGAGATTGAAGCTGTGGTCATTGCAACCGGTATCCATTCTTTCTTGGGGAGGGCAGCTTATTTAGTTGACACCACTGAAGTTGTCGGGCATTTTCAAAAGGTGATTCAAATATTTGATTAGTAATACATTACAAGAATGTAGATCTAGTATTTATTTATTTTTTACAAAATATTTCAAAAGAAATAGATGCTATCAGACCAAGTATGCATATTGGAACAATTTTTCTTCAATGCATGCCCTGCAAAACATTGAATATATCATGTTTTGCTTTTTAACCATCTCTGTTTGGCAGAGTTAAACATGACATTTTGAAACTTTTCAGAGGCATACATCAAATTAGCTCCCCTTTTCTTGTAATCTCCAAAGTTAAATTTTCTGGTGCATCTCATAGTGTTTGTTCTGACCTTTTGAATTTGGATCGCAAATTTTGTGTTGATTTAACTTGCAGGTGCTTACCTCCATAGGGAATTTTTGTATATGCTCGATAGCAGTTGGAATGATCCTGGAAATAATCGTCATGTTTCCGATTCAGCATCGATCATACAGAGATGGAATCAACAACCTGTTAGTGCTTTTAATTGGAGGGATCCCAATTGCAATGCCTACCGTTTTGTCGGTTACTCTTGCAATCGGCTCTCACCGCTTGTCTCAACAGGTACATAACAGACAACCTTTGTCAAAATTCAGATGGAACTGAACCAATCATGTATATTGTCAACTATGTCAGAATCAAGCAGTTCTTGTTCATTATTTGACGCTCATGCTTGAGAGACTTGGTAAGAAGCCATTGATTTTTCTCAGAAATTCCAAAATCAATTGTCTGGCCTACTTATAGTTACAAGGCTATAATCATAAATAATCAACGACATTAAAAATACCAATTCTGATTTCTAAAGCTCTAACATCGTGTGTGTTGGGTTTTCACAATTAACGGCGGCCCAATATGGATCCAGGCCAAAATTTGGTACTTGTTTGGTTTCTGAGATTCAGAGAGGCAAGATAAGTCCATCTGCTGCCTGACCGCGTGTGCAACTGTGCGCGCACACACGAGCGGGACTGTAAACTCAATCCTCCACTCCACAATTGTATGTCCGTGTGTGTAAGCGCGCGCGAGAGAGAGAGATGAATAGGAAGAAGAAAGAAAAGAGCGAGATGGCTGGTTGGTTGAATTCGGGCAGTACGGCATGGGATGACAAATGCGTAGCTCTCAGGCATAGCTCCATGACCCTCACAAAGCCTCCTCTGAGAATTTATATGCTATATATTTAGGGTCTTTTTGTACCCGTCCTGGACCATTTTATTTGGTGCGCACAATGTATTCGATAAATGTTTCACTGACTGTTTCCTCTGTTTATAGGAATCAAACAGTTGAAATTAGAAAAATTGTAATGATACTGCGAAGTACAATGTCTAACAATTGGTCTGGGATGTTCCATGTGTAGGGGGCTATAACAAAGAGAATGACGGCGATAGAAGAATTAGCTGGCATGGATGTGCTATGCAGTGATAAAACAGGAACTCTCACATTGAATCGCCTCACAGTTGATAAAAATCTAATAGAGGTACTGAACGGTTAAATGAGAAACTTTTGACTAACTCAACTGCCTCCTTGGCTACCTTCTGATTCATTTAATTTGGATTACCTAGATTTTCAATAGAGAAATGCACAAAGATACTGTTATTGTGCTAGCAGCTAGAGCCTCGAGACTAGAAAACCAAGATGCAATTGACACAGCCATTATCAACATGCTTGCTGACCCAAAAGAGGTTTAAAATGACGACTACAAAAAAAGTTTGTCTTCCTAATCTAAGAGCTTTTTTTTTAAGTCCTTTTGTTTTTTGTTTTGTTTAATTCAGGCACGTGCTAATATAACAGAAGTCCATTTTTTGCCATTTAATCCTGTTGACAAGCGCACCGCTATAACATACATTGATTCTGAAGGGAATTGGTTTCGGGCTAGCAAAGGTGCTCCTGAGCAAGTAAGATAAGTTTTAAAGAAAAAAATATTCACAGTTCCGTTATCAAAAGAACCTTACAACTACAATGATATTAAATTTTTCTTTTTCTCTTTGCTTCAGATTCTGAATTTATGTTATAATAAGCATGAAATTGCTGACAGAGTACATACAGTAATTGACAAATTTGCTGAAAGAGGGTTGCGCTCTCTTGCTGTTGCCTATCAGGTACAAGATGTACACTTCAGTTACTATGTAGTAATTCATATAAGTTTGTGGTGTTGCTTCTGTTAATGTGCTTTCCTGTCAGGTTGTTCCAGAGAAAAAGAAAGAGAGCCCAGGTGGTCCTTGGATTTTCTGTGGCTTGTTACCATTGTTTGACCCCCCAAGACATGACAGTGCCGAGACCATACGAAGAGCTCTAAATCTTGGTGTATGTGTGAAGATGATCACTGGTATATTAATAGTAAATCATTTTTCCTGGTAATTTTTAATTTAAAACTTAAAGTACAGCTCTAATTGCATTGCATATTATCTTAATTTTTTCTTTTGATTCATATTTTAGTTAAAAAAGTTTTTATTAGGACTTCAAGGAAGCTTTGATTCAAACAGCTCAAGGTCCAAACTAAATAAAATTCACAAATTGAAGAAAAAACAGTAAAATAAAGCAAATAAGAACACAAGCAGAAATTAAATTAAGAAAGCACACCATTAAACAATGTGTTACTGAGATGTAGTGCTATCAAGTGTGATACATAAATCATGCAAAATTGGTTTAAATTTTCAGAAAATAAGTGACTTCAAGTATTTGTAATTTGTAAAATATAACAGGGGATCAGCTAGCCATAGCAAAAGAGACAGGGAGGCGCTTGGGTATGGGAACAAACATGTACCCTTCCTCCTCTCTTCTAGGCCGAGATAAGGACGAAAACGAGGTTCTTCCTGTTGATGAGCTCATCGAAAAGGCTGACGGCTTTGCTGGTGTTTTTCCAGGTACTATTGAAAGTTTAATATATTCGAACTTGTTGTTTTAATTTCTTAAATTTGATTTTATGTTTATTATGATCAAGTTTGAATTTCAACTAATAGGAGGAAATCCTACTGGTTGGAAGTTCTCACCATAGTGACAAATGAATTATTCTGGTTCGGTTCGGCGAGGTCAAAAATTCGTGATTCGGGAATAATTCGGATATAATTCGGGAATGATTCGGAATTATCCGTATCAGAGATCTCAGTCCTACATGGAAGCAAAAAAAAAAAACCAAAAAAAAAAGGTTCCGGGAAAAATTAAAAATTCAGGAAATTTGGGAAAAATTCGTAAAATTCGCGAATTATGTCAAAGTTCGGTCAACCGAATAATTCGGCGATCGGTTCGTCATCACCAAAAAAGCGAATTATTCGCGAATCTTGTGACTATGGTTCTCACACATATAGGGGCATAATTGTCAATTTATCCAAGTGAGGACGACAAACTTCACGGATTTTCTTTTCTGTTTTTTTTTTTTAGTTTCTTGCTGCAAATAAACTTGCAAAAAGAATCTTACCAAGTTGGTATACATGCTTTTGATCAAAACCTTTCTACCTCCCAATTTCGTCTCCACAGTTCCACTACAGAATTTCAACATTGCACTCTAGCTTTACTATAGGATTACCTAGTCTAGCATCTCGGACTGTGTACCTTACAAGCTAGTTCGCAATCTATGTCATAGTTTACTTATTTTTTTCGTTATTAAATCTTAATGAAATGCATCAATCATCAGAGCACAAATATGAGATAGTGAAGATTCTGCAAGAAAAGAAGCATGTATGTGGTATGACTGGAGATGGAGTCAATGATGCACCTGCATTAAAGAAAGCTGATATAGGAATTGCTGTGTCTGATGCAACAGATGCCGCACGAAGTGCTGCAGATATAGTTCTCACTGAGCCTGGCTTGAGTGTGATTATTAGTGCTGTCTTGACCAGCCGTGCCATTTTCCAAAGGATGAAGAATTATACAGTTGAGTAGCAATCCCTCTTTCATTTCAAGTTTGTACTATGTTTTTTGGAACAATATTGAACTAAAAATCACTTCCTGTCCTTTCAAAAATTTCGGCATGAGCATTATGTGGGTCTTTTTTTTATTTGGTAATTTTATTGGTGTTTTAGCAACATTTGGGCTGCAATTAGTATAAACTAAGCAACTAATAACAAAAAATGAGTTACTTGAACTAATTTAAATTGAGATCAACTAATATAGAAACCATCACAGACCAAATTCTGGGTTGAACATACTTGGTGCCGGAATGGACTGGACCAAGACAGCCAGCAACCTAGTTTGTATATCCGCTATAAGTTGTAAATCTTGGATGGGTGCACATATTTGAAAGAAAAAAATCAAAGTATAATTTGTAGCACTGTGTTACAGATTAATGTGTTCCCCTAATGGTGTTTTTGCTATTTTATTGCAGATCTATGCTGTATCGATTACAATCAGAATTGTGGTAAGTGTGCTTCTAAAGAATACCAGTAAATAGAATAAGAGCTGGAATGAACAACTGTAATGGGAATCCCTTTTTTTTACAGCTTGGGTTTGTGCTTCTTGCTTTAATTTGGGAGTATGACTTCCCACCATTTATGGTTCTTATTATTGCAGTACTCAATGATGGTACACTTTCTTCTCTAAGCAAAATGTTGAGACCAAGCCAAAACTTGAAAATCACTAGGTACTAACATTTCTTGACTTTTTATTTTCAGGAACAATCATGACTATATCACAAGATCGCGTAAAGCCATCACCACGGCCAGACAGCTGGAAATTGAATGAGATTTTTGCTACCGGCATTGTCATAGGCACATATCTAGCATTAGTCACTGTTTTGTTTTACTGGGCAGTTACAAGAACTACCTTTTTTGAGGTTCTAATAACAAAGACTTCAAATTTTAGAATTTCTCTTCATTTTTTACCATTATGAAGCAACCTTTCTATATCTTCGTAATAAAAATAATAAACTGTATTCAACATACCCCATAAGATTCTAAGAATATTCAACATTTTTTTCAGTATGCAACATTTCATAGGAGCACAAAGGGTACTTTGAGTCTCTGCTTGACAAGGCGAGAATGCACTTCTTACAGTAGAAGTATTTAACCATTTTTTTTTGTTTCTGCTACCACTGCAGAGTCATTTCAGTCTAAAATCTCTGAGCAATGACGAAGAAAAGGTATCATCAGCAATGTATCTCCAAGTTAGTATCATAAGCCAAGCTCTTATATTTGTCACAAGGAGTCAAAGCTGGTCTTTTATAGAGAGGCCTGGTACTCTTCTAATGTGTGCATTTGTCGTTGCCCAATTGGTAATTTTTTTTCCATTCTATGTTCCAAAAACATGATGACTATAATACAAAATGTGGGTCTGTGAAAGTTTGCCAAATTCTTCTTCATGAAAAATTAAAGTGCAAGCAATTTAACATCTTGGACTCCAAAGGTTCTACCAGTACCATTTTGGTAAGGGCATTTTACTTTGATCAAAGCAGAAGAAAATTTTAATTTGCTCTAATGTGGCTTAGGGCATTTCCTTTTTATGGTTTTTCTCTTAAAGACAGTCAGCAAATTCCACGCCACCACTTTATTAATTTTTTCATTGTTTGGTAATGGTTGATGATGGTAGGACCAAAAATAACAAATTAATAGTGTTTGAGGCCCTCAAATAGAACTTTTGTTGTACCAGTAGGCCTCAATAGTTTTAACCTTGTTAATGTCTCTTGCTTTTTCATTGCTGAAATACCTGATTGAGATAGAAAAATATCCAATCATAATTACAAGTGTATAATAATATTTGTTGGGTATTTTTTTTTTACTTTTTTCTGTAGGTGGCAACGCTTATTTCAGTATATGCACACATCAGCTTTGCATCTATACAGGGTATCGGCTGGGGGTGGGCTGGCATTATATGGCTATATAGTTTAATATTTTATATTCCGCTTGATATTATCAAATTCGCTGTTCGGTATGCTCTTAGTGGAGAACCATGGAATCTTCTGTTTGATAAAAAGGTCTGTCCCTTAAAACTTATTTGCATTTGTTTTAATTTTTTCTTGTCCCCAAAGACTTATCCCGAAACTGCGAATACCGAGTAAGTTCTCCAGGAGGATGTGTTTACATTTTCTTAGATTAGGCTTTAAATCCCGATTTTGTGAGAAAAAGAAATGTTGGAGGCTCAATAAAAGTTGGCATAGAGTCATCTGCATTATTGATACTATCAACTGGTGCCTTGGTTACCCTAACATACATCTGACCGGGATTTTGAATTACAATATTTCTTCTAGAACTCTGTACATGTAAACATTACCAAGTTTTTTCTATGAAATATACATAAGTTAACATTTTTCTCTTCGGAAATTTTTCAACCTGGACAGACTGCATTTACAACAAAAAAAGACTACGGGAAAGAGGACAGAGAAGCACGATGGGTTCTCTCTCAAATGCACCTACAAGGTTCCTCTTCTGAGTTGAATCTAACTCGGTCAAGATCTTCATTGATCGCTGAACAAGCAAAGAGACGTGCTGAGATAGCCAGGTTGAACCAAAACCTACATATTTCAGTTTTTCAATCAATCCACATCTATTTAATTATGGACCATCTTAGCGACATGTTATTAAATTTTAGGTTGCGAGAGATACATACTCTAAGAGGGCATGTGGAATCTGTGGTGAGACTGAAGAACCTAGACAACGCTGCAATTCAAACTGCTCGTACAGTTTGAAATAAACTATAATTTTTTTTTCTAAATAATTAAATTGGTTGTTTTACTGGTGGCAATTTGGGATATTATGTCCAAGAAGAGGCAGAACCAGAACTTATTCTAACGTTGTGCTAGCTTTTTCTTGCTATTCTTGATCTACAGTCTAAATTTTGTTGAGGAAAAAAAAAGAAACTATTATTGAGAGACATTTTGCAGATAGAGCTTTTCAATTAATATTTTTGGCGAGTTTTGTTTGTTTTGTATAGATAACAGTTGGAAGGGAGCATTTATGAAATTTATCCTTCTGCTCGTTTTTCATTTGTGTTGGTGCAACAGCAAAAGAGAATAATTGTTTTATGGAAGAAAAAAAAAGTTTTTCATTTTGTCACTCTTTAAGAGTTGGAGCTTGTGCTTCGACATGATGATCGCTATGCATTTTTGCAATTTTTTTTAATTGAGAGAATTAAAAAAAAAAATAGGCCGAGAACCACAAGTAACAACGCTGAGCAAACAAATGCTTTGTGTCATTTTGTGCGGGAGACTGCTCGAAACCAATTAGGTGGTCTCGATGGAGTATTTAAAAGCCATGATACCTAAGCTCCTTGGTTCAATTAAAAAAAAATATATCATTATTTGAAATGTTCCAAATTTCAATTAGTATGACAAATTTTGAATCAAAAGAAGAAAATGAAGTAAATACCAACTCCACGAGAACTACCTGTCGATTATTAAGTATATTAAAGTAAAACGGAAAATACAGCCTCCTATGTTCTATTTTCATATGATTGAAACATAAACCTAACAATAAACTATCAGATGTATATATATACCAGAAACAAGTACAACAACGACTTGAAACAGGAACTGCAAAATCGTACACCATCAGGAAATTGGACGAGGGGCTATTCAACAATTTGCTAGCATCGAGCGTTAAAGATTGAAATTTCCTTTTCTTTTCTTTTTAACAATCAAAAACCTTTTTTGCAAATAATGACAAAGGGGCTATTCAACAATTTCATGATAATATACGGACTTCTTCACAAACTAGCTCATTTTTCTTTTTCTTTTTCAAATTATACGAACTCCTGCATGTCAGGGTCGTCCAACCGACGAGAACTTCCTTGCGTGTCTCCATCAAGCATGCGCTTAGTCATGTTGGCTCTTTGGACCAATCGAACCAATTGTTGCACCACCTCTGACATGGGCGGCCTAAATTCTGGTTCCGGCTGTCGCAAACAATCATTAGTCAAGATTAGTACTATGCCTCAATTGGTTCTTCATTAGCTATTTTAAAACATGGGGAAAATAATATGCACTGGCTCGTCAAAAGTATGCCAGTAGAAATTCCGGTAACTGTAGAAATCCTCATTTAAGTTTTAAGTGATACCAATACAGTAAAAACAGTGTTCCAGAGAAATTCTGGATAAAATTAACAGGATGCCCTAGAGTATGTAAACAACATCAAAAGTTATTATTGAGCTAGAAATGATAGTATAAGGTAAAGGCATTTATTTCAAAAAAAAAAAAAGATTGGCAATCTAAGGTTTAGCTTGGAACTCTTTTAGCTGGTTAAATTTGTTCTCAATTAATTGCTTTTACTTAGTTAAAATAAATAACAATAAAAATGAACTAAATTACCTGGACACATAATGCGATTACATCAGCAAAACGAGAAAGAGATTTAGCAGGGTACAAGCCCTTGAGAGCAGGGTCCACCATACGATCTAGTGCATCTATGTCATGCAATTGTGGGGCGGCCCATCTGACCAATGACTGCTCAGATCTTGGTATAGTGCTGTAATTAGCACCAAAATTTAAGTAGATGGAATTTTTAAAAAGGCAAGGTTATAGTAACACAGCAGTTAAGCAAAAATCATGGATACCGCAAGACCTTCAAATTATCATGAATAGCCAAGAACATTTAAAATATAAACAGATCAGTAGACAGCCTTGCAAAAAATTTAAATATCATGCAAACCTTCAAACAAGAACACCAATCTTACACATTCATTGTCCTTACAACTTAGAGAGGCCAGAAGTACCCTATCATTATTCCCTTTTGTCATCTCTAAAAAAATGAGTGACATGAGGACTAATTCAGGTTATCTTTTGAATACCCGGAGACTAGAGGTATATTATTTTTGACAATTTTTCAGGGTTATATGAGATATTTTCCAAAGTAATGAATGAAAATCTCAGAGCGTTCATCTTTTGCAATGGCAGCTACTACCAAGTTTTCTTCATTATCGAATACGGATGATACTGATACAATAATATGCTAAAACATAATACCTATCAAAAGGCTTGCGGCCAGTCAAGAGCTCCAACATGACAACACCAAAACTGTAAACATCACTCTTCAAGTTATACTGTCCTGACATGGCAACCTCTGGTGCATTATATCCCGTGCCATGATCTGATGCCTAGTTATTGTTTGTATCAACAAAATCACCGAAAGGGAAAGAAATTTAATTTAACAAGCAACAAAAATACAAATGTTAGTTTCTAATTGATCATCAATGTCTAAAAATTACTTGGAATTGATCATCAGAAATGAGGTTCGCAAGGCCGGCATCAGATACATGGGGTTGTACTCAGCATCCAATAATATATTTGAAGACTTGAAATTCTTGTGCACAACAGAAGGAGAACAAACCTCGTGCAAGTACCTGTTGTATGGTTTTTTGCATGACATCATTCATAAATATCCAAAAGGAAAAAATATAAAAGGATTTTCTTGCTTATGGTGTTTGTAAATGAGGCAGAAGTTTTCTCCAAAAAAAAACCAGCCAGCTGTATAAATCACACAAAAGGTACATGGTCTTCATCATGACAGATTTTGTTATCTAATTTGGTAACGCATAAAACAAATTGGGTAAACATTATTTTTTGTTTGACTTCACCTTTGTTTTGATAATCAGGTTGTTATCTGAAACCAACATGTAACGGCCTAGTGCTTACTTTGCTAAACAGACACAAACAAAAAGAGCGCAGAATAAAAAAAAAAAAACCAAGAAGTTACATACTCTAAAGCACGTGCAGAGCCAAGTGCAATTTTGACACGAGAGTTCCAAGAGAGAGGCTTGGTGTACTCATCAGAGACGTGAAGCAAGTCATGCAAAGACCCATTTTGGTGGAACTCATACACCAACAAGTGTTGTCCATGCTCCATGCAGTACCCCACCAACTCCGTCAGATTTGGATGATGCAGCTTTGATATCTTTGTTACCAGCTCAGCAAACTCATCAGATGCAGTATGAGGCAAGATGGCCGAGCTTAATTTCTTCACCGCCAAAACCTACACCAGGAATAATATATTGATGGCTACAATGAAATAATTGCACCATGAATGGTACCATTAAGTTAATGGGTTGATTGAGCTGTACTTGTGACTAATTGTTGATCGGGTTAAATTGCGTCTGAATGACCATTTCTCCTTACTTTTTATTGGCTTCAATACATTTCTATTTGCATAATATGGATATGCAAAGGAACCACTGAACAATGTGGATTAAATTCAGTCTTAATTGACAAATAGTATATGTTATGATATTGGCAGATACAACCAAAATATGAATCCTTGATTGAAGTGAATCCTACAATCTAGTACCTTTCCGTCATTGAATTGGGCCCTATAAACACGACCAAATGTGCCTTCTCCAATGAGATTATCTATACTGAAACTATCCGTAGCAATTTGTAGGTCAGCAACAGAATAGACAGTTGCCTTTATAGAAGGCATGCTTGATTTTTTGGTAACTACAGGCTTATTTGAAAATCTGTCCTCCTCGACAGCTTTGACTTTCTCAATCTTAGGTGGCGGTTTCAGACTAACAGGCGGGACCAGCTCAGTCACTTCTATGTTGTGTGGAGGCAATGATTGAAATGGCATAGGTGGAGAAGGTGAAGGCTTTGCATCTGTAAAATTGAAACAGCCAATAACAGGTTTTTTTTTTTTTAGGTTTGTTAGATACATACATAGAAGCATACTGAGTTATTCGCCAGTAATCTATGTAGCTAGTCTCTGCATACCTTTGACATCATTTGATCCAAATTTGAAAGGCTGGTGTTGTTCAAATTTCTCCTCACGAAACTGCCTTGATTTCTTTTTCTTAAAAACAAAAAATGCTGCAATTGCTCCTATGACCAGAATAGCTATAATAATTCCAGCTATGCCCCCACCACCTATTCCAGAACTGCCCCTGCCACTGTTGCCAGACTTGCCATTGTTCCCATTAGATGGCTGACCTGGACTACTCCTGCGGGGTGGTGGTGGTGGGGCTGTGTATGGTGGAGGAGGGGGTGCAGGCCCCGAGTTCCATGAGTTTCCATCAGTTCTGTGAATTAATAATTAAACACTAAATTGCATATAGGATAAAAAAAATACATTTACAATGGTACTTGGTGCCAGTTTTTGCAAAGCTTAATAATCCTGTCAAAAAAAAATATTTCTCATGAAAATTTCAGATATGATATAATAATGAAATGCCAGGAACATTTTTATTATTCATTGTTGGTTCTCACAAACCTTGGTTGTACCTTTTGCAAATTGTAGAAGTACCTTCTTCTTTCAAGCTGTTTTTGCTTTACCTTGTTTTAGGGTGGTGGTAGCCTGAGGATGGGTTTTTGTTGTGGGAGGTGGTGGTGGTGGTGTGTAATTTTTATTTAGCAACCTTTGTTCCAAGTTTATTTAACCTTCACCAGATTCTTATAAATAATCCTGTGCAACTACACTGCCTTTAGATCAGAAAACCTAATTCCATATCTACAAAACAAGTGCCCTGACTGAAAGGGAAAAATGGACTTACGAGAGACTGTTTATTTTTTTGAGCTGATTAGGTATCCATCCTGTGAAGCGGTTGTTTGCAATGTTCCTATAACCATAAGAAATTCAATTAAATATGAAAAACCATTTTCCTCATAGAAGTAATTGACTTAGTATCAGATGAAGTCTATCATGTTGATCATATTTTTACTTACAAAGTTTGGAGGGGAAGAAGAGCAAGCACATTAATGGAGCCAGTAAACTGATTATTCTGCAAGTACCTGAAAGACAAAGTAGAACTATAATTAGTACAAGAGTCTACTTCGAAATATTTTATGACATATGAAGTCCAAACTTTTACTTCCTTACAATGAATTCAAGCTAGACAGTGCACTGAAGCTTTCGGGCAGATCACCAGTAAGACCATTAAATGAGAGGTCCCTAGAAAAAAAAAATTAGAATTAAGATAGTTCGTGGTTCTATGAGACAAGTAAAGATGATAACTTTTTTAAATAAAATAATTAGAGACACTAACAATGTAGTTAAGCTGGAGAGCTGGGAGAAATAATCACTGAGATTTCCTTGTAGCCCGTTATGTCCAATATTTCTACATTCATAAGATGTTTATATATAGTCACATTGCATAAGATATGTTGTGAAAATAAATGACCAAAATAGCTCTTTCTCCTCAAAAACTTACAGGGTCTTAAGTGAGGTCATCAGGGATATTGAGTAAGGTATCTGACCACTGAATTGGTTCTGACCTAGATTTCTGAAAAGAAGAGAAACTATGTTTAGTGCCAATGAAATATTAAAAAAGCAGAAAAGATATGAATATTTGCATAGCTTACAGTGTCTGAAGATTAGGAGGCAAGTTGTAAGGAATCTGACTTCCAATGTTATTGTTGCTCAAATCACTGGATCAAAACTTCATTTATTAAACCTTTTTATAGTTACAACTTACAAAAAATCAAATGTAACTGGCATAAAAAGAAAAAGGCAAAAGTGTTTTGTTGATCTTACAGCTCAGTCAGTGAAGTCATTTTATCCATATTATAGCCCAGACTTCCAGTGAGCCCCAGATTAGTCAATTTTCTGATGATATTTATACAAAAACCGCAAATTACAATAATAAAAATGTCGCGTGACAACAATTTGTATTGAGAAAAGAGGAAGTTTGGTAAAAGGTGTATGATTTAATTAACAGAAATTCAGATGCAAAAACAAAAGTATAGAAGTAAACTAAAATTGGATCACTAGAGTACAATGAAGATCACCTAATATATAATTTGCAAAATCTATGTAGTTTTGGTGATACCAACAAACTTTTGCTTGGTAGAAGGTATTGCTTAATGAAACTAAACCTAGTAAAGGTACAAACAAAAAAGTAAATAATAAAAACTAACATTGAAGTGACTTTTGAGCCTGAACAGGTAACACCACGCCACGATTGGCCACATGGGTCACCAGCATTTCCGGTCCAGCCTTGTAGCTGAGACGGTGAATTGAAGCTTTGGAATAAAACATTCAGTGCCAATACTGCATTTGGTAAATTAAGTTGTCCAAAAAAAAGATTAGTACCAATTCAGAAAGATCAATAACTTTAAAGTTGCTAAAGGGAATTAATGTTTGAGAAAAAATAGTATAAACTTCCCAGAAGGAAGCGATACCAATTGACTCTGGATTCCTCCTATTTCTTTTCTTTCTATTGTTGAAGTAAGATTTGATTTGGAAAAAAGGTTATTATGGAATACTCAAGTAGATCTATTTCAAGGGAACCCAATTTTTATTCCCTTATTTAGAAGACTGGGACCTGTTCAAAAAATCTAATCTGTTGAGCTTCTCTGATATTGCAATGCCTGCCCAAAACTTTATGCCAGCTTTTTAGTAAAATTTTAAAATAAGCAAAAAAAAAAAAATGAAACAGCTAAGCCCCATAAAAAGAGAAAAAAAAAAATTTTGGGAACTCGTCTAGTTCAATCAAGTCTAAACACAGTGAGCAGATGACAGTACCAAATGCTGAATATAATCCCAAAAAGAAAAAAAAAATGCAGAGAAAAAATTGACTAGTGGTTTCATGCAAGTGCTTGCTCAGGTTAGTATTCCGATTCCTATCCAGTCACATATTTCCTCTTCAAAATCAAGTTCAGAAATTTCCGACGAAAAGATGGTAAAGTAAGAGTCACTCACCGTCATTCTGGTCCGTATTGGCATTGCAAGAGAAGGGATTCAACAACAAAATGCAACCGAAAAGAAACAATTTTGTAGTTTCCATCTCTACTATTCTCGCTCTTTTTCTCCTCTCTTTCCCCATTTCTCTCTCTCTCTCTTCTCTCTTTCTCTCTCTTCTCTCTCTCTCGCTCTGGTTATAAAAGAGGTAGCACCATGTGTCGGGAATTAATAATTTATTATTCCTTCTGTTAAAATGGAGAAATATTTATTTTTCAATTATTTTTCTCTCAAGCTCTACCTGTGAAACGAATGAGAGAGACTGAGAGACCGAATGCTAGCTCGCACCGAATTCACATCCTCCCCGTTACCGTAATACAGAATCTTTTACAATTACTGGATCTAGACGTTCTTTTTAACTTGCCACGAATCTTAAAGCCCAATAATACTGCCCTGCGCTAGTCCAATCTTTACAGTATTGGAGAGGATACTTGTCCAGCTGGCACCAGGACCAAGAGAGAGAAAGTAAGGAAGAATACAAAAGTACACTAACTAGACTGCATAAAAAATGAAATAATTCTTTTTAGTAGGTTAAAAGTAAAAAGAGACTTATAAATTATATAAAATTATAAATAAAAAAGTTAACTCTTTTCATTTTTCCGACATTTTTATTAATATCCAAAGGTTAATAGAAATTAATTAATATACCCATATTCGCATACCGATCATTTTCTGGTCGGTATCTTAATCTATTACCGGCTGAAAAATAGCCGGTACCCAAATTTTTTTTTAATACAATACCGGTCATTTTCTGGCCGGTACTTAATTTTTTTTTTTAGGATGGGCATAGTATAGTTGGTTAGAAGAAAAAGTCGTAGGAAACTCGGATTGAAGTTTGCACTCGGTTTGGCTAAGATCAATCAAATGCATTTGGTTGGATGTGTGTGTTACATCGGTTGCATGTATCGATGCATCATCGATGTTTTATTAGCTGGGTAGTGCTAAAAAAATATCGGTGCGTCGCTAATGTTTTTGTAATGAAACATCGATGTTTTATTAGACTTAGCATTGGCAATTAAGCAGGGTAGTGCTAAAAAAACATCGGTGCGTCGCTGATGTTTTTGCAATGAAACATCGATGCACTTCTGTCGTTGTTAGGCCGTGCATAAAGCATCGGTACTCAATTTTAGAATGCTGGTTATTGTTAAATTAAATTCACTAGCCGCATGCGAACACTAAACTTTAGTATCATACGACACTGTAAAAACATCGATGATGCACCGACATGCAACCGATGTAACACACTGAGTGCACCGATAAATGCAACCGATGATGCACCGATACATGCAACCGATGTCAACCGATGATGCACCGATACATGCACCGATAAATGTATTTGTTTGATCTTAGCCAAACCGAGTGCAACTTTAATCCGAGTTACCTAAGAAAACCTTCTTCTACCCAACTATGTTATGCCCATCCTAAAAAAAATATATATATATTAAGTTACGGCCAGAAAATAGCCGGTACTATATTAAAAAAGAAATTTGATACCGGCTATTTTTCAGTCGATAATGGATTAAATTAGATACTGATAAAAAAAATAGCCGGTATGAATATTTTTATAACTTCGCAGATCAGATATATTAATTAATTTCTATTAAACTTTGGATATTAATAAAAATGTCGGTTTCATTTTCAAACCAGTAGAACTGTAGAAGCAATAAAATACGGGTTGATTAGGAGGGAGGTCCCACCACCCGACAGACCATGGAATCTCACGCCCCCCTTTCTATTGATTAATATATAACTCCAATTTGAATCAACTGGAGAAGCTTTTTACATTCACTTTGACCGTCTGGAAGTTCTTATGTGGCCCACTATTACCGAACTCATTTGTTGCTCAGGGCATAAAATGTGTGCATTCGGTTTTGAACATCTTTTAGGCAAAGAGATATATTAGCGATACGTATTTAATAATCATGAAAACTGAAAAATATTATTTAAAATAGAAAGGTAAAAATTATAGTTCTGTTCTTTACTATACAATACAAGTTGTTTATCAAAATTTGATGTAATTTGAAAATAATTTGATTACCAAGAAGTGATGATGAGCACTAAACTATAATATTTTTCAAATGGTACGATAAAAAAACCAGTCAATTATTAAATTACATAAAGTTTCATACACGGACTATTTAAATTATTATTTAAATTATAGAGATTGTATCTCTAATTTCACTTTTTATCTAATAATCATTTGTTCAATTGTTAAAGTTATCATATGCTTGTTTTAATATAACATATCACATTATTTAGATAACATGTAAAATAACGTATATATTTGATTCACAAAATTTTCAAACGCGGTGAGACGGTGATATGCCTAGATGTCTTTTTTTGACATTTTACTTTAGCAAACGAGTGTTAAAAACAAATAAATATGAAACATAATTCAAGCAAATGAGTATATTTTTCTACAGCAGAATAAGGAAAATAAGTAGGACTTACTTATCCCAATAACAAATGATTATGACTAACCTTCACAATTCATTATTCGAATAATTAATTGTGTACTTATTTTATTGTAAGATATCCTGTATATTATTTTAAGAAATAATTTCTTTATTATGTGGCTGCCCTTCTCACAAATTTTTTGTCTCCATTCACAGTTCTAAATGATATAGAGAGCTCCGTATTTATTATACTACGAGAATTATATACAGTGTTTGAAATTTTGAACACATGCAGTTTAGCTGCATAATATGCTTCACCAAGGTCCGCCACGGAAAATTCAGTCTACCCTTCATCAGCCAATCTATCCTAGAATCCCTTCCAAGTTGTGTTGTGACAAAAACAACCGAGCATGGGGAGTAGACAAATTTTCGGGACTATATATTTAATTTGATCACTAGTGGGGACCGTTTTGTATTGCGCAGTAATTTTCTTTCTTTTCCATCTTTTTTAATTATTTTTCTGGTCAAAGCCCGTAGGTACGCAGTCATTTTTGTTGCTCCCAGGCTCCCAGCTGCGAACCAGCTATGTGATATCGCTGCACGCGATCACATTGCTTGTTGAAGCATGCGATCAGATATAACCAGTGTTGCAAAATAGAACCATGTAAAAAAAAATTCAATGAAAATTAAGCGCAGCAATAGATTTGAGAAGCGTAAAAGGGGAAAAAAGAAAAAGCAGGGAGTAAACAGTAAAAGGGCCTAAAAAGCGAAGGGATAATAATAAAATTCACGAGAATCACGGGGTTCGCATAGGAAAGTGCATAGTAGGCCTCTTTAGGGATTGAGAACGGGCCCGCAGAATGGGACACTCGCTCAGTTTATTTATTACTAACTTTTTCTTTTTCTTTTTGTTCTTTTGAATTTCCAAATTTGCAATCAGTTTGTGCTCCGTTGTGGGGATTATATTAGTTTTATGTTATCATTAATTAATTATCATATTACATAGGTAATGGAGGATGGATGGTAGAGAAGAGAGGTGATTGATGGAACAATTAGGGGAGGGTGGATGGCAGGTGGAATAAGCATTATTATGTTAAAATTAAATTAACACGATAGCTCGGATATCTTGTTGCTGCGACAAAGTTAAAAGTCTTGTTCCGGGTTTAACCGTTGGGACTTGGGAGCCAAATAGTACTGACTAAAGCAACTCATGACACAAATCGCTACGATTTTGATGCCACATAAGACAGCTTCAAATGAGGTGGCCAGGGCCAGCAGACGCGGTTTGTTTATAGGATGAGACATTATTTATCACGCGGTGCGGATTGATGCAATTGTAATGTCAAATTGTCAATGGCAGGTTGGTTCGTTCTTCTTTTCTTTTTTCATTTTTCTTTTCTTCGGTCCATGGTTTGTTAGATTGTTGATATGATTGGAAGGTGGATACCATTAACGATATCATAATGATGCATATTCCTTTTTAATATTTACGAAGAAAGAGATCTCGAATGCGTTTATTTATTTTTCGCATCAGTTGATTAATTGATTAATCTTCATGAAAAATCAATTGAGAAATGTAAATTTGTTTTTATTGTAAACATCTTGATACTCAATGAACAATAAAAAATAGTACTATTTTAATCGGATGGTCGAAATCTCGTTACTAATTATTGCTTTTGGGACTAACGAAACCGAAATCAAAATGCAAAAACATAAAGTGTAGACATATAGTCCTTGATAAGGGCCAATAATCCTGCCAGAATCCAGATAATTTTTGTCTTCATAAGACTTTGCTAGTAGCTACATCGAACCGACAAACTAGATCACACCTCATTCAAATGATTTGATCAAAGACGGGCTAAACCTAATAAGACTGCACGAGCTGACAATCAAAAACTAAAAAGGTATTTACAGAAAAATGCACATGCAGACAACATCAAAATGATACATTTTCATTTTTTCCCGTGACAGGATCTAGTGTCAAAAAATTTACGGTCAGGTTTGGTGTCAATAATTAAATTGAAAAAATCTATTTTGGATCTAAATAATAAAAAAAAAGTCAGAGTGAGGCTATTTTACTATGCACTGCGCATGTCGACCTGAGCTGTCAACTCAAATTTTTGGTTTGAAAGTCCTACCAATCGATTCGAACCGTTGAACAAGGTCTCTGTGTGAATATGTACTTATAAACTAAATTTTATATTGTTTATAATATTTTGCTATTTTTTATGGATGCATTTGGATGGAGGAGTGGGTTAGTGAGAATAGTCAGCTAACTTAAAATTGAGGATGCATTTGGATGTGTGAAGAATAGTATATAACTCAGGTTAGCATTATTGCGAACTACTATTCTCTATTTGACCGTGTTTGGATTAGCAAATATTAACTAATTTTTGTTCGTCTTTCGTGGATTAGCTCCATTCTCAATTTTGGAATTAACTCACTGACCCACTATATGAGATGGGTAGAAAATCACTTGATCTGAAAATTCTGAACCAACTGAAAACAGTGATTTTCCACCCATCTAAAAAAATTATAAAACAATATAAAATTTAGTTTACAAGTACATATTCGTAGGGAAACTATTGTGAACAGTTTGAATCAACCGTTAGGATTTTAAAAATAAAAATATTGATTCATAGTACGAACCAATCCGCACTATGCATAATTCCATAGCCTCACTCAAAAAGTTATTTGGACATCTTTTTAACATTAATATAATGTTCTCAAACTCACTAAGTTTTTTTATGAGCTTAAATATTCTTAAGCTCACCAAGTCTTTTGATGATCTTTACTCCAATATTTTAATGGATTAATTTCAAACGATGAATCTAAATTGGTAAAAGCAATAGATGCGTTTACATGTAAAATGTATAATTTTTTGAATTGATTTAATATAAATCAAGGGATAAAAAATTTATGACAAATAAATGCATTAAAATTATCTTCTAACCTTCTTACTTTTTATCCATCGATTTTGTACTAAATCAATTTGAAATTTTGAAAATTTTATGTGTAAATATATCACTCATGAAGTAGATTAATTTGAAAATTTGGATTCATAATTTGAAATCAGTCTGATAAATTCTGAAGTTGAGCTTATATATCAAGAGGCTCGATAAATATAAGAACACCCTAGCTCTGCTTATAGGACTACTCATAATGGATCATACACTGTCTGTAAATCAATAGATTAAATTTTGCAATTTGTTCGCCCTTAATGGCTGTTGATTTGAACTTAAAATACCAGTTTTATAGGGTTTGAATACCATTTTTTATATGAATGTAATTGAGTTAAGAGTAAAATACATCAATTACCACTATTTTAACATAGAAAACTATTGATATTGTATTCTCTCTCTTGGCATAAAGTGTATTTCCTTTCTTAATAATTTCCAAATGGTATATATATATAGAAGTTCCGTACATCAATTCAAGCTTTCCAGCTCTACATGCAACATGTCACGAGAAATAGTTAAAGAATAAAAAGCTGGTTGTCAGTTGTCTTATCTGAATTTTGGGGTCAATATAGTGACACTGCACCTCATTTCGGACTGGTAGGTTGCTAAACAAACTTATTTGTTATTAGCTAACAAAACACAAAACAATGATTTAACATGATAATAATGCTTAATTAGAAAACAACCCACTTTGCATTACTTGCACGTTTCAACATAAGAAAGAAAAATCAAATAAAATGAGAAAGCAAGAGAGAGATGACACTCAGGTCAGATCTGACTTTGACAGGTTCTTGTGCAAGCAAGTTATATTATGTATTGATTTTTTTTAGTTTGTATTTTATAATTAACCATACTTAGCTTAAAAGATCTGAATACTTAGCATCTACGTACCCGTGCTATAATATATAGTGTTCCCGCATATTTCATTAAAAAACAAATTTAATAACTTATAGAAGAATAATAAAGTTCAGTAAAATTTATAGAAAAAAGAAAGACAACAAGCTCCATGAATTTTGCTTCTTGTTTGATACGAGAAATACGAAGTGCTTGTTTCGACAAAATGATGAAATAGAGAAAAAGTTGAATTAAAAATATATATACTTCTATTCTGCATTATTCTAATCTTGTTAAGTTAAAATAAAGAACATGGAGAAATGAATCAATTTCATCATTTGAAAAAGATCAATTAAATTTGGTTATTTCACCTTTCCGTGGAAAAAAAATTGACTCATGATGAAATTGATGAGAACTAAACTACAAATGATAGAATTTGATTGTCAGGTTCGCAAATTATAGTTGCACAACTCACAGGCTAGTTGCGCAGTTATAATTTGTGCAATCAATATTTTTTTTTTACAACTGCAACTTCAATTTGAATTCAATGTCATTTGTTAACTGTTGAGAAAATGTGCTAGCAAGATATAAAAATGAATTGACGATCAATATTACAAAACTTAAGTACCAGTAACTAATATTTTAAAATTGAGTATCAATATTACAAAAATTAGACAAAGTTACCAGGCTGCGCAACCCTAAAATTAAGTATTGTTATTCATCAGGAACTTGAACTGAAGTTTTGAGGTTTTAAATGATATTTTTTGCAATTCTGATTTTTTTCGGTTTCCTTGGGTTATGCTCAGTACACCACGCCCTCCGTTTCTTTGTGAGCTTTCTGAATTATGGTCAAATGCTCAAATCGGAGTTTTCTATCAAAAGTTATGGTTGTTTAAAGTTTGCAAAAACAACGCATCAACATATTATTGAGAAAACATCGATGACATAATGATGTCTTATAGCCTGGTTAAACCCGACAACAGTGCATTGATACTTCATTACAAAAATATCGGTGAGCACTGACACTTTGTACAATCTTTGAACACTGCTGTAAATAAAAAGATTGGTTGCGCATCAATAATTTGCAGACATAATAAATATAAAAATTCTCAAAAATAGTGGCTAAAGGTTTATTTTTATTTTTAAGATGGTAAAAGGAAAAAAAAAAGTTCCGGATGTATCCAGTATCTAAAAGTGGAGTCTTAATTATTTATTTCAATCGGTTTCGTTTACACTTTATTGACAAAGGTTCCTCGCAACTTTTGCTATTTGCATGACTAATTTTTGTTGCTATTTTGTTGGACCCTCTAAATAAACCCTCCATATTTATTTTCACACCTTACATGGCTATAAAAACTATTATGATTTGACACCGTGCCACTGAAACATATCAAGTTATCATGACACATGCCATGAAGGATGAGCACAAGTCTCTTTCAATCCAAATCAAATCAAAGAGAGATTGCACCACCTAATCTCTAACAAAGACAGGAGCGTGGCTGTAGTACCATTCAAGCCTATGCTCCGAATAAAGTGGTAGTTCTACTATCTCCCTCCATTTTAAAAAAGCTCCTGGCATCGAAAGAGACGCATTTATTGATAATTTATTTAAGCTAAGCAGAGCTCTCTTCCCTTCTTTTTCTTGATTACCACTGAAGTTAAGATGTCTTTACTTAATGCGCCTCAGCTTCATTATGTTCAACTGGAATAATAAAGTACAGTACATCACGGGCAATATACACTATCTTGTTTTTGCAAATTTGCAATGACATAATATATATAATTGTTATCGATCTGAATAATTTGATTAAAATTTAACCATCTGAATTCAGCATCGGAGTCCGACTTCTAAACTATGAGAGTCAATCATATAAAATTTTTATACTAATAATGGAGATCAATTTTACAGGATCGGCAATATATAGAAAATCATACATAAAATATAATTTTTTTTAAAACAATAGAAATCAATTGACCTCATTCATATTGAATGGATCCTCCCCAGTTTGAATCGATGCTCTTAAATTATGAATTGTCCAATTTTTTCCAAATAATATTCTTTCCTTTTTAAACATGTCAGCACAGATTAGTAATGGAAAAAGGATATACAATACACTTAAACGGGGTAGGTAAAAGTCCGAGTAGGTTAAATGCTTGCATCAGGCGCTTTAGGCCTTTTACGCATCAAATTCAAAGATTAAGTCTTATATTCTAGGAAAAGAAAGCATGTTTTTTTTTTTCAATTAATATGATAGCATAGTTATATTTATATTAATAACAGAAGGCACGATGACAATGTGTGACAATGTGCCACTTAATTTCTTTATTAAAATTGGCATGATTTTGAAAGGTGACAAACTCGCTGTAATTTATTTTTCTGAGTCAGGTCGGTGTCATTTATGGATTAGGCCTGTACTTGTTGTTCTTAATGGGCCCAAGCCCAATTTTACTTGGGCTATTGTTCGACATTATATTTTATAGAACCAGAATTTCAGTTATATAAACGAAGCATCATTTCGTGGGCTCTAAAACCTAAGCTTGGCCCAAGTGTATTATATATAAATTCGTCAAATTTCGGAACAATTCTAAAAGAAATACGAATGTACTACAAATATTATTCGGAAACACTATTACCAGAGAAGAGTTCTTAATGCATTGTGCTAGGTTTTAGCAAAGAGAAAAGTGTAGGTCCGATAGAAATCAGATGTACTTTTGGATCCAATGAGTATCGGAACCGTTGATGCACTTTAAGATTTGAGCACACAAATTCGGACCGCTTTAGTGCTCATCGGATTCAAAACTAAAGCTCATCGGATTCAAAAGTACGTTTGAAGACCTGCTATGTTCTTTTTAGCAAAATCGAAATTCCTGCAACATCAACTTCAAAAAAGATTAGCCTAAGGAATTCGTATCCTCTGCATTAACTCAAAAAGGAATCTTTTGAGTTAATTCATCTCGACCATCTGATATGTTTTAAGATTTGTGTGGACTAGATCCGTACTAATATTAAAGAGTCTCCTATGTTATAGACAGGAGCTGGATTGGCTCCATTTAAAATCAGACGGTTGAAATTCATAACTCCGAGTTAATGCAGAGGATACACATTCTAGCCTAAGGGCATTTATGAGACCCAAAAAAAAAAAAAGGATTGCAAACATTGACGAAACAAACTACAAATCAATCAGTTGTACTGAAGTCCTAATCATACATCTAACAGAGAATTCCTTGGCCTAAAAGGAAAGCAAAAATGAAACAGAATATAAGATTATGAAGAATACACTTTTAAGTGAGCCCTTTAAGTAACCATATAAATGGGTCCAAATGCTTCTCTTCTCAAAGCATAGTGCCCCAATTTCTCTAATTGAATGTAAGGCACGTCGATTTCTTCTTCTTTTGCGGGATTAAAACAACGGACAAGAGGTCCAGATGCTGTTCTTCTGATTGCTTCATGGATGGAAGCCAACTTGCATGCAACTCCAGTTGCAGGACCAAGTCTGGGACAACGCTTTGATTTCCATGTAAAGCTATATGATATATGTTTCTTTTGTGATGATGTCTTGGATTGCTTGGTGAACTTGCTCAAAAAGGAGAAATATTTTATCCATGATTTCTTCTTTGTGGTAAATTTTGGTCGATTTGTATTTGAATTATTCTCAGATAAATATGGAGACAGCTTTAGTAAACTGTCTGCTTCTTCATGATATTGTTGTGCTTCCTGTAGGAACAGAAAGATTTAGAAAAACAAAAGAATAACATGTATATTAAATTTGAAAAGTTTACTTAATCAATATTAAGGGATTTCGCCCAATATAAAAGAAGATAGAGTATTTGCTCTGAAATTGTTGAAGAAATTTACAAAAATAAAATCAATTTTGTATACAAATAAAATTACATTCTAGCAAAGAAAATATACTCGCAATTAAAACTTTTCTTTATCTATTAAAAAAAACAAAGGCTAAATGAACGGGAAGTCGAATTCTGATATTCTTCAAAAAGGGTTATTCTAATTTGAGTTATGAAAGAGAGCCTTATAAACCAAAAAAAAAAAAGATTTAAATTTACATACCTCTGACAAATTGGAATCCTCATATCCATTATAGGCAGAAAAGCTCATTATCTCCACAAGTTTTCTCTCCAGGAAAAGTTCTTCTTTTATCTGTACCTGAACAGATGCAAGCTGTGATAAACATCAAGAGCCAACAACCAAATTAATTCATTACCAAAGGTGGTCCATAATAATTAATTCTCAGAAAATCCAAATATGGGAATTTGAATAAAAGTAATAAATGATAAAGTTGCTACAAACCAGAACAACAAAAAAAGATGAAGAACAGTTCATACAATTTAAGTAGCCGATTACTGCCTCGCTTGTCTCACAAAACTTTTACACTTATAAGACCCCAAAAACATGAAAAGAGGATTCATTTTTGTTCGTAGAAAGAAGTTGGAAAAAGGTGCGATCTCATATTCCCATGGCGATTAATGTGTAGTTGATAGTGATGTGCAAAATGCTCCAGTTAGTGCCCAAAAAGAAGAGAAGATAAGATGAAAAAGATGAAGAATAAAGAATGGAATTTTTAGGGAAAGCCTGAAAGTAGCTGACTATAGTAAAAGTGTAAAACCATTTTTCTGTGTTAGGATGATAATGCAATTTAGAAAGGTTTTTTTTGAAGTTGTTGCGATTGTTTATTGTTGGAATTATAAATGGCGGAAACTAATTGATGAGGTATCTGTTAGATATATTTTGATCATTTTGAAAGGATTGGATTAACCGAATTTTTTTAGTTACCTTTTAAAAAGAACAATAGACTGAGTTAATATAGTTTTTGAAAAAAAAAATAATATCTGCACACTCTCAAGAGGTGGCACGCATATATTATCTGCGCAACATTGTTTCTAGAGAAGGAATCCACTTATCACATTTGTAAGTTATAATATCTTACAACAATTCGGTTTTATAATTTTAAAGTCTAAACAGTTGATCTAAACCGTTCAACATAATCTCTATATTAAAATGTACTTGGAGATCAAATTTTACATTTTTTTTCATTCTTTTTACTATTTATTAAGTATTTTACAAAACTGCTATTTTTCAATGGTCCAAAAATAATAATTTTGTAAAATACTTCATAAATAGTAAAAAAAAATATAAAAAATATAAAATTTGATCTCCAATCACATTTTAATATAGAAATCATATTGAACAGTATGGATCGATTGTTTGGACTTTAAAATTTATAAAATCGAATTGTTATAAAATATTATAACTTATAAGTGTTGTAAGTGGATCCCTCCTCTTGTTCCTGTTTAATTAAATCAATATGGATATTATGTTTAATTTACCGACAGATTTATAATTGGGTCATGATAGGGTCCATGGTCTATCCACCATGGATAGTTTGATAGGTCTCCGTATAAGTCATTGAGTCCGGATGAGATCCTCTATGTAACTCAAATTTTGAGTTAGATCCGGATTGTCTGATTAGAATTCTAACCAATTCAATATAATGAAATGTAGAATTTTTTTTAGTAGTTGTGTCAAAGCAAATGAGGAGGTTTGAATCTAAACTTAAAATTTAAGCTACCTTAGGAAAAACTTTTTATTTTTAAAATTATATAAAAGTAATAAACGATATTAGATGAAGAGAGATGTCTCTATTTTTAAAAACTTTAATAACTCAAAATTTAAAACTTAAAAATTAAATTTTTTCGTTGGATATGATCTACATCATCTTATCTATGCCCATGTAAAAAATTACGACATTTTAATTTTGTTTTTGTTTTAGTTGTAATCAAGAACTTATAAAAAATATACTAATGTGGATAATTTCTAGATGTTGATTTTCAACTTATTAATTCACATAAAAATAAAATTAAAATGTGATAATTTTTTATAAGCACATAGAGAAAATAACATAGATCACATCTAACTGTTTTATTTTGACGTTTATAATTGAAATTTTGAGTTATTAAAGTTTTTCGAAATGGAGGCACGATGGCGGCAAAAAAAATGAAGACATTTGAACCCTCCTCTTAGATGAATTGCATCCATATTCTGATTTCATAAAAGAAAGTGACTTTTTTTGGTTCTCTTAAAATTTGGAACCGAAAAAAATTTTGGTTCCTTCCGAATTCTGTGTAGTTTGCATAATAGACATTATGCTCCTTAGAGGAACCGAAAAAAATCAATTTCTGCTGTAAAATCAAAATATAGAAACAATTCATTTAATATAATATATTATTTTTATATCATTCTAAAAAAAATTGTGTAATTTGAATTCATAGGTCGTGACCCGGAAATTCAATTCAATTCATACCAAAATTAATTAAACACCACTTAAACTAACAAAATTCAATTCATACTATCCATGTGCCCTCAGTCTACGCATCAAATTGGGCTGGTGCGTACACCGGAGGAGGGCATCAATTTGGTGCGCGTATTGGGGAGGTGCACCACTTGGTTCCTGTACCGGGGAGGCGCACCAAGCCTTTTTGTTTTGTTTTGTTTTGTTTTGGAATTAATTTATTTTAATTTTAATGCTCAATATTATTTTATTCTGAATTTTGATAAAAATTACAATGTACGTCGTATATTATACATATTTCGTATGTCCGACATATTTTATTAGAATGATACGATAGATAATAAAAAAGAAAACATATGCTGAAAGTAGAATAAAAACAAAATATCAAAATATAAGTCCCTAATATCCAAATAATATCATAAAAGTCGAACATACGTAATAAAAGTCTGTCACAACATAAGAACTAAATAATAGTCCGGAAAATGTAACAACTAACAAAATAACAAATAAAAAATCTCCAACTATTTGCTCGGTGGTGTGTACGACACCTTCTCTTTTCCTCCATCCGCTCCAATTGCGCCAGCGGCGTATACTCTCGTGATGGCTGTGGTGGGGCCTCCTTTGGGATCTCCCCGAAAAGTGTCTCCTCAGATGGGCCCTAATCTGCCCCAGGATTGAAAATAACCTCATGTGTATCATCTGAAGTGTACATAGGTCAATATGGGACATTCTGCTGGATCACTGCTGCACTGTCCTGTGGGAGTGACTCCTTATGTGTGTAAAATGTAGGAGATGAGTAATCCTGAGTGTATACACCGTACTGAGAACCGCCCAAGTCAAACTCAAAGGGTGGCAGTGCGTGGGCTCCTCATCATGTCCACGCGGTATATCTCCCTGAAATAAATAGATAATTAGATTTCACAGTGTAGATGATATTAAAAATTATTATAAAAATACACGTACCACTGTAAGACCAACTGTCTCAAATGCTGCCTCAACAGTCGTCGCAGAATGAATCTCTGAATAATTCAGCTCTGGGGTACTCATCAGTCTTGCAGAATCCGCATCACAGTAGTCTTTCAAATCTTCGTATTTTGACAGATTTAGCAACGTGAGGACCCTATCAAGTATCAAGGAATCCATATCCTCGACGGTACCGTAAAAGATTCCCTTTACAATTAGCTATTTACGGTATGAGATTAACTCTCAGCCGGTTTGGAATTCGAGCTGACTGAGGGGGCAGTATTATTGGGCTTTGAGATTCGTGCCAAGTTAAAAAGAACGGTCCAGATCAAGTAATTGTAAAAGATTCCCTATTACGGTACCGTCGGTGATATGAATTCCCCTGTCGAGCTGGTCCTTATTACCTTATACCTAGAAAGAAGCTTTTCAGGATACCTAGAAAGAAGCTAACTGCCACGGTCCATTGCGATAGCTTTTCAGAATACCTAGAAAGAAGCAAGGACAAAATCATGTCGTGAGATACATGTGCTAAACCGGCTGAAATCACGGGTACAGTAACATGGCCTGTTTTAAAAATTCTAAGTTTATATACACTTGAGAGTAGGTCCGATGGGTTTAATCACCGTCGATTTGCTTTAAGATTAGTGCGGAACGCTTTAAACTTCGTGTATGCCTGTTTCAGTTTTCGTGCGCACAAATCGTAAATTAGATTGGACGGTCATCATGCTCGTTGAATCTAAAAGTAGCTCCGATGGACATCGGACTTACTCCGTTCTCTTTTATATAACATGACCGAGGCTATGTTACTGTGCATAGTGCATAATGGTTCGCATTATGGATTTAAATTTTGATTTAATAATTTTAATAATTAATCTGAATTTTTTAACATGGTCTTTATATATAAATATGTATTTGTAAACAAAATTTTATATTTTTTAATATTTCTTTAATAATTTTTAGATGGATCACTTGATTTGAAAATTATGGACCATCCACAGACAATGAAAAAAAAAAACTGTGAGAGATGGACTGGGATGCGTTAAACACTGTTGAGAATGTGACTTGCTAAACCTGTCCTATACGGCAATAAACAATAAACAAACCTGTGCCATTACATGTGTGACTTCATTTATGAAAAAGTAGCACGGCTAATAACCAAAAAAACAAAAAAATAGCACGGATATTTTATTTCAAGAAAAAAAAAAAGCATAATGATACCTGAAATTTTAACAGATACGTATTGTTTGACGTTGAACATTCAAAATTTTAGATATTTGTGCTTTTTGAAATAACTATCTACCGCCTTTTGTTCTTTTAATTTGAGGCCTACGCACTTCAGCATGCTCATAGTCGATTCGCTCTAAATCACCAGCTAATAGGACTACATGTTCACTGCCATCGGAACAAGCGTCACCTCTGTATATTATAAGTGGTCAGGTACAAAAATTATATTTTATATTAAAATAAAATTGTATAAAGTCTTAGAACTTGAGTTAAAATTTCTTATTTATGACAATTATACCTTTTTTTGTTATTTGAAACCGAAGCAGTCCTTTTATAGAAATTTAAAATTTCAATAACAAATTAATACAATAATTAATAATCAATTAATGCAATTGAACACTTCAATTTTCACATTCTAACATTTCTATTTTAATTCTCAAATTAAAATAGAAATGTTTTTTCTTTGAAAAATCTTGGTAGCCACTACCAAGCCTTTTAAAAAAAATATTTATATTTTAATTTGAGAATTAAATTCAGAAATTAATTTAAAAATATTTTTAACATTCTAACAATTCTATTTTCACATTTACATAACCGAAATATATTTATACTTATTAATTCAGTATAATTAATTAATAATCAATTCATATTAAGTTCTTAAGAAGATGAAGGGGAGACACACAATAACCCAAAATTCACAGGAACGCGCTAGAAGCCTTTAGGCACTAAATTTGCATAATTGTGTAGTCTTGTATGTGCCATTGTAGCAACCTAATTGGACGGAACCATTGATTCAATCACTTTGGAGATGGCTAAGAACCAATGGTTCGATTCCTTTCATTGACTGAAAAAACAAGCATCTTTCTCCTTCCCACAAATTAATTTATGCATTTTTAAAAATAAAAAATTCTGGAAAGAAGCCATAGCTTTGTTTGTTGTAGATAGCATTTTGTCGATCACGCTTGGGCTTCAACTCTTCTGATTGTATAACAATTTTGGAAAATACTGGAAGATGAGGAATGAGAATTTCAACTCGTACAGATTTTTTTTTTAGATTATAAACTGAAGAAAAAAGTTCACAACAAAACTGGGAATCAACACCTAACTAAGAAATATAGATATCAAAATTCTCAACAGAAATACATTGATTGAGCACTCAGCGCTTGCGCTTACTCACAAAAGGAACCTTAAAATTTTTGGACTGACCCTTCTCATTTTTCAGTGAAGCATTAAATAAACTTCTGACCTCTCCAGCTGTAAGATCTGATTTACTAGCTAGTTGTGCAAGTTCACTTACAGCATAGTCTTTCTTTCCCGATTCCCTCACAAATGGGGTGTTATTGCTATTGCTGATGAATTTGTTTCTGCTTTTCTGAAAAGGCGGTTTACCAACTTTCTGTTTCTTGCTTGTTTTAGAGGCATCATAATATCGATTATCATTTCTCTCATTTATTTTCTGTTTTCTATCAGAAGGCATTTCAATGTGATCCAATTCCTTGGTTTCTATATCAGCATTGTCATCATGACTTTCTTTTCCATTATTATTTTCACTGTAGCTATCAGTTGTTTTAAGTTCTTTACCCGTAGGTTCACCAAATACAGCCTGGAACTCTCTATAAGTTGATTCCTTTGATTTTTGCCTCATTCTCCACTGCTCAGGTTGTCTAGCAAATCTGCATATAACCAAAGAACAAAAAGAGCTTTCTTTCAGCACTTGGAATAATGAAAGTAAAATAATTCCTTATAACACCCGGCAAAATCACAACATATATTGTATATCCCTCTAGTAATGCGAAGAATAGTTTGGAGTCTTTGGACATTTTTTAGGTCTATCATCAGTAACCAAACCCTACCTGAACCATGCCCAATAATGCATATGTATTGGTGTAGGATTACTAGTAATGGCTTATCAGGTGCAGCTATGGGTATGACTATGGATGAGCAAATGTGGATCCATAACCACTAACCCAAAAGTAATCAATATCACTATACTATTGAAAAGCAATAATATCATATTGATCTTTTTGAATTACTACATTTTTTGATGTTTTGTAATATTACATTATTGGTGAAACTGCTACTATTTATTTCTTCACCAGAAGGGGAAGAAAAAATTGTGGAACAATTTCTTCTACTATGTAGTGGTCTCCGGGATGATTTGACGCTTAATTGCAAGCTAAAATCATGTGTTTAATATCGAAAAGGTTAGGAGAGAAAGATGTACCCGTCAATATCAAGCTTCTTTAATATATGAAACCCATGCCTTGCTTTGGAAAGGTCTGACCTAACATCCAACAATTCCCCACAGATAGCCTCTTTCAAGGAGATGTTACTTGCACTGAAGCATTTTTCTACTGTAAATGAGCTCGAGGCATTCATAGCAAGATCCCCAAAATACCCTTTAAGCCTAAAAATATACACAAACCAAAAAGAACAAGGAAAATTATATAATTATCTGAGAATGCAACAACAAAATGGTAAAACAATTAGTTTCCCCTAAATAAATAGCTTACTTGGAAATCAATTTAAGCTTAAATTTTGCACTGGTGTGAGAACTGAGAAAAGCCTCAATCACACGAGCCCCGCCCGAATCTTTTGCAGTAAGAAAAACGTGCTCATCTTCCATAGACACTAGACTCTCAATGAAAAGTCGAATATATTGCTGTTTGGAAAAACAAAGAAACAGTCAAAGTTATGGAGCTACTTCCATTGAATTGTAGTCTTTTTAAGCAGCTATTATCTAATATCTCGACTTCCAAAAACAACCAAACTACTCAAAATGAAAAAAAATGAGAACATAGAATTTTAGATAATTGGGTGCACCATACCTTGGGATACTTGAAAATGATCTGCAGCATTAGACAACCCAAAACATTCATTTTTTCACCGGAAGACCATTTCCAACTGGACCGCTGAAATATATAACAATCCAAATATAGAATATGTTCAATTATATTGCCATTAGACTCAGCATTCCCACAAACTGCGTCAGCAAGAGCCTGACAACACTGCAATAAAAAAAAGTCTGCTCAGATCCTGTCATAAAAAATAAATAAAGAGAATAATTACAGAAGGATATAAAAATGTCATATTGTTTTTAATTTTTTGTTGGTGTAAATGGATTGATCTATAAGCACTAGCTACATTCTTTTATCTTCTATTCACTCGGTCCACCTTCACACAAAGGCTACTGCAGCCAAAACTGGATGGTACAAAAAGGAGAAGAAAGTTCTCATTTTTCATAATAGAACTATAATATTTATTTGAACAATCTGAATGAAAAATGACCTCACGGCGATAGGTCTCAAGTCTTTGGCAAGCAGCCAAGAGAGAAGCCACTACTCCTGATTTTCCAATTTCAATTAATTCCTTCAATTTCTGACCTAATTCCTCACAGATTTGAGCAATCTGCTAACAAATGCAAAATAAAATCATAATTTTTTTTAAATAAAGGATTAAATTTTTTCAGAGGATGTTTTGTTCTCAGTAAATTACCTGATTGCTGTTTCTGGCAGATGAAATTAGTGTTTGTGCCACATAATTACCACAATAATGAGATGAAATATTAAATAAAGAACCCAAGAAGATTTCAGTAAGAAGCTCATCATATAATTTCTCAGGTGCAACTTCAATGATCACCTACAGAATCATAATCAGGCAAACTATTATAGGTTATAGGTAGCCCAGCTTAGAAGTTACTCCATAATGCAAATTACAAATTACTCTGTAGATTCATCAGATTACAAATTACAAATTACTCTTACTTACCCAATGAGAGAAGAGAGGAAGAAGGGGTATCTCAGGTTAAAGTGATAAGTGATAACCATATGCAATCACTAGAAACAAGAGATATAAAAGCACCTCTAAAAGATGGCTTGAGGCAGTATCCTCCAGTAAACCCATTATATCATCCTTTCTTTCTGAACCAATAATATTTTCTCCTCCGGTGGTTTGTTCAGGCCCGCACAACAGAATTTTAATAAAGTAAAGCAGCTCTTCATCGTTACCAGCAGATAACCTTAGTACAGTCTGAAAGAAAGGAAATATTATGTTAACTCAGCGAGGATTGAAACAATCAAGCACAAAAGGAAAACAAACACGCTTTTTTTAACAAGATTTAGCAAATAATTTTAATAAGCGACAGCTAAGTATATGACCTTAATTAAGCAAAACTAAAACGAAAAAAAAAAAAAGTACAAAAGAGTAAATTAAATGACATGATGATGTAGACATGTACCTGCAGGACAAAACTACTAAACTGGTCAACTCTTAACTTCGCCATCTCACCTTTTGCGCTGTCTGCAATTTCTCTGACGAGAAATCTGAAAATTGTTTCAAACCTGTTTTCAAACTCATTTCTTATCTCGACTCCAGAGAGCTTGTTGGGTCCAGCATTAAGACGAGTTGCAAGCACATCAGACCTCTTGGTGACATGGAATGCATCCAATCGGTCTGGAGGAACCCCTTTACAAAGACAAAGTAGGCTCCTTAAGACATGAGACCCGTACCGGCTTTGCATTACGCTGGCAGAATCCTTAGCCAGAACCTGAAAAAAGTAGTTCCTTTATAAGTAACAAATAATTTCTTAGAAATATACAGCTTTCACGACGAATCAGTCACTAAGATTCAAAAACTCATTTTTTTTTTTTTTTTTTGAAAATACAGTGTTCAAAGTTGTACACAGCAAGTGATATGATTTCTTTGGCTATCTTGTTTTAGTGTTTGATCTGCGTATTAAGGATTTTTTTATTATGCACTGAAAGAAATGGAATTTTTCTTTTCTTCATTTGCTATTATTATATTGGTTAAACATGTTTGTGAGCATGATAAACACCACTTTGCTGGTCAAATAATTGTTGGTATTTAGAAATTATGCCTAGCCTGTATTCGAATAGAACATTGCACCTGATGTGTGTAGCAGTGTTATTACTCTCTTAGATTACCATACTCTAAAAATGAGGGTCTTCGAGTATTTTGCATATAACATTTATAAAGCTTTACAAGCACAATTAATCGCATACCTTGCATATCATGTTTAATGTATCCCCGATATAAGAATTAGAACTTTCATCGTACATATGCTTAGCAAGCGCCTTAATAGCCGTCTCTGCCACGTGGGATCCGAACTTGTCTGTGGCAATAATTGGAAATGAATTGGCACAGCCACGCAGAAAGCCACAGAGTTGGTCCAGGTCACATCTTTCCAACAAATTTTGTATAGTGCGGCTTATAACTGGATCTGTCGCGAGTTCCAACTCTTTTTCTCTTGCTTCTTCTAATGCATTGCCACATATAGCCGGAATTTCATCTAATTCAATGTTGTTGCTTTCCAATAAATTTGCGATTGCTGAGAAATACTTTGCAGTTTCTGGATCAACCCTTCTGCTGCATACAAGATAGATGTCAAAATGGGCATTGATAGCATGCCCTTACAAAACTTTATTATTTAAACTCAACAATTTACCAAATTGCACACTCTTTTGCAAACAAAGTTTCCTATGAGATTGCAATATCAAATAAAGCAAAGTTCAGCACTCCAGTACTCAGACCTTCTTATAATTTGCTTTATAATAAAACAAATAGATACTGAACAAACAAAAATTAAAAATAAGTACGTGGGAACAGATGCTACGGGCTTGAATGAATCAGCATAGGTCAAGGCCGGTTTACTAGCGAACATTGATTCCTTCCCGGAATCACGAGGTATTCTCCCTTTATTCCCATCTTTATTCCATGCCTTCTCTTTATGTGATCCCTTCCTGTGCCTTTTCTCCTTCTCTTCAAACATTTCGGCTTGAGCCCTAGGCTAGGTTTGTTCCAGTTTCTCTTTCTTTGGAGGGAGGAGCGCGCAGGCGCTGGGAGTCGGGGTAAAGAAAGGCCGAGGGTTTTCGGCTTTAGCGTTTCAGGCTCAGCTGAGAAGAGATGAATCATGTAGGCGGGATGATCCGGTTCTGATCTGGAGCGATCTGGATTTAAGACCGGACCGGCTCAATTTTGGATTATGGGTTGGGTATTGATGGAGGCCCAGATCTGGTCCATCTGATTTTGAGAATTATTTCTGTAGAAAATATTAAAAAATAGAAACAGAAATAGAAAGAGTACCTGTAGATTTTCATGAGTAGAAAGATTGGTAGGAATTTTATTGATCCAAAAGTTTGTAAAAATTTGGATCGGTAAAATTCGTACCGATCTAAATCAGACTTTTTTATTTTTTTTATTTTCTTTATTAAAATATGAAAAATTCTTTTAAAAAAATAGATAAAGTATCATAGAATTTAAATATATTAGAAAGACTTCATCTATTTTCTAATAACTTTTTATATTTTAGCAGAGAAAATATAAAAAAAAGAACAACTTGTTTGGATCGGTAAGAATTCTACCGTTCTAAACTAATTCAAACTTTGAATCGATAGAATTCCTATCGATCTTTCTACTCATGAAAATTTGTAGGTACTTTTTCGGTTTCTCTTTCTTCTTTTTTAATATTTTCTACAGATAAAAAATTCTCTCTGATTTTTTTTCCTAACTTTTTTCAACGTACACGGAAATGGAGAGCAGATAAGCAAATTCTGTGAACAATAATTACTGATTTTTTTTTAAATACCCTAAAAAAATAACAAATATACTCTCGATTTTCAAATATTTCAAAAAATACCCCGACCACCCTATTGTGGGGCGATTTGCTTCCATACCTGACCGCCCCACAGTGGGGTGGTTTTCCTATGAATTATTTTTTTGAGATATTTAGTGTGTATAGGCGGTCCAGTTCCATACTTGACCGCCCCACAGTGGGGCAATTTGCTATGAATTGTTTTTTAAATATGTTTAGTGTGTATAGAATGAATGTAATTTATTATTATTGTTTTGCTTTTTTGGATACTCATATTGTATGATATGTGATAAAAGAAATATAATATTTTCCTACGTTATCAATTTGTGTCTTTTGTTATAATGCATCTCTGTCTACTTTTTGTAAGTCATTTCTCTTATTTCTAAAGCACTTGTAAGTTGTACATGTGCTTATTTAAGACATATCTCGTAAACAAATGAGGCTAGAACAAGAGATTAGCCAAGAGAGACGATCTTCACTGAGAAGGTGAAAAACGACGACGAAACTTCAAACGGCCATAAAATGACGCTCGAGTGTTCGATTTCAGCAAATGACCACTTTTCGGAAAGCTTGTGAGAAGATGCATGCATTGATGATGGCTACGTCATTTTTCAAAATTTATAATTGCAAAAAAACTGAGGAAAGAGCCTCAAAATTTGAGTTAAAGTTTCCGATTAATTTTTCATTTCTAAATTTCGATCTAAATAGCTCAATAAATTGGTTATATAATGAACTTGTAGAATACCAATTTTTACTATTTTCTATGATTTATGAAATAAGCACAAAATGACTTACAAATAAAAGAAAATTGCCAATATTTTATGAAAGAGAACAATAGTATATTTTCTTGGTACATGAGTTCTATACACTATCTAAGGTTCAGCTCTAGTTTTACATATATATATATTTTATTTACAAAATCAAAGAATATGAGTATCCAAAAAGAGAAAAAAAAATCATAAAAGCAGTGATACTAAATTATTGTTAGTGTCTAATTTTAAAATATTCATTTTATACACACTAACATCTCTAAAAAAAAAATTATATCAAACCGCCCAACTGTGGGGCGGTCAGGTATGGAAGCAAACCTCCCTACTGTAGAGCGATCAGGTATGGAAGCAAACTGTCCCACTGTGAGACGATCAGAGTATTTTTTGAAATATTTGAAAACCGAGTATAGATTCAGTATTTTTTTTAGGGTATTTAAAAAAAAATCGGCAATAACGATACCTTGAAGCTCGATGGTTTAATTGGTTTCGGCCTTCAGATTGCATTACCATTCATGTCAGATGAAAATTAGATGATCCAGGTAATCTTGCATTTTCGCTATTAATTTAAAGTAGCAATATGAAATCTGATTTGCACCGCAAATTTTAACTAATTGGGTTCAAAATTATTATACTTGTATGTTTATTTTATTAATTGCATCGCAAATTTTAACCAAAAAAAATTGCACCACAAATGCAAAACATGTTAAATAATGAATATCATGTGCATGTCTCATCAAATAAGAACTAGATCCATATTATTTCTAGAAAAAAATAAATATCATGTCTCTGTCACGGGGATCCTTGTGCATAAATTATAGTTGACTATTTGATTATATGGTATATTACAGTTGTCTATTTGATTCAAAAACCATCATTGTCCATACAATGTTCTTTTATTTTTTTAATGAAACGATTAATTATTATGCGTTAAAATTCTCTTTTAAATGACCGTAGGATAGGATGACCTTTTAATTTTTAGCTAAATTACATTCTTCTAAACATAAATTAAGTATGCATTCTATATAAATTTAAATCGATGCCTAATTTTCACTTGCAAACAATTATAAAGATAATATAGTATGCTCTAGTTAATAGAAAAGCCAGAGGAAAAATATTTTAATAATTGTTAGCAACCCTCTAGCAAACATTTGCCTATATCCCTAGCAGGATTCGATTTTTTTTTTAAAAAAGCAAAAAAAATACGTGATATTTTATTTTCTTTTTATGTAGAATATGCCTGAATAATTTCAAATTACCTATAAAATATATTTGATGCCACAAAGTCACAAAGAGGTCGAATTTTCAAGTAATTTATGTTAATCTCATATTTAGCAGAACATGCTGTTAATATTTATATTGAGCCAAGGAATATTCATATGAACTATGAACAGTTGCAGGTTAAAAATCCGATTAAAAAATATTTTGTTATGGATATTTTGAAGTTTATTTTTTTATTTTTATCTTAAAATCGTCGGCGTACAAGTGATGTTCTATTTAACCTTTTTTTTCCTAAAATAATTGCTAAAATAATAGCCAAATGATCTATAACAGTAACAATAACATTTGAAATTAAATTCCGATATACAACCTTAAATAGAAAAAAATTAAAGTCGTCTTAAATAATAATATAATTAAATTAATTTTGTAAAATCAGCATCCAACAGTTGTGAAATATGTCTTGGACAAATCCAGACATAGCTTCTATCAATAATAATGATATTTTGAAATTGATCACCGGTGAGATCCAATTCAATAAAGATATCATTGTTTATTCTTTCAATTTTAAAAAGAACTCAAATTGATCCAAACTTTGCTTTTACTACAAATGGTGTACTTTTTGAACGTACGTTGACAAGTGAATCAAATAATAAAATTTCCTCGATTTTCTTAATAGTTTCGCACGGAACGAGAAGAAATACAAAATGGAAATCTTCACTCAGAATAAAAGAAAGTGGAAAACGATTTCATTATTTTTATGCAAGCATCCGTTCTACTACGATAAGCAGGGGCGGAGATAGAATTTTGAATAATGGAGGTCAAAAACATAAAAAAAATCAATAAAATGTAAACATTCTCATCTTTTGAAAAAAAATAGTATAAAATGCTATAAGTTCTCAAGTTGTATACATTTTAATAGTCTATTTTTCTTGAAAAATGAATGGGGGTCAACTATATAAAATATTCGAAAAATCTATGGGAATCATTTTTTAGGTACTCTTAACATTTAACTATAAAATATACAAAAGTAACATATATAATAATTAGTTTTGAAAATGAATGAGGTCAATTGACCCCCATTTGATGTACGTGAATTCGCCCCTGACGATAAGTAACCTTTCAAAGTTTCAAATTTTGATGACCATCTCCTCGGGGGTGGAGACGGGGCAAACAAAATTAAGACGAAACACAAAAACATTTTGAAAAAATATTTCATACAATGAAGCACAACTTTATAAAGAGTAAGGTTCAAATGTCTGTATCTTTCATTCTTTAATCGCGTGTCACATCTCTATCTTTGTTTCTAAAGTTCAAACGGTCGATCTAAATTGCTCGACATGATCTCTATATAAAATGTACTTGAAGATCAAATTTTATATTTTTTTAAACTTTTTGCAATATTTTATATTTTCAGATAGATACAAATTATTGTTTTTTATAAGATTCTGGATCATCCAAAAACAATAATTTTATATCTATAAATAAAACTAGTAAAAAGTTTCAAAAAAAATATAAACTTTGATCATCAAACACATTTTAATATAGAAATCATGCTGAGCAGGTTTAGAGACAAAGTTTATTATTTGGAAGTATATTTTATTTTACAAACAAGTGTCCCTCTTCGACACGTGGCTTCGTCCTCACGCCTCATGAAGATTTCAATATTTTGACATGGTAATTACTCTATCACAAGAGAGTAGAACTAGAGTGTTCTTAAGCTTATCAAGTTTTTTGTGAACTCAAAACCTATCAATTGAGCTTCAAACAACTCATTTAAACCGTTGAAGTCGATCTACTCCACGAGTGATGCGTTTACATGTCAAATTTATAAATTTTCGAACTAATTTAGTATAAAGTCAAGCGGTCAAAAAAAGATTATTTGTAACTTAATTTTGATGCGTTCATTTTTCATTATTTTTTGACCATTTAACTTTATACTAAATTAATTCAAAAATTTATAAATTTAACATGTAAACGCATAACTTGTGAAGTAGATCGGTTTCAACGGTTTGTATGAGTTGTTTGAAACTCATTTGATAGGTTTTTGAGTTAAAAAACTTGGTAAGCTTAAGAACACCCTAGTTCTACTCGCTCACAATATCAATTTACACATTTACAATTCGGAGGTGATAAAAATATATATCTCAAATCTGCAAGTTTTTAGTTTTTTATGTCATTTTAACTCGGAGACAAGTATCTCAAATATCTACAAATACATATTTCAACAAGCAAACAGAGACAATATAATTTTACATTTTTTCATTTGATCTGACATACTTTTATTTGTTTATAAGAATGTATAATTTTATTCAAAAGAGGTGTGCTAATAATTGTCAGCGTTTTCATAATTTAATATAAATTTAAATTTCTAAAAGGTTTACACATAATATAAACAATACATACAAGTATATGAGTAGAACTAGGGTGTGATGTGCTCACCAAGCCATTTGGTGAGTACATCTCCAAAAACCGCATTTTTAAAGTTCAAATAGTCGATTCGAACCTTCCAACGTGTTCTTCATATTAAAATGTGCTTGGAGACCAAATTTTACATTTTTTGGAAATTTTTTACTATTTTTTCAGAATTTTTGAAAATCAGTGTTTTTTGAATTTTTTTTTATTTAATGAAAAGTGATGATTTTCAAAAATTCTGAAAAAATAGTAAAAAATTTCCAAAAAATGTAAAATTTGGTCTCCAAGCACATTTTAATATGAAGAACATGTTGAAAAGTTCGAATCGACTATTTGAACTTTGAAAATGCGGTTTTTGAAGGTGTGCTCACCAAATGGCTTGGTGAGCACATCACACCCTAGTCCCATTTGGTGAGCACATCACACCTAGTTCTACTCCAAGTATATATCTCATACTCATTTATGTTCGCACTAAACAAAAAATTATTATAAGGTTGTCATGTAAGTATAAATCGCACGCCAAAACTCCATGCCATTATATTGAAGTTCGCGCCAGCAAAAAATAGACAATGAGAGTCTAACAATATAAAATGGGAGCAGCTTGGGTCCTATGCTCATCGGACTCAAATTTAGATCCGATGGATTTATGGACCGTCCGATCCACTTAAAATTCGTGCGCATGAATTTTAAAGCAGACTCGAAAGTTGTGAGCGTGAATCTTAAAACAAATTGGACTGTCATCGAACCCATCGAACTCACTTTGAATCCGTTAGACATCGGACCCAAACTGTTCCCATATAAAAGATAGATAGATTTGATTAATATACTTGTTTTAAGAAAATATTCAAAAGGAAAATATTAAAGCCGACAGTTTTATTTTAACTACTACAATTTGTGAATTAATGAATTACATAAAATGAAAATTTGTCTACAAGTGACGATCAACGATGCAAAATGGGTCCCACTGGCACCTTGAACGGAAAACCACAGTCCTTCACGCCTTAAAACTCAAAACTAATGAGGTGTGCTGCTGTAAATTTTTGAAGAGCGAAACAGACCACTCCGGCCGCTGAATCAGGGTTTCGGTTCCTCTCCATTAATACGGAATAAATTGGAGAGTTTCATGGAGATCTGTAACGTTAAGTTAGAATCAAACGGCTGGACCTTTGAGGTATGGACAGATGTGATCAGAACCAATCTGAACCGCCAGCTGAAATGGACGATCCAGGGTATATGTAATTCCAACAAATTCCGTACATTTGGTGAGGAGGACGCCACCTCGACTGAATCAATCCAAAGTGAATATTGATCAGTTCCTCTGAAGTACACGGATCATTTAACTGGACAAATAGTATTAGACCATCAATGATGAGAGTGATGCATGGAAAACTTCCAAGAGCAGACAATTCAGTCTCGTCTGTAACGATCAAGGCCGCGTTAAGACTTTGGTAATTTGGTTCATCAAATCTGGGAGCACCAGCTGTCCTGTTTGATCCTCTGCTGCCTTCTTATACTTCTACGTGTGTTGTTAAATTGCATGACTTTGGTTAATGATTATTAAGTATTAACCATACACTGTCCGAGACTCCGAAAGGCATGTAAAATTTCAATTACTTCTGATTTCTAAACTTTAGAAGGTCATTAGTTGTTAAGATCCGTCACTTTGTCTTATCACGAGACATACGAAAGAAAAACTACGGTTCAGATTCATCACCACATGTCGCGTGCCTCGGAGGATCCGAATCCATTCTATGATAAAAGTTATGGTACATTTTGTACGTATTTGGACCTGGTGTTTTTTTATAGTTCATTTGTTTCTTTTTGAAACGTTTATGCATTTTTCCGTGGGCGACCACAGTAAGCGCGAATTTTATGAAGTCGTACCCTCTGCATTAACTCAAATTTTGAGTTAAGATTTAGACCGTCTGATTTAAATCTGCACTAATATAAAGGCCCCCGTTGGTTATAGGCTTGGGCCGGATTGGCTCGAATTGTGATCGGACGGTTCAAAAATTAACTCAAACGGTACCTTAATGTAGAGGATTACGATTCGAATTTTATTTGACAAGTTTTTCAATTGATTTCCCTTCTTCTCTCGTTGCCACACGTCTTTATAAAATCCCTCTCAGACGATTCGCCACAGAAGTAAAAGAAAGAGGCAAAAGTGTTGTTCTCTCTTTCATCTCCGTAAGAGCTTTCAATCACAACTGCTACTTCACCTCTCAATCCTTTCTCCATGGGATCCGACGTTACTGCTTCGGTTACCGTCGACTCCATTAACCCCAAGGTTTGAGCTCCTCTTTCCTTTTCCTCTTTGCTAACATGCCCTTTGAATAGTTTGTTTTAATGAAATCCCCACCTAAAGTATTGCCCTTTCCATATTTTCTCCTGAATAGTGTATGTATTTGCAATTTTGCACAAAAGACTTCCTTAAACTGCTTTTGCTTATGCGAACCTGATTTCTGTGTGGCATAGTTTGGGTTTAACACAAAACGGATCGTGTTAATCAAACTTCTTTCTTTCATATGCGTAGACAATTAGTTTTTGGTACCTGTATATTTATTTATTTTAACTTCTGTCAATATCCAGGTTTTGAAATGTGAGTATGCTGTGCGTGGAGAGATTGTTACTCATGCTCAGGTAATGTATTATTGTATGATTGTTACTCATGCTCAGATATAATTTAGCTAATTTTCACCTATGAACCTTGCTTAATTTGAGATTCCTTTTCCAGCGCTTGCAACAAGAGCTACAAACAAACCCAGGCTCACTCCCTTTCAAAGAGGTTTGCAGTCTACATTATTCTATTTATTTTTTTATTTTGAAGTGCTTTTCATGGTCTTAATTTTTTTTATTTGTGTTTCCCAATTTAAATTTTTGCTGAAACTTTCAAATTGTTATTCAGATAATTTATTGCAATATTGGGAATCCTCAATCACTTGGTCAGCGCCCTATAACATTCTTCCGTGAGGTGATTGCTGAATTTACTCTTTCTTTACATAAGTACTAAGCAGATATTGATTAAAAAAACACATGCATAGACTGGTATATTTCACAGTGATTAAATTTTTGTAATTGCAATCTTGTGTAATTTCCAGGTACTTGCCTTGTGTGACCATCCTGCCCTTTTGGAAAAACCTGAGACTAGCGCTCTATTTAGGTAATTTTGTAAGAAGAAAAACAATTATTCCTTAAGCTATACTAATATGATAAATATTCTGTAGTGTTATGGGTTGTATAACTATAAGTGGGTTCTCCTTTTAAATAACTAAGAAAATTGTTTTCATATCTTTTTTTGCGTTTCGGTTGAGTAGTTTCAGTAGCGTTTAGTGTTGTCTCTATAGGTGACCTAGCGGGAAGTAAATGATTGTCTTGACTGAAGTTTGAACTTTTTTGGCTTAATTCACAACCTAATCTACCAAACTGATGCGATAACCTAATACTTACACATAAAGACAAGAACTTAAAACAATTTATATATTTGGCTCTTGATTACTTTAACTTGTGTATCTTGCATGCTGGGCAAGTGAGTATTGATCCATTCCTAAAATCACAACATTTGCAAATGTTAGTGTCATTTGATGTTATGTTGTATTCGTCAAACTTAGGTTCAACCAGAACAACATGAGTTCTACAGATTAAGCCTCTGATTATAGGACCTTTTATTTGGACATACATAGTTCCTAAACCTATATGGTTGAAACTCACGAACCTTGCATTGGTCATGTCATTGATCCTTCTTGTTTTTTTTTTTTTCTATTTTTTGGCAGCTCGGATTCTATTGCAAGAGCTCAACAAATCCTGAGCACCATCCCTGGCAAGGCTACAGGTGCCTACAGTCATAGCCAGGTAAATAAAAAATAATCTAAATAAAATTATATCCTAATAATTATTTTCTGTGGAATTATTTCTGTGTTTATATTGTCAAGTTCAATTTCAGGGTATTAAGGGATTGCGGGATGCCATTGCTGCAGGGATTGCAGCCCGCGATGGTTTCCCAGCCAATGCTGATGACATTTTTCTCACTGACGGTGCCAGTCCAGGGGTAAATTTAATTTACTCGAATTCTTTTGCTAGATATTTCTAAATTGTTTTACTATTTGTTAATACGAGTTTTTCCTCAGGTGCACAACATGATGCAACTGTTGCTGAGGTCAGAGTCTGACGGAATTCTCTGCCCCATCCCTCAGTACCCTCTCTACTCTGCCTCAATTGCTCTTCATGGTGGAACTCTTGTATGTGTCTCTACAATTAAATCTCATTTCATGTACTTGAGTTATTAAATTTTTCACATTTGATCGACAGTGGTATCACAGCCCCTATGCCCCCTCCCCTCACCCCAAAAAACATCCAAATTCCTAAAAGATCACTTCAATTTAAATTCATCGTGTTGGTTTAATTTACAAGAAACAAGCATCTAGTTAAATGTGCATGGGAATAGGGTAACAGCAATAATTCTGGCAAAATGAGGTTTTTTCTATTTTCATTGAAGTGTTGTATCATAAATTGTTGTTTCAGGTGCCATACTACCTTGATGAAGCCACTGGATGGGGACTGGAGACCTCTGAGCTGAAAAAGCAACTGGACGATGCCAGATCAAAGGGTATTGCTGTCAGAGCTCTTGTTGTGATTAACCCTGGCAATCCCACTGGACAGGTGACAAGTTGTTCTCTTTTCTACATTTTCTTTTTGTGCCTCTATTTTTAAATTTATATTCCAACTGTTTTGACTTCTTGAGTACTGGCGTAGGTTCTTGCGGAGGGAAACCAGAAGCAAATTGTAGAGTTTTGCAAGAACGAAGGCCTTGTTCTTCTTGCTGACGAGGTAATGTTGACATTATTTGTTTGAAGCTGAGTTTGTAATTTAACTTGTTCTATCCAATGGTGAGCAAAATCTAAATTCTAAAATTTTTTCTTTTATTTCTTCAGGTTTACCAAGAGAATATCTACGTAGATGACAAGAAATTCAACTCCTTCAAAAAGGTTGCCAGGTCCATGGGTTACGGTGAGGAGGACCTTACCTTGGTCTCATACCAATCTATCTCCAAAGGTACGTGTACTCCAAAGAAATAAAAAAATTGTGCTAAAAGAATAAAAAGTTGTTTCCTCTTAACATAAATACCTTAACTTTTGACCTTCTTAAATGCACCAGGGTATTATGGTGAATGTGGCAAGAGAGGTGGTTACATGGAGGTTACTGGCTTCAGCAGCAGTGTAAGAGAGCAAATTTACAAAGTTGCATCAGTAAATCTCTGCTCGAACATCTCTGGCCAGATCCTTGCCAGCCTTGTCATGAACCCACCAAAGGTATCATTAATTGTTAACCAATCTATCTGATAGCAAAAAAGAAAAAGACATTTTTTCTTTTCAAGAAAAACATTAACGGTAAATAATTGTTGCAGCCGGGAGATGTATCCTACGAGTCATATGCGGCAGAGAGAGACGGCATTCTTAAGTCTCTAGCTTCTCGTGCAAAGGTAAGATCAGTTTAAGGAGCTTCCTTTTCTATGTCCTTTTTGTTTGCCCAAAGACAATAAAGGAAATAAAAGATGGCCATTTATGCCTTTTTATTAAAGCCCATTAACAGATAAAATTTGGTAAAGCCAACTGCTTTTGAGTGGCTAATACAGTACTTGGTCATCCGGAGAAACATTTAGCCGAAACAATTACTGTGCCATTGTATTGCTATTTTGTAGCCGTACCAGTCTGTTTGCCAAATTGCATATGACATGCCACCTTGCCATTCATAAAGAAGCTAAATCAACATCTACCTTCTGTGTATAATCAACAAATTATTGCACAGAAATACGCAAACTCGAAAAGCATGATCCAAATGTGGAAGAGCAGAATTTGATATAAATAACAACAAAATTTAACATTTAGGCACTGGAGGCTGCATTGAACAGCTTGGAGGGAGTGACATGCAACAAGGCCGAGGGTGCAATGTACCTCTTCCCACGAATTCGCCTCCCAGAAAAGGCGATTGAAGCTGCCAAAGCAGCTAAAAAGGCACCTGACACTTTCTACGCGCTTCGCCTCCTTGAGTCTACTGGAGTCGTTGTTGTGCCTGGATCTGGCTTTGGTCAGGTTTGTAATTTCATTTACTAACTTCTACTTTTATGCAAATGCATGTGGAAGATTCTGAAGGAAATTTTCATTTATTACCCACAAATTCCAAAACAGAATCTACCCACAATTTTTTTTGGAAATGCTGTTTGTACTTTGTACCTATAGTCTTCGATGCACAATTGCTCGAGAACTTCCCAAATTACCCCTGTTCCTTTGTCATTAGTTGCTCTATTGTCTATGCATGAAATTTCCTCACAATAGCAAAACTTGTCTAGCTCTCTTCTTACTTTTCCATGGTAATTGAACTAATATTTCTTTTTTCTTATTTTGTGAATAAAGGTACCTGGAACCTATCATTTTAGGTGTACTATTCTTCCACAAGAGGATAAAATCCCAGCCATCATCTCTAGTCTCAAGGCTTTCCATGAGTCGTTCATGAACCAATATAAGGATTGAGTGCCTTCTCCAATTAGAAAATCCTGTTGATCAGAGAAATTAATCTGTATAAGAATAAGTATGCCATCCACTTTTTTTTTTTTTCACCTTTTCCCGCTTGCTTTTTGGATGGTTTGAAACATATTTTGGTTTTCTCTGTCTCAATATAGAGAAAACAAATCTTGTGCGCGTGTAAACTTTTGCCAAAAATGGAATTTGCTCCTGAGAGTTCTGAGACACTTTTATTGCTGTTGTGTGAATTTTGGCGAATGATTGTTTTAGCGGGGGCCATTTTACTTCCTACTCAGCCTGCCAATGATGTGGTGTCCTCTACATCATTTTTGTTCAAAAAAATTCAAACAATTGTACATGCTATTTAAAGAATTTGTATAATTGTAATGGGTTCATATTTGTTAAAATTTTGTAAACATAGTTCGCATATATAACGCTATACTAATACTTAGGCGAGTTGGAGGATTAATTGCTTCTGGCCACTATTAGCAAGTCCGTGGCCCAGCAATATATGCATTTATGCGATGAGATTTCTTTGGATTGCAACCTGAAAATCGAGATAAGCCCAGATCTGACTAGCTGTTACTGGCTTTTCAAAATAGCTTTGATCAACGCACGGCCTCTGGTCTCTGATACTGTGATACAGTACTAGTTCTATCGAGCAATGAAAAGTATAAAGATGAAAGAAATAAAATAGGAAGTCGACCAGAAAAGAATGCATAGTTGATGCTAGAATAATGAGTTTATCTGTACATCGGTACTTTTTGATGTTTCTTTTGAATATACTTATCTTAGACCTGTCATTGCCTAGAATTTCTTGTTCGTCTGTTCGACATTCGAAGTAGCAGAATAGAATCATCGACTTGAATAGTAAATACCCTCCACCCCACCGCACACACAAGATCAACCCGAGAGAAAATAAAAAAGTGGTGCGGAGCATGTTTGCGATGATTTTATGAATCTTTTTGACAAAAAGAAAAAAGAAAGCAGGTCCAAAAAAATCACAAAAGAAAATTTGTGTTTCTGAAAATTTTTGTTTCGGCCACAAGAATTTTCTGCGGGCTTAACAAATAAAGGTTAATTTAAAGAATGTCTGAATGTATCTTTTCAAACTATTTAAAAATTAAAAGACTTGTTCTCTTTATGGAGTTTGTGCTTACAAAAACAATTATTCTCCCTACTTGCTGCATAAAAAATAAATACATTTTTTTTTGTAGGATTGTGGTACCGTTTTGCAGCTTAATTTCCAAGGATTCCAACAGAAATCATTTCATTCGTTACTTCTTCTGGTACTCGATTAATTAATTGGAACAATATTCATCACCTAGAATTAACAAACCGATTCTTTGTTAGATAACAACAATGACTTTGAGATGTGTTGGTGCTGACATAATGCCTTAATCTTGTCGTATACGACAAAAGGTGTGAAGTAAGGCCGTGGGATGTGACAAAGAAAGCGCTATGTAAATAATATATGTTATTGTCAATGAGATAAGGTAAACCCACCCAAGAAGTAGCATTATTTTTAGTTTAATGAAGGTATCGGGCACCGATGAAATTGGTCTATGGGAACCATTAATTAGCTCTTTAAATTTTGAATGCACCAAGCTCCTGCTTTAGTTTATTGAACACAAAAACTAAAGTTCTTTCTTTATTATCTTTGTTCTCTAGTTCTTTATTTGACAATGTTTTGTTCAGAGAAATAGAGCTCTACTCTCACATTTTCTACGAACTAGAACATCTTTCTGCTCTTTACTGAATTTTTTTCACAAACTTAAAGAATATATTTGTTTACTCCATGAACCATGTCCTCATAGATATTTACAACTTAAAATTTCTAGTACAATTGCCCATCTAAACTTTGCAATGGTGACATGTACCCATGAAAACTTTAAGATATAAATTTTGTCCATCAATACTTGAGATTCATCCAGATTCTCATACTTTAATATAATTAAGCAAATCTTAATTAACTTTCTTATTCATATTTGATAAAAAAAATTGTCATGTTACTCTTATTTTAGTTTAATAAATAAATAGCATCAAATATCGTTGAAGAGTTAATTGGTGGAACCTTTTCCTCTGTTATCATTCTCTTCTCAAACATATTCACCAATTGAGTCTTGACTATCCTTTAACCTGCATTTGGATAATAATTTGAAAATAATGATGAAATGGTTAATTTGACTCAATAGTTAGAGAAGTATGTAGTCTCAAGTTGTGGTTTGGCAAATATGATTAATCGAAGTCCTGATGGTTCCTGTTTGAAAAAATAAGTCCTGATGCTCAAAATGCTCAAAATTGGAATTAGTAAATTTCATGGGCATAAAGAAAATTACGCCAAAAAGAAGAGATTCAGCCAGTAGCCCTTGATTCCTAGAATGGACCAAACAAAACTTCATCATATGACGCCTTAATAAACAAATACAAAGTCATCAAAAGAGTTCTGTGGATCCACTAAGGATGGGACTGTAAAAGATTCCTTTCACTTTACGGTTTGAGATTTATTTCATCTGCTTTGAGATTCAGACTAGCGCAGGGGCAGTATTATTGAGCTTTGAGATTTGTGCCAAGTTAACAAGAACGGTCCGGATCCACTAATTGTAAAAGATTCCCTTTTCAGGTAATGTACTGGATGTGAATTCCTAAGGATATCCCCCAATGTTTAGAATTCATATCACCCAAGTTACCTCAACTTTTGATTTTGAATCTGGTCCGTTCGTTATATATTAGCATGCATCTTAAAAGAGCCCCATGCAACTGGTTTAGGCCAGATTTGTTCGGATTCTGATTGGACAAGTTGGATTGAAACTCAATGGTGCATTACCTCAGAGAATCCGGATTGCAATATTTAGCCGTATTTTAATCATTGTTTAAGCACAATGACTAAGCAAATTCAAAAGCGTTACCAAGTCTTTCAAAAAAAAAAAAGACTAAGCAAATTCAAACCCTACCTCCCCAACCTATAATGGCATTGTTAATTTTCTCTAATCTCTCATTATCCTTTTAGTTGGAATCCATGGCTCTGAGGGGTACCTCTCCTTGTTTCACTGTTTCTAGAGCGACACCTAAATCTTATATCAAAGCTGTCATGCTTCCAATCCGCTGCCATGTACAACCAAAGAAAGTGATCAAACCTTTTCTCTTCTCTTCCACTGCTAATTATAAGGTATGTCTCAGTTGTTGACCTGTCTGTACAATAAAAAGGTCATATTTTCCTTGCAATTATACCTTGCCAAAATCAAGTTATTGTGTTGATAAGTTAACCACTTTGTAGCTTTGACCAAAACATTCCAAAAACAGGTAACTTTTTTTCTTATGGCAAATCCTCACCCAAAATAGTAAATAAATAGAATGAAAATTTCCCTTTGCTTTTTTCTGGGTAGTTTACATTTTTGTTATCATTGTTTACATTTGAACATTGTACTGGTTCTTTCTTTTATATAATGGAAGGGCATTTTATGCCTATTTTAAAAAAAAAAAAAATTTCCCTTTGCTGTCTGTTGTATTTATTTGATCAAAATGTGTTGCAAATGACAGATCTATGAAGATAAAGCGATGGGAATAGTTGGTTATAGAGATGAAAGTGGAGAGCATATATATGAAGGGTTTGACGAAGGTCCACGACTAACCCATGAAGATCTAGAACTAGTTAACAATGAAAGGTAAAACAACAGTTTTTACTTAAATTTCTCCAATATTAATATATAGTCTTATATTCCCTCTTAGTAAAGTTTTTCATGCTTCTTTCTTAACTACTACTTTTAATTTATTCAGAGAGGCGCGCACCCGTCGACATATACAAAAGGATGCAGGCATAGTTTTATCAGCACAATATCAGAAGATGAAATCATAAGTACCATATATTATGTTAATTCAACCTTGTTGAATTACTCTTCAAAAATGTAAGATGGTTCTCTTTTGGAGCATGTCATCAATAAAACAAAATAAGGACTAGATCCTTATTTTTTCTCAAAAAAATAAAAATAATAAGTACCATATATTTTCATCTTTCCACAGAAAAAAAATTAAAACCACTCGATTTTCAGTGTAAATTTTCATATGTGTAAAATTTTAGTGCCCCCCCATTTCCATTCCATGTGCAAAATGCATGCTTTTGCCCATAGATGACGAGCGAAGACTAATTCAAAATATAGATACTTATTAACATGCTTTGAAGAAAATGAAGTTCATGGGAAAAAGTATGATATTTTTCAGAGAATAGAGTTATCACGTGTAAGATTTATCTGATTTATTGTGTATTGTGTGATTGAAGGTGTAAAATTGTAAATACAGTGTAAAAATTTAAATGACTCTCTTTTGTTTGGAATGACTAGTATAAATTAAGTGCGTTTAAAATTGTGAATACATATATGTTCTTATTTTCTATATGACTTAAATGTACTTTTTTAGTATTTCCAGTACTTGTGAAGAGATTGTTGCATTGTTTAGATCATACAAAGCATAAAGTTCAGAGTTTTTTTTTTCTTTTTATTTTCAGAAAAATTCATGGTCTTATTATTGAAATATTTTGATTTAGAAGCTAGAGCTTTGGGGATAATGCGACATGGGTCCTTTCAAGGGATTGTGCTTTCGCCAAAATTTTTAATAATAATATAAAAAAAATTCAAAATTCCACCCATAAAATATTTTTTCTTAAATTTCGAAAACTATCACAACTGCTGACTTTATTAACTGTCTGCATAGGGCACGCTGGTAAAGTCAGCGAGCCTGAATGGACCCCTACCTGTTGCCAAAGTTCACTGGTCTAGATACGTGCTGGCAAAGTAAGCTGGTAGGGCACAAACTGGACTTTTTTTATTATAAATTTCCAAATTCTCTCTCCTTATCCTCATAACGCAAGGAGGAGGAGGTAGGCTCTTTGTAGGAGCCATCGGCTTCACGAACTCCATCAGATGATGACTTTGTTCTGAAATGTTCTTGAAAATAGATTTTAATTTTCGTTGTATTATTTAGTTTTAGTTTGTAGTTATGTAGTGTATTTTGGTTATAGTATTTAGTTTTAATTAGTTTGCAGTTATGCATGTTGTAACTTGTAACCTTTAATGAAATTTTCTTATTACTTTATGACAAATACTAAATTTTAACATAATCAATTTCATATAAGCAAAAAAATCATTAAGAAAATTGTCTAATTCATACAATTTGTCCAAATCAAACACAAACAATCATAAAAAAATGTGCATTAACGTCTTGATCTACTCGAAGAAGCTCCTGTATTTTTGCCTCCAAAATGAAAATATAATTAGTTAGTGACTTAAAATTAAATTCAACAAGGAGTTTCAAATTGAATAGTAAGTACCTGATGCATTCCTATCGATAGTGTCATAGTTTGTCTGATGTCCAAGTCACCTACCTTGTATTATGTTCATTGTCATTGATATGCGATTGTGTCTTCTTCTTCAAAACCGGATCAGTCGACACTCTATTACTATAGTCGGGCCAATGTGAGGTCAATCACACTGGTTTCCAGTTTTCCTTGAAATGGAATAGGGTACCTCATGTATGCACCAGCGTATGGAAGGAAGGGCTCATGAGTCAGACTTAGACTTGTTTGTTGGATGTGTTATGAGTGTGAGGAGAAAGAATTTGAAAATTTACAATAAAAAATTCAGTTTGTGCCCTATCTACCAGCCGACTTTGCCAGTGAATACCTAGACCCGTCATTTTTTGTTAGCGGGTAGGGGTCCATCCAGGCCGCTAATTTTACCAGTGGGTGTGCCCTATGCAAATTGCTGGTAAAGTCAGCGGTCGTGAGAGTTTTTGAAAGTTTAGAAAGTAATGTTATGGGTGGAATTTTGAACTTATATATTATGTTATTGATAAAAATTTCGGGTGCTCTGGGCAGCATCAATTATAGAAGGGCAGTATAATATTGCAGGGCACATGCAAAAGGCGCAAATAGTTGAAACCAGATATTAGTTTTGTAGTTTTGTTATTAATAAATGAGTGAGGCTATGGTACTATGCACATAGTATTTTGACATTTTTTTTTTTGGATAAAAATGGTATAATACCACCTGTTTCATTAGAAACGGATACTTCATACAAAATATGCCTAATGGCAATTACAAAATATGAAACAACCAATTAATTAACAAAATAATCTCACAAGTTGTGAAGCAACAAAGAGATATCTAAACCATCAAGGCATAAAAACTAATGTCTGCTAAACACTTGTTATACAAAACAGTAAGAACATTAGTAAATCACTAGGAAGAACTAAGGAGCTGCAGAGAAGCTAGCGTAGGATGAACTGGAATGGGCAGTGGGATCAGAAGAATGTAGGAAAGGCAACATCTATTGCATCAATTCTGCTCTGTCTCTGAGATAATCAGAAAGGTCTGATCCCTCTAACCCAAGAATTGGTTCTTCCTCTCAATCCCAGCTGCTGTTTCCCTTAGCCGATGTATCTGTCTCCGATAGAATTATAATATTGCCTGCTTGAGACAAATTTGTAACATCCATAGGTAAACTAAAGTTAATTTAAAAAAAAAGAATCATCTAAGTTAGATTTACACCAATAAGAAGTTAAGAAAATAATTTGAGATCCTAATGAAACTATAGAGGGTACCACAACATTATTAAAACATACTTTATTTCTAGCTAACCAAACTACCCAAATAGTTGCTGACCTAATTAATTCAATTAACCTACAATCTTTAAGTGGTATCCATGCATCTAAAAGCCACAAGTCTGAAACAGTATCACAGTTAAAGGTGAAATTATTAAACTCTATAATCCATGACCAGATAGAGTTAATTAAAGGACAAGTTACAAATAAATGGTATGTTGTCTCAATAGAATTACCATAGCATTTTGACATGTATTGTGGATCAATATATATCTTCATTTCAAAGTCCAAACAATTGATCTGAACTGTTCAACATAATCTCTATCTAAAAATATACTTGCAGACTAAATATTACTTTTTTATATTTATTTACTAATTTATTTGAGCTAGACAAAATATCATTATTTTAAATGATCTAGAATCTTCATATGAAGTGACTTTTTACCGATTTAAAAAATATAATTTGATCTACAAGTACATGTTGAGATTATGTTAAACTATTTGAGACCAACTGTTTAGATATTAAAAATAAAGATACAAATTCATAGTAAAGATTAACATAGCCTCACTCTTAATTTCCCTCTTAAATAAATTATAGAGCAGAGATTTTGACGCTGTTCCAAGCACGAAAGTACCCCTTGTAAGTCATAAGAGCACAACGTCTCCGTTGCGTGAAAACGAAGAATTCACTTAAACTGTGCTTCAAAACAGAGTGTATAAAGAAAAGAAAATAATGAGACGAAATAAGTCACTTTCTCTAACCTCCTATTTGAAAGTGAAAATTAGTAAAAACAAGAAGTTGCTGAAATTAAACCTCGATTTCACCTCCGTTCCCTTTTCCTTCCGTTCGCTCTCTATTTAATTTTTATCGTTGTGAAACATATAATCGAGCGCGGACCGATTGTGGTTAGATCGGTCTCCCCTCTGCTTTCTTTCCTTCCCCTCGCGTCATCCCTTGTGGGGGAATAATGTAAGAAAAGACAACCGTTTCATAATTTATTCAAAACTCTACATAACTTAAGCATCTCATACGGACCTGTCAATGTTCACTCCAAAATGAATGAAAACACTGATAACTAGTCTCTCTCTCTCTTCAAGAAAAAAATGTGTTGGAGAAAAAGGAGGCTAAATTATACATGCAATACAAATGAAGAGGTGCGAAGGACAGACGTTGCAGACCCGTGCAAGCCGAGCCGGCTGGGGGTCGCAATGGACAATTGACTGCCATTGTCCAGTCCGCAATGTATTATGTGCCATCTGCATATGTTGAGAAATAAAATTGATCTCAGAATATAATTCATCATCGATCAAAAGGTCTAGAATTAATCAACTTTAATATCCAATTTAGGGAAAAAAAGGCAACGGTATTGGTACACTGGTACCAATGCATACCATAAATAGAAAAAGGTACCAACGGTTATATGAGTCATGTAACTATAAATAACAGAAACCATTGATTTTTGAGCAAAGGTTATAGATCAAGCTACTCAATTATTTAATATTCATACGAGATTTCTCCTTCTAGTTTCAAATTTGTGAAAAACGTTGGTTTAATAATTAGATCAAGCTACTCAATTATTTAATATCCATAAATAGAAATAGGCACCTCTCCAGTGTTGTGAGAAACGTCCGTTTAGGCTGATTAATCAGCCGATTAGTCGTTGGCGGTGATCAAACCGTTAAGGAATTTTCCGATTAATTGGTCGATTTTTTCCGATTATAGCCGATTATTCCCAATTATTTTCAATTAATCGCTTAGCAGTATCATGTCCGTCCGACAAGCACATACCGTTATTTACAACATTTGACCTCTCACATAGATGACATTGCCTTTGCCACTAAACCAAATGCTAGTTTACATAGCGAAAACCATTGTAACAGAGAAAATTAATAACATAAAATATTCATACCTCAGCAATTCTCATTTTCAACAGCACAACACCATTTGAGGACTCTATGAGTCCCAGTGCAGCTTACAGTCCTCTCCGTCCATCCAAGGGGTGATCTAACCAAGAGCCAAATAATTCAGAAACATTAAACTATATATGTAGTCGATACATCTGAAATTCCAGCAGTGGATAGTGACAATTGGACGCTTGGGAGCCTCTTCCAAGTTTAAAAAAAAAAGAATACTGAGCAATTGGAAAAAAAAAAAAAATGTCAAGCACTTAGTTAGGTCATAATAGTGACAGAACACTTCTTTTTATCAGCTCTGTACAGATGCTTTGTGATTAATTCACCGGCCCCAAATCGCCCCGACCTTTACCAGAAAAAAATGAATATAGAACAAATTTACATAATGGTGTTTCAACACTAGTTTTTTTTAAGAACAAAGCAATGGACCTATCCAGTCCCTTTTTTTTTTTTCTTAAATGCCGTCTCTATAGTTTTATTGTTGCATTTTTCTTTCCCTTATAAGCATTCAATTTTAAGTGATCCGGTTACAATAAGTCAGGGACAGGGAAAGGGAGCCTGGCCCACGTCCTCCTGTGAAGGTCATAAATCATAAGTAATTTTTGTAAAATATTTGGAGGTTAATTTTTTTCTTTTTAAGTAAAGGTTGATGGTTAAGTTATCCAATTTTTTAATATTTTTATTATTATAATAAATGATTTCTTTTTATTCGGATTTCAAATTTATAACCTCTTACATTAGAGACTATGTGTCTTTGCCACTAGAGTTTGGAGATTAATTTTGAACTCTTTTGAAAATTCTAATATCATAAATATAACATAATATGGTTCAAAATTATAATTAATTTAGAAAAAAAAAAAATATGGGGGTCGAGCTCCCCACTATAAACATGAATCCACCCTGATTTTACGGTATATATTTTAAATCCTTTATGCAAAAATGAATTTATTCTCTTAATGATAAGTTGGAGGTCCTGTAATTACTAGCTACTCTCTTAGTAAAACATTTATATCAATAAATAATTAAATAGAACATGTCTTTTTTAAGATAAAAATAAAACACAAGCATACGACTATAAAACAAACTACGAACAATCTACTATATGCATGTCAATTTGAATACGTTTAGGAATTTTCAAACTGATAAAAGAATATGTGAACTTATTTACAAACTTACCACCACAACGTTGGTCTATCGCTTTTAGATCAAAATTGATATAAACCAAAAGAAAACAGATATTAGGAGATTCCATTTTATAGTAAAATAAAAATAAAACAAAGGCATACGACTATAAAACAAACTAAAACTAAGAACAATCTACTAATATATATGTCAATTTTATGTCACATCAAATGTTTGGATTTTCTCTAAAATAAAGACATTGCAAGTTGACCAGTAAATAGGAAACATCACTCTCTCTGCTGTGTGATATTAAATTCACTCGAATGCTTATAGTATGGAGGTCAATCGGTCATGATACACGTTTTGTTCTCTAGTTTTAGAGTAAGGCTTAAGTGTTATGGATAGCATAAGGTTTTCCGTGCTATGGTTCTAAAAATTTATCGTATAAATTTTAAATTTCCATCTAAGTAGCTCAGAAAATTGATTATATAATAAATTTATAAAATACTAATTTTTACTATTTTGAAACTTTTTTTTTCATTTTTTTATGATTTATGAAATATGGCAATAAAAGCTTAAAAATAAAGAAAATTACTAATGTTTTAGGTTATTTTTTGTCATTTTTCATAAATCACAAAAAGTAGTAAAAAATTCTAAAAATAGTAAAAATTGGTATTCTACAAGTTCATTATATAACAAATTTACTGAGTTACTTAGATTGAAGTTTGAAGTTTATACTATTAGCTTTTGAAGCCGTAGCACGAAAAACCTTATGCTATCCATAGCACCTAAGTTTTACTCCTAGTTTTATGTCAACTGCTCTAGTTACTTTTTTTTTTTTAAATAAAAGAAAAGTTGAGTCTTCCAACAAAATATTCACAAAAGAATATTAATCGAGATTCAAAACTAGCAATTTCTTATACAAACTTCTTTCTAATCAATAAACTAAACATTGGTTCTCAAAATAGATCGATAATATATAAATTTGTATACACTATGAATATAATTCTACATGACCTTTTGAAGTCAGTCATTAGGGCTTTGTTTCCCCAGTGGCGGCAGAAAAATAAAAAAGGGTGGGCTCGGTTCGCCTTGGATTGTGATGCCAATTTTATAGACCATTTACAAATTACAATAATTTTTTTAATCGAATAACTTAATCTTCAATATTATTTCTTAAAAGGTAAATTAAAAAAAAATAAACAAAAAGGTTTATGGGGTTTGAAAAGAATACATGGTTATTAATTGGCACCTTAAGGCCCTACTAATTTCTTAGATAAATAAATTGAAAATTTCAAAAATAACTGAGGTTTCCTTTTTTAAGTTTTAGTACAGTACCAAGTCTAATCGTCACACCCTGAAATTTCAACAAAGCTTGATATCTAAGCTCAGTTATATTCTAAAAAGATATTAATGGTAATTTGAACAGCAAGCTCAATTTCGGTTTTATAGTGGCATGACTTCAGTCAGGTACAGTCAAAATCGGACAAACATTTCTCTGTGACAAAATTATTTACATGAAAGACAGTCTTTCTTGTCACTGACATTAATAAACTAGAGAACAAAACATGTATCATGTCCTTTTTAATCATTTATTCAGCTATGAAAGTGGAAAGTGCGCCCACGCCGCCACGCGTTCTCAACTTCTTTTGCTTTATTGTTTTATTTTATTTCCAATCATTAAATTTCTTGTTTCGTTTTTGGGGGTAAACCGGTAGGAAATTTCTCGATTTTTAGCAACCGAGTTCGAAGGGAAAAGACAGTTCAGGTTCTCTGTTGCCTTTACTGAATAGCCCTTTTAATATCACAGACATATAGGTCCCACAGGCTTTAATTACTCTCAGAGTACACATGAAGCCATTTGTTTCAGTTCACACAGGGATTACAACATATCCGTGTAACAGAGGATTTGGATTCAATAAGAAAATTGTTTTTTTTAAATAAAAAAGAGCTGAATTCTAGCAAATTCGGCTCGGCTTGTAGCTATATTGTCCTTATTCCATTGATCATAGGTGTTACTTTTATCCGATTATCCGGATCCGATTCAGAACCGACTGGATCCGAACAGGAACCGATTTGGATCCGATTAATTTGAATAGGATATGGTTTAAAAAATATAACCGGTTAAATTATGGATACTGTTACAAAATTAATAATTTAATATCCGATCCGGATCCGAACCGGAACCGATATTATAATGGATATGATATGTGTTTGATTTAATTATCCGACCCATAACCGAATCCGACTCAATACCCATATAAATACCCAATAAAATAATATTACCGTTCTTTATAATTATTTAATATAAAAATATATATTAATAACTATGAAAATACTCTCATTTGTTACAGCGAATGGCAAAATAGTAATTGAGATAATGTACCTGCAAATGTTGAATCGACAGGACAGTATGTTTTTAATTTTGATAGATTACTATTATTTTATTTTTGTTTTGCTATGTAGCATGTTATGTTGTAATATTTATGAACAAGAACAATAGTATAATTATTATTTTGGAGCAGCTTTAATGATGTCTGAGAAATTATAATTATATTTAAACGTAAATGGTTTCTCAAATACTTGTGAGTTGTGACATGTATTTGTTTCGGATTCGGACCCGCCCCGGATCCGGACCGGACCCGATAATCTACAAACAAGTTATAGGTATCTATCTATCCGAAATTGAAAGACTAGACCCGAAATATCTACAGATAAATAGGTATGCAGATTTAGACCCGACCTAATTTGAAACTAATAAGTATATGAATCAAAATTCAGTCCGAACACTTTTAGAGTACGGGTCTAAATATAATAATATCCGGACACCCGACCCGATAGCACCTCTACCTTTGATTAAGCTGTAGCGATCTATGCCGAGTCACAATAAAACTTATTATATAGACTATGCCGACTGCGGAGTCATAATAAAGCTTATTATATAGACTAGGCCGAGTCCCAATAAAGCTTATTATATAGACCGGGTTACATGTGAAACAGATGTTGAATTAATTTTTCTGTGAGCTCTTAATAATTAAGCAACAATACAACCGACCAAAACCCCTCCTTTATATATTTTCCCCTCTTCTTCTCCCCTATTACCTCCATCTTTTGACATAATAACATGCTTCCAAGAGAGAGAAGCATTTTTCACATAGCAGGAGATGATGAGGCCATCAGAGAAGAAGAAAACTCGAAATCCATGTCGAAGTTACAGAAGAAATCGGTCGGGCTTCAACTTCTTATCGAGACTCCTCCTCGCATTTTTCCGGTTGTGACGAAATCGACAGTCTGTGGTCATTCAAGAGATAAGAGTTCTGGGACACCGGCATTCGTCAAGTTTTGCTTTCTTTGCCACAAGGAGTTGAAACTGCAAATGGATATTTTCATGTACAGGTAATTTCAAAACATTTATCCTCACCCCTTTTCTCATGAGAAATGTGCCCTTCACTTTGACAATTGTTTTTCTTAATTTGTTTTCCTTTATCTTTATGGTTCAATAACTTTTCTTTTGTTCCAAATTATTCCTTTCAAAATTCCATTTTATTTAAGTTCTTAGATGTATATGTTTAAGAGTGAGCCTATGGTGCTATGCATAGCACGGATGGGGTCCGTGCTACGGCCAAAATTTTGACTTTTTAAAATTCTAATGGTCGATTCAACCGTTCAATGTGATAACCATATGAATATGTACTTGCAAACTAAATTTTATATTTTTTTGAATTTTTTTACTATTTTTTTAGATAGGTAGAATTTTGATGGTCCAGAATTTTCAGAAAACAATGATTTTTCTACCTATCTAAAAAAATAGTAAAAAAATTTAAAAAAATATAAAATTTAGTTTGCAAGTACATATTCATATGGTTATCACATTGAACGGTTGGATCGACCATTAGAATTTTAAAAAGTCAAATTTTTGGCCGTAGCACGGACCCCATCCGTGCTATGTATAGCACCATAGCCTCACTCTATGTTTAGATTATGAATTCTTCAATTTTTCCTTTTTTCCTTCACATCTTCTTCATATATTTTACAGGGAACAAGCGTTTTGCGGTGGCGAATGCCGCGATAAAAAAATGATGATGGACAAAAGGAATGAACTTGAGATCTCCATGGTGGCGCATCGTGATCACTTTCATGATTATCGTCGCCCGAGGGAATCAAGTGTTCAAGAATTAACGCGTCGAAAAAGAAGATTACTTGTAACATGAAGGGTTATATATTATGATAAATTATGAAATTTTGAGTAGTTAATTAATCCTTTTTGTTTATTTCTGTCTTGTACTTTTCTCCAACTTTTGAGTCGTTGGAGGAGTTGTCTGTTTTTTCTTTATATAAATCTGGTAAAATCAGGTCCGGTCGTAGAGGAATTTTTTTTTTTTTTTCCTATTAAAATGCCGGACAAAGGAAGGCAGCATCTTTGAGTCTTGCACGCATTTAAGAGTAAATCTATTGAGGAAATTGACTTTTGCGTGTTTACAAATGTAATAGATAACAGACTTGATCAAACTATATTTAAAAAAATGGAGGGGAAATTGATAAAAAGAAGAAGAGTATTTTGAGCCCGGCCCGCCGCTTCATTGCTTATTTTTTTAACCCATATTTTGTAACTATAAATACTTAACTAGTTATCTTTAATACCAATTTAGGTTCTATTAACATATAATCTTCAAAAATATGATTGTGTTGACTGTGATTTTCAACATTAGACAAGTTACATTTGCACACTTTTTTTTTTTTTTTTTTCATATACCAATTAATTAGACATGAGGTTTCAGGTTCGAAATATGAATGGAAGATATCCCTTGTGGATATTACATAGTAATTGGATAACTTGCCTCTAACATTTACTTAAAAAAATAATTAATTAGACATTTTTATAATTTTTAGTGGTTTTCTTTAACATTTTTTATATGTTTATATATAATTTTTAAGACATATCTGATAATTGTACAAAGTCACATTGCTTGTCATTATTGCACTTTAATATAATCATCAAACATGTTTTGAAAATTATAACTGTAAAAGTATTAAATAAACTATATAAATGTTAAAAGCAACTAAGTATTTACAAATTATTATTTTTGTTGAAAAGTAATTAGTTTAATGACGAAAAATAAAATAAAAGAGCTACTTAGATTGTTAGAGTTAAAATAACAAGTTAACTATTTAAAAGTATAAACTATATAGTTATTAAAAAATCGATACTAAATAAATATAATGTAATGGATACTATAAAATAAGCTTCTGTCTGCACTGCAAAAAAAAAAAAAAAAAATACAAAACTCAGTTAAAGAACTGAAGAAACAACTTGGCCCCAACTTTGCCGCACTTTGAACAAAATTCAATATATACCATACAACTGGAAACTGGCTTCAAAAGTTATGCAATCATCGATCCGAATTTTTTCGAGTTACCATCTTAATAAATCAAAATATTAACCTTACTATCAGTTTCTGAAAAACCCGAAACTGGAAGTTATTATTGTTATTTATTGGAAAATGGTAATTCTAAGGCAGAGGTGGTATAGAATGATAGACATACAATTAGAAAACAAATTAATTGAAATATGATTTTTAATTTCAAATGACGTTTTTTTTTTTTTTGCAATTTTGATTATGTTGGTTTTCGGACTATGCCCTGACACTATATCTTCTGTTTCTTCGCGAGCTTTCTAAATTGAAATCACACGCTCAAATCGGAGCTCACTGTAAAGAGTTACAATGATCACAGTTTCAACCACCATTGAGATGACAATATGTGTCACTATGAATGGTGGAGTTATGAACTGGGAGAGCTCAAAGCAAGAGTCGAACAACATATTGAACCACCGACAATTAATACATAGCTGCTCACAAAGTAATAAAAGAGGGATGTTGGACGAAGAAGTTCATAAATGTTGATCTTTTAAAACGTAAAAATGACTTATAAGTATATTGTGTTGAAATACTTATGGAAACGTATTAGCATGTCTCATTTTTTATTGTTATGCCAATAAATTATATCTATTTATAGAAAAGTTTGAACTCTTTATATATACAAAATTTGAGCTCTAATATTTTATTTATTTTTAATATATACAGATTAATTTTTTTTCTATATATACAAACTAATTTTTTATTTTTTGGGGTCCCTTGGATCTTAGGGCCCGGGACGGTCGCCCTGGGTGCCCTGCACCAGGGCCGGCCATGCCTCCACCCGATTGGCCATAGTGAGGCCGGTCATACCTCCACCTCTCTTCTCGCCCTTTCTTGCTCATGAGTTGTGCATTTGAACCTTAGATTTAGCTCAAAAGTTGATTCCAATCAAGGTTTCAAAAGATGATTTAGAAGAGAAGTATTATCTAGTACTTCTAGCAAAGGGAAGTGATACTTGCTCCATCTAACTCCTAGGTAGACTTACACTTGGAGACTTCTTGCTTTAGAAGCTTGGAGAAAAAACGATCAAGGGAGACACAACGCAAGCAACCTTTCTCCTTTCTCATTAGTAGGAGAGGTATTTCTACATCCTCTATCACCAGTAGTAGCTTGATTGATAAATTGTGCATGTAGAAATGTGCTTGTTGATGCGAACTTTTTATTTTTAAAATTGTGCTTTTCTCACTTATGCACAACCGCACAAGTACAGCACAGACTGGTTCTCACTTTGCAACTATAAATATTCTAAGAATAAAAGTGTTTAGTCTTACTAAATAACAAACATTTGGATTTTATCCTCTGATTCGAGCAAGAGAAAGATATAATGCATTTTGATTTTTGAAGCAAGTCAAACAACACTTTGCTGCTAAAATGATTAAAATATGCTCGACAAGGCAAAGTTCGTTTTAAGAATATATTTATATAATTTAGCTACTTCTTCATTAGTTCCTACATTAATTGATTTCTACGGCTTTGTTTTTGACTTTTTTCTAAGGGGGTCTACCCGACATTTTTATTAATATCCAAAGTTTAATACAAATTATTAATTATGTCCAGAATCGGACTCAATATCAAAAAATGTCCAAGCCAGTCAGAAAATGGCTGGCTTATTCCCCCCTAAGCCGGCCATTTTTTGGCCGGCTTACTCTTTTTTTTTTTTTTTTAACCTGCAAAATTTTTTATTCAACTTTGGATATTAATAAAAATGTCGGTTTAATATTGATAAGTTTATTTTTGCTGTTTAACATATTTTTCTGTTTATTTTTTATGTTGTGCTACTATTTTAATGTTGTAATATTTTCTGTTTAGCATTATCATGATAATTTATTTTGATCTGTAAAATATAAAAATAGTACCATAAAAGCACACATACACAAGAACCGAAATATAGGATAATTCAAATATACCAAACATAAATAGTATATCAAATATAAATAGTACAAAACTAGTAAAAATACAACTAAAACGGAGAGGGGGAATATCGCTGAGGCGGTACTCCGGCGTTCGCCCGGCGCCAGCGCGGCCAGGCTCAGTCTCTCTCGGGCTCATCTGGGGCATCGGCAAATCTGAGTATCTGCTCGGCGGTATCCCATCTGGCATCGCCTGTGGAGACTGGCGGTACTGGCGGAGGTGTACTGAAGATAGATGCGGCGAACTTAGTCCCAAATGTAGGCTGAGTATGAGACCCACTACTACTAGCCTCTCCATCATGCGGCATCTCTGTGCCATATCCGGACCATGCCGGTGCCGTAATGAAATCCTCATCGAATACCCCGAAGTCCTGGAGACTGCACGAGAGGGACTCGTACTCAGAAGTATCTGTCTCCGCAGGTGGTAGTTGTGGTGGCATCTCTGCTGGACCCTGCAATCATACACATAAATTATTAAATTTCGGCTGAATGAAGAAATTTATTAAAACCTGACAGATACTGAAGTATGACATACATGAGGCTACACCGGACGTCCATGTTCGTCGTACCATGCCGTCCACCCAATGCTGGACAATACCCAACGATGGTAGTCCCACTCTGGATGTGAATCGGGGGAAGATGGCATATCATCTAGCAGAACCGGGCTCGGGTCGGGCTCCTGCGGATTTATCTCACGCCAGTTGATGTTCTCTCCGGCGTCTCGCAGCATACCAATGATCTTTCCACCGTGCCCGGCATCCTCAACCACATTCGCATTCTTCTTAAGGGTACGGTACCCAAGCCGTCTCCAGTTCTTCTTTCCCAGCATGGTGATCCCATGCCCGCACTCCTTGATCGCAGCCAGAAGCTGAAAAAAATTTGGCATGTCAGATCAAACCTTGATGAACTACTAAGTTAGACCAAAACTATGTGGTTTTAGGTGCTTTACCTGGCGAGCCCATGCACGGCCGTTGGGATGGTAACCATTATCGGTTTTGATCCTGTCGCGGAGATGGGCACCGTAATCACCCTGTAGATAGACACTCGCCATGCAGACCTGCGTGTACCAAACATCGTACCTCAACTGTGGATCCCCCTGGGTCTACTGAATCACATCTGGCTCGTGATAAAAGTCCAGATACTGAGAATCCTGGGCCGTCCTGTAGTATGGATCGAAATGGGTGCTCCAGTCCTTATCCAGTCGCCTTCGGTGGTTTACGCTGTAAGGAAGACGTTAGTTGCAATACAAAGCTATCAAGTAATATGATGTTTTTAACAATAAATACAATAGACTACGACTTACCTGTGCAGGTCTCTGTGCGTGAAACTCGGCAAAGACTAGTGAAAATTGTTTATAATCTAATACACTATCCCTGTGGATTGACACCCCAATCATACTACACGGTAGGATCATGCACTTGTGATCTAAACGTAAGTAGAAATTAGAGTTTATAAATCTTTAAAAGTAGTAGTTCAATTTGGACTCATCACGTAACTGCTGAGGAATTTCGACGGTCCAATTTTTTTCTGAATCGTCGAAAATCCTGATAGTCCACGCTGAAATTCTCGGCGGTTTGGATATTTTTTAAAAATTTCAAAAATCATAAGCATTTATGTACTTTTCTATTTAATTGTGAATATCAATAAAAAAAATTGGGAGATTTGGATAAGGTCGTACCAATAGCCGAACTTAAACCGTCCGATCCGTATCAATTTTACTATAACGTTTAAATTCACGGCACTATTTAAATTTATTAAGTTCTTAATCCACTCGCATGAACTTAACGCATATGGACGGTGCAGAACCGGCTTTTGGACAAAGTTTGTCCAAAGCCCTTTGGACATAATCCGTTCCCGTCCAGCTCCCGGTCTCCCTCCTTGGTTTACTAGGGTTCTGTTCTCGCCGTCTCTGTCGATCCCTCCCGTCCACTCCATGGTGAATTTCTCTCTCTCTCTCTCTTTTTTTTTTTTTTGTTTTCTCAATCCATTACAACATAATGTCTCAGTATTTTACTATTATTGTTTATTTCTCTTTCTCAGTCGATCGCCACAGGCATAGAGCTGAACCAATTGATTCGAATAATCAGTGCGGATCTAAAAAACCTCCTTTCCCTTCGTGGCATTGGCGATTTCTTCTCTCGGCTCCTCTTCCCTCCGCCAGAATCCGATATCCAATCTGGGTACCCGTTAATACTTAAAAAGTCTGCATTCCGTTTTTGTTGTTCTTATATTCTTAGTGCTGATTATTCAATTTAATAATTTGTTATGCGGATCAAAAGCCCGGAATTGCATCTTGACGAGCCGTACCAGATCAACCTGAGTGGATTTGTAAAGAACCAAAACTGGAAAAGAGAGCCTGGACATGGAAATGAGATCAATCAACCAGCTGTGTATAATGTACTTGACGCTGTATTAGTTAATACTATGGAAAGGCTCAAGAAAATGAGGTGAGCTTAATTTCCTTTTTTTTCCACAATTTTCATTTATTCTATTACCTTTGTTATATATTACATTTTATCAGAACTAAAATTGCAATTTGATTTGTATCCTGCACTAGTGAGCTGGTACCTATGTAGACCACCTGATCATGATATGAATAATGATGAAAGCTCGTGAATATGCTAGACTTGGTTAGAAAAAACACAACATAAATTTAAGTCAGGCAAAAACAAATCTGCTGCTCAAATTCTGACAACTACCTTTCCAGTACTAGCCATGACTGACGTATATGATAATGATACTGAACAAGCACAAAATGAACTATTGAGCATGTTACAAGTTAGAACTATGCCAATTTTTTTCAAATTCTCATCGATAGCAAATTGTACCTGGCATTTTTTATTTCTAGCAAAGCCCTATAAACAAGCCATACTAAAATAGTTGTAATTTACATTGTTTGATTGAGTGAGGCCATGGTACTATGCATAGCGCATATTGGTTCGTGCTATGGACTCAAATCTTCAGTTTGAAAGTTGTAATGATCGATCTGAACCATTCAACATGGTCTCCATATGAATATGTACTTGTAAACTAAATTTTACATTTTTTAGAATTTTTTTACTATTTTTTAGATGGGTAGAAAATCACTTGATCTGAAAATTCCGGACCATCCAAAAACAGTGATTTTCTACCAATCTAAAAAAATAGTAAAAATAACCTAAAAAATGTAAAATTTAGTTTACAAGTACATATTCATAGGTAACCATGTTGAACGATTCGGATCAACCATTAGAGTTTTGAAAACAAAAATATTGATCCGTAGTATGGACCAATCCGCACTATGCTTAGCCATAGCCTCACTCTTGTTTGTTTATGTGTTAACTTCATTAATTTATGCTTAGTCCCATATGGAAACCATGTTGAACGATTCGGATCAACCATTAGAGTTTTGAAAACAAAAATATTGATCCCTAGTACGGACCAATCCGCGCTATGCTTAGTACCATAGCCTCACTCTTGTTTGTTTATATGTTAACTTCATTAATTTATGATTCTTTTTCCAGGGAAACTGTAACAATCATAGGAAGATGTACCATGTATGAAGGTGTTACAAATATTCTGAATTTGGAAAATACTTCCAAATTTCAAATCCACGATCAAGATTGTGCCCTTATTAGGTCACTATGCTATGAAGGAAAGGTTTTGTCGGCTTTTCAATTACTTACAATTTTGACCGAGAAAAACCCAGGCCCTGACCTCTACACATGTAATGTGCTAATGAATGGCCTTTGTAACACTGGTGAATTAGAAAAAGCCACACGGCTTCTTGACCTGATGCCATGTGTTGGTCTCTGCCCCAATTTAGTGACTTACAGCACTCTAGTTAAGGGTCACTGCCGTGTGGGGTCCATTGATAAGGCATTGAAAATTGTTTCTTCTATGGCCCAAAAAGGGGTGCAACCTAATCGGGTTATATGTAACATACTTTTGCAATCCCTTGGCAAAATAGGACTAGTGGAAGATGGAAAGAGACTATTAAGGGATATTTTGAAGGAGGAGGAAGATACAGAATTAGTAACTTGCACAATTTTGATGGATGCATCCTTTAAGGTTGGCAATATTGCAAAGGCCCTTAAATATTGGCTTGAAATGCCGCAAAATGGTATTAACAGGGACCTTGTTTCATACAATGTGGTAATTAATGGCCTTTGTTCGGGCATGGATGTAAAACTTGCATGTGGATACTTGTCAGAAATGATGAAGAAAGGGATTGTCCCCCGATGTAGTGACCTTTAACACTCTTGTAAATGTTTTATCAAAAGAAGGAAGAATAAAGGAGGCATATGATATTTACAAGAAGATGTTAAGAGAAGGTGTTTTGCCAGATAAAATTACATATAAGTCCCTGATTCATGGCCTATGCAAAAAAGGACATATCAGTGCAGCATTAAACATTTTTAATAAATTAAATCATTCATCAGTAGATGGTCCCCACATTTGGAATCTTCTAATAAACGGCCATGCAAAGTCCGGAGATCTAGTCGGTGCATACTCGTTAAGAAATACAATGCTTTCTAAGGGTATTACTGCAAATTTACTGACATACAATGCGCTTATTCATGCACAGGTAAAAGGGGGTAGTTTTTTAAAAGCCTTGTCTATCAAACAACAGCTGATTGCCAATGGTTTTTTACCCGATTTAGTAACTTACAATATACTGATAACTGGGGCATGCAACTCAGGTTACATTTCCTCCACATGGAAATTATATTGGGAAATGCTAAAGAAGGGCTATAAACCTGACATAGTGACCTATACAGAATTGATAAGGGGCCTTTGTTTGAAGAAAAAAATTAAAGAAGCAAGAGATCTGCTTAACCAGGTAAAAAAACAACAGTTAGACATGGATCATGTGCCATTTAATATACTAATTAAGGTTCAGTGCATTAGTGGGGAGGTTCTAGGGGCGTTTGAGGTTTTTAAGGAAATGACAGAAGAGGGCATTATTGCTCCTTATGGGATGTATGACTTCTTGTTTAATGCACTTTGGAAGAAGGGGTATTATCAGGAAGCTTGTCATGTTACTCGTGTATATGTTCTCATGTGTAATTTGAGAAGCAAAGGAGATGGTTGAATTTCAAATTATTTCGTGTCAATTTTTGGTGCGATCAGTATGAGAAAGGAGACACGTCTTGACAGATACCATGTACAAGATGACACATCTTGCACACTCTAAGGGTGAGTTGCCTTTTTTACTTGATAAACGTTTTCATATGTCAGTTCAATTTGTAAAGGTTTATGGAACTCTCCCTGTACACCCATGTGAGAGATCTCTAAATGTTCTGCACCTTTTAGATTTTGACATATGGCTAATGCTCAATCTTACAGTATAGATGAAAAGAAAGGGTATTAGAAATATATCATTCATTTTCTTTTCCTAGTTCAGAGAGTGTGTTTACTGTTTTTTCTGTTTTGCTGGTACAATCAAAATTATTCTGTCAATTTACACTCCTGTAGGATATTTGAGGTTGTGCATAATAGATATCTTGTGCTGTAAGAGCAAGCATCTCAAAATTTTCCAAGTTTCTTAATGTCGTTCATTAAGCTTATGAAACAACGCATGAAATACATCTGCAGGTAATTCAAGTTTTCTGCATGGTATCATGAAACTGTCATAGAGAAGAAAGGGCAGTGAGAAGGCATGTAGGGACAATTCTATTCTTTTGCCGGCAGCACATCTTTTTATGCTGTAAGGTACAGGGATGTACTCTCGGTATGTAAATATAGCTGATGATTGGTACAAGAAAATTATCTTCAAATCTTCAAGGGGTGTGGAATTTTTTCTCCTTTTTTTTTTTTGCAAAATATCAGAGCACATAATCCACCCCTTAATATCTCTGTTTCTATTTTACATTAACACTGTTAACCAATGATTTTTCACTGTTTCCTAATGTTTTTACCGACATTCACATTTCCTTTCTTTCTTTTTTCTAGTGCAAAAGAGGCAACATTGCCCATGACTTGATGATATAGCTAGAATCTTGGAAATTCCTGAGTACATTTACCTCTTTTTGTACTAAGAGAAAAGTGTACAGCTGCAAGCTATTATCATTAAAAAATTTATTGATGTACAAATCTTTTTTTTTGGACAATGTCCTCTTAATTTCAGAAAAAAAAAAAAAAGCAGCAACCTTCTCTCCGGAGAGAAACGATGTCTGTCAGCAGACATTGGTGCATGATAGGTTTGCAGTTCTATGCAAAATTTCTTTCTAATTTTTTAAAAGAGTATATATCTAATTTAGAGAAAGTGATTAAGTAATTTTTTAGTTATATGCACTTTAATCTAACAATTCCATTAAAGCAGCCCAAAGCAAAATACGCAAGTGATTAAGTGATTTCTTTATTGTTTTTCCTTTTGAAAGTAAAAAACTTTGAGTGATTTATCGTCTGACTATTTGTATCGATTTTTCTCATTGCTAATCAAAGAAAAATCAACAGTGAAAAGTCGAACTGGGATTCATTCTTTAATTTATTTTTTGTTTTCCTGATATCATATTGTCTCGACTTCTAAGTCTGGTAACCAATGTAACCAGTCAACTGTATTAGTGGCAATATTCTTACAAATTAACTAGTTCATCTGTTCATATAACCGTGCAATCCTATAGAAGAGAAAAATTAGCATGTTTCATTATTCTTCATCACTTCTTTATCAGTAAATGCATTCTTCTCTTATTACTACTATTTGTGAAGGGTTTAGTATAAATGTTGAGTGAGTCTATGGTACTATGCATAGCACGGATTGGTCCGTACTATGGATCTATATTTTCGTTTTCAAAATTCTAACGGTCGATCCGAACCGTTCAACATGATTTCCATATGCGAATATACTTGTGGGCTAAATTTTCTATTTTTAGAATTTTTTTTACTATTTTTTTAGATAGGTAGAAAATCACTGTTTTTGGATGGTCCAGAATTTTCAGATCAAGTGATTTTCTACTTATCTTAAATATAGTAAAAAATTCGAAAAAATATAAAATTTAGTCTACAAGTATATATTCATGTGGGAATCACGTTGAACAGTTCGGATTGACCATTAGAATTTTCAAAATGAAAATATAGCTCCGTAGTACGGACTAATCCGTGCTATGCATAGTACCATAGACTCACTCATAAATGTTTGTACATGTTAGGATTCTTGTGGCTCCTTCAATCATTTTGATAAGAGCATAAAGCTATTTCCAAATTAAAATTTTAAACATTTTGGTGTTTTATCTGAGTACTCAGCAGTATTGAAAAGGAAATAGTGATTATCGATCATTCGGTCTAGATAACTATTCTTTGGAGTTTTTACTCATGCGTGGTTTTCTATACACCTTAGAAATACCTATTATTTTTACTCATGCGTGCTTTTCTATTCACTTCAACTGCAGACTGCAGTATATAATCATTTGAAATAAAATGAACATCCATCTAATTTGGTTTAAATTAATTGTTGAAAGCGGTTAAGACGTATTTTAACAAATGTTTTAAATTTTCAATCTCATTATTTAAAGTTTGTCGAGTATACATATTCACTTAAATTAAACCACAAGCTTTATGTGAATCAAAATAAATACTTGTTTATTTTTTTCAAGTTAAAAAATAAATAAATCGGCTGATATTTATAGATAGAGGACATTCAGGGTGTCCGTCAAGGCATTACTTAATTTTCCAAATTGTATAATATTGTTATATACTTCCATTTGCCAAAAAAGGGCTCTATTATCTCCAGTATTTATTAGTCTTTACTTGGTCTTTATCTTGAACCTATGTTAAAAATTGTTGAATACTTGAACACACTTTCTCAAATTTGTTTTGGGTCAGAATATGCCAATGACATCGGGTTAATATAGAAAATAATGTGCAGGTCAAATAAATCTTCTTGCTGATTTCTTTGGATTTCTTTGGAACTCCTAACAGTTTTGCTTGTCATGTCTTTCCTATACAATATATTTATTTAATTTCTTTTGTTTGATTTTCTTCATTCAGCTTTTGAATTTATTAAAGGTCATTCGAGGGATTAGTTCAAATCAAACCGATTGCTTGGAGATACCTGTTGACTACGCTGGAAAACCTTTTCTGGTTTTACACAGATTAGGATTGTGGAAACTAGATTGTCAACATCCATGTTGTTTCATTGTTTGTATATTGTGGAACTAAGCGGTTGGTTCATTTCAGCAGATAATGAAAACTACTGCCACAGAAGATCCGTACTTGAAAACAGAGACGGCTCCTAAAAAGTTGCTTTTAAAACAAAATTGCTAATTTAAAAATTTGATACATTTCAGCAATTATATAGTAATTAACATATCATATTAGCAATTTAAAAGAAATCACCGTTATAGATGCTCTAATCTGCAATGAACTAACCAAAAAAATGAAAAAAATGACGAACGACACGACATTCAATTTGATAAGATTGGAGAAGTGGCGCGATTTAGTCACTAAACACTATTAAAATTGATTTTCCCGTCAAAGCTTTCTTAACTTAAATTTAGTCATATAAACATTAGAATGTGATATTTAATATTTTCCATAAATTATGTATATCTTAGGTTGATGCATGTATTAGCTTCATTTAGGTTAAATAGTGGTCAAAAGTCAATAAGTACAATCAATATATAATTGATTAAGAAGAGTGTGGTCTCCAGCGTTTCTTTTCTATTTCCCCCCTTTTTGAAGAAATTTTTTTAGAAACCATAAATAAATAAAAAGATTTTACCAAAGCAACTTGATTGTTTTGAGTTTTACAAAAACAATAAGAACTAAGATGCCATTTTGGTCCGAAGTGTTTTTTTTTTCCGGACTTAATTGTCATTTCAGTCCGAAGTGTTTCATAAGTTTTACCAGCAACTACATTTTTTTTTAAATATGTGAAAACGGTTCGGACCGAAATGGTAATTCGGTCCCCAAAAGAAAACACTCAGACTGAAATGGCATCTCGGTTCTTATGGTTTTTTAAAAACAAAAAACAATCAAGTTGGTTTGGTAAATTAATATTTTTTATTTATGGTTTCTAATTTTTTTTTTTTTCCTTTTTTTAGCAACAGGAGCTATTTGACTAGGGATACATTAATATAATTCGTTCTTGATCTTACTACAAAGATTATTTTGTTTTTCATCAAGCATCAACCATAGGTATAATTATAAATTTGTTATAATTTTAACTTTTGATGGAGTTTATAATACAGAGAATATCACTCACACGAGAACTATCCAAAATATCAGTAGTTGGGTAATTAGAAATCTTTTTAGTGAAATATACACAAATTATATCAAAAATATGTCCATATAAAGGTCAGCTATTTGGGAATTGGAGCTCTCCAGCGCATTCCAAAGATGCTGGGGCCAAACTTGGGTTAGAGAATTTTTTTTGTTTGTTTGTTGAAAACCCGCAGGCACTTGCATTAATTCAAAAAATTACAGGATAATTGTTACATGGTACTAGACAACGAGTGTCTTTGAAAGCATTTAGCTATAAAATAAATAAAAACACACAGGGACAATTGCATCATGTGGATACAAGTTTGATTATCCTTGTTTGATTGTAATTATGGGAGCTAAGTGATTATTTTCTCTGTACGCTTATTTGTCTTGTTTCTTCTGACAGGCTACACCGAATCGCAGTTGAAAATGCACTGAATCAAACCGGATTGAGAACTGAATTAACCGAACCGGAACAGTCATCGGTCAGAGGAATGTGCAGCTGAGAAGGCACTGAATCAAACTGAACCGGAAACTGAATCAATCGGACTATGATAGTCACCTCTCAGAGGAACATCCAGTGTGGAAGGCAAAAAAAAAGCAGGATAAGAAGAAGGAGAGGAGGGAGACTATCTTAGCATCATCGTCATCGGCAACAACAAAAGAAACACGTACCTTATTCATATATAGCTATAGTAAATACTACGGGAGTGAAATGAATTCACAGCACCCTCAGTCGAACTCAGAATTAGAGTTTCTTGACTCTCAAAGCGGCTAGGGTTCCTGTTCTTAGAGAAAACTTTTAAATTCTAAATATCCTATTCCAAGTTGATTGAGGTTCACTGAACCAAGTTGATTGAATGAATCTTTTTATCTTTTCTTCTTTTTATCAAGTTGTTAATAAAATACAAGGTAAACTCCACAAAGTAAATCAACTTGGTTACCAAACTTGATTCCATTGTATCTATCATTAAACAGTAAAATATAGCAAAATTTGACCAAATGCCTGTCAATGGCATCCATATATCTATTAGGTTGCTCCGTTTTTGTACGAAAACATATTGCTTTACATAATTATAATTTCAACATTTTCAGTGAATGTGATAATTCAAACTATTTAATCGATATTCGGTACTCAAAACAATTATATCTAGTTAATTGATATGGCTTTAAAACTTAACTACGTACTAAAGTATTTAACAACAAGTAGTGCGGATGGATAACTTTTAATGTGATGGCGTACAGTCAACATTATTCGATTTATTGCAGTACATTATTACAGTCTTAATTTATTATAATAAAAAAATAAAAAATTGTTTTTGTGAGGAAATAATATTTTTTTGCATCAAAATTTACTATGATGTATGATGAATTATGGGAGTTGATTACCAAAAGTCTTTTGCTCATCAATGTTTACATTACAGATTAATCTAATATAAATAATTTTTTAGTTCAATTGGGAACAAGTTGGCAGTTAGTTTTTACCAAGTTGGCATGATCCTATGAACAATTCATATTCATTATTGCCTCCTAGGATGCCATATCACAAACCGGATTTTTGGGACAAAGCTACAAAGATATTAAATCCGATCTCAAATTTTCCATCTCAAAATATTGATATGTTGAAAATCGGGTGAGAATGAGAGGAGAGAGAAAGAGAGAGGGGAGAGGATGAGGACGCAGCCAGCAACAACCGATGCCGACCACTCCATGCAGGAACGCAACAAGGCCACAGCCGACCCATACGCCTGGCAGGAGGTTAGGCGCAAGAAACCCTTCCCCGACCAGTGGAGGCCAGCGGGTACCTTCCTGCCGCCTTCCCAAAACCGTGCCCCCTCCTACGTTCCATTTACACACAAACCCACCTATGCTGCCATGGTCGCCAAACCCCCAACTCTCACCCCACCTTCACCTTCCCCACCAACTTCACCCAACTCTTCTTCCTCTCCAAAATACTATATCTCCCCCCATAGCCCGACCTCCCTTCGCTTCCCTCCATCGCCCCTCTTTATTGAATGGAAAGGAAGATGTTTCCGCTGTTGCCGGACTGGGCACACCCGTGCGGATTGTCGCAATCAAACCAAGTGCGGCAAGTGTTGGAAATTCGGCCACACGGGTAACAGGTGCAAGGAAGTTCCTTTGAATCCGGCGGCTCGACCTTTCCGGCCTGCATCCAATGAAGTAACAGAGCAAGAGCCGGGCATGGGAGACATTCTCAACGGCCCAAGGCAACTCAACCCCATGCCTATGCCGCTTAACAGACCCCCAAAAATTCTCTCTTACATACACAGGGACGATCAGAGCTTTCAGGAGAGGCGTAGGCTCAATCAGGCAGTGGTAGTGCACTATGTGCATAATCTGAATTTCGAAATACCCGTTGATAAGGTGTTAGAACTAGCAGTGAGTACCAACTTAGTGAAGGAATGGGAAGTTTCCATTGCACGGCTGAAACATAACAAGTTCATACTGCACCTACCTCACGGGTTAGCGGCAGAAACATTCGTGGCGGCCACAACTCCGGAATCATGGGATGATGGCTTTGTTTTTCAGAAATGGAACCCGATAGAAGATGCCAACCCATGTGTGCCGGCGTATAGGGTGTTAATTGAACTACATGGGATACCTCCAGATGTCTACAGGGAGAGGGATGTTGCGCAAGCCGTCGGTGGTTTTGGCATATATCTAGGTACAGTGGCAAACTGTGACCAGCAGGACATTTCCTCCTGGTCTGTTGTTGTCGGGACTAAAGAATTGGAAGAGGTCCCCCATAAGGTAGGCATGGTGGTGGGTGGCATTGAACATGAGGTGGATGTTAGACCCATCAAATGGATCAAAGGAAACATTTACAGTGATGATGAACTACCCAAATCCCCTGAACCGCTGCCGCGACCGATTAAACCGCCTCAGGAACAGCCGGTAATAATGGACATAGCGGAGGAAGGAGATGAAGATGAGGATGACTTGGTGCCCATGTCCCGCAAGTTCCTGAGGGAAATTTGTAGAGGCCGAGACCTACGGTCCTTGCCGGAGGAGATTAGACTCATCCTCGCCGGGGATCGGATAGGGAGGAAGGCAAGACCGCAGCCGCGTGTAGGCAGTACCACACAACAGCCTACAATATCTACTGACACGGCGGATCCGCAACACCAATCAGCCACACATGACGATCCAGTGAGTCCACCGTTACCGCACAGGCAACTACGATCTATTGTTTGCATGCCACAGAGAATCTCGTCTCCCTCACCTACCGAAACTTTTAGCACGCCCACCCTATTGCGTAGGGGGTCTCCTCAGGGGGAGCACAATTCTCCGATTATGCAGCAGAGTGTGGCGGGTCAGAATGAGGCACGGATCCGACTCGTTACACCGGGTCACTCAGGAGACAATGACGGAGAAGCTGCGGATAGGACAACTCTGCTTGCTGCAGGACGCTTCCTGCCTACGGCCTCGGGCAGTGCGCGTTCGGTTGTAGAAATTTCTCCCCAAGGTACAGTACCTCGTACCTCGAGGAGTGCTTCACAGGAGCTAGCGGACACTCAACCTCTGCTGCTAAAAGACAGCATGCTAAAAGTAGTCAGTGGCACAGGGGCGACCAGGGAGAAAGATGGAGGCCCAAAAGGAAACAAAACAGTGATGAGATAGAAAGGGGCCAAACAGAAGAAATGCGGCCCACACAATTATTATCTAATGAAGAAGGCCTAATTGAGGTACATGTGGCCCAGGATGATTGCTCTAGCCTTGCCCAAGGCTTTGGGCTCAGCACAGCTGAGGTGCTGAACGTGATCCAGGAAGAAAAAGCACAAAGAGCCCAGGACGAAGAAAATGTCACGGAGGACACAGATTCAGAGGATGCTGACCACGATATGGGGGAGGAAAATTTATCGGACGACACAGAGGAGGAGACAGGTGACCATGAAAACTTTGATCTCGACACAGAAGATGAGGTCGGGTCCGACTAGGACTAAGATAGCGCAGTCCCCTGTAAACTAGGGTCAGTAGGTGATAGAAGTTCAAAGTGTCTTCATGTCTCTAAAAAATATTAGAATTTTATCTTGGAACGTAAGGGGTCTGGGAGAAGTTACTAAGCGTAATGTGGTTGGCAATGTACTGAGGGGATCGAGAAGTGATGTAATTTGTATGCAAGAAACTAAATGGCAGCATTTTGATTTGGCGTATGTCTCTAGTGTTTTACCATCTTATTTTGATAAGCAATGCTTGATGTTACATGCCAACGGTACAAAGGGCGGGGTGTTAGTGGCATGGAAGAGAGGTTTTCAGTTGCTCAATTCGTTCGTCACTCGACACACTTGCACGGCTACCCTCAGGCAGCCAGGCTCCGGTTTAATTTTCCAGATCACGTCGGTTTATGGCCCGTCCGAAGATGACCGCAAGCCGGCATTTATTGAGGAGCTTCGGAATTTAAAGAATCAAATTACTAAACCGTGGTTCCTGCTTGGTGATTTTAATATTGTAAGATGGCTAGTTGATCGATCCGGACATATACGGGGTTTTGGGCTCATGTTTGCTTTCAATGATTTAATCCGGAATTTGCAACTGCTCGACATCCCATTGCAGAACAGATCCTTCACATGGTCCAACAAACAACCAAAACCCATTTTCTCAAAATTAGATAGATGCTTCATCTCGACGGATTTGGCATCGTTAGCCCCGAGAGTCACATTGACAGCACTGGAAGTTATTATCTCTGATCATGCTCCACTCCTGTTACATTGCAAACAGATATCTCCAAAAAAATCTCCTCTGAGAATGGAAAGGTTTTGGTTGCAATATGCAAAGACGGCAGAAGTAATGCATAACATATGGGGAATGGCTGTCCGAACGGATACAGATCCGATTGAGATTTTTTCGCACAAGATGCAAAGGGCAAAACAGGAGCTCAAGCAGTGGCATACAAAGAGGTTTAGCAAAATGCAACAGGAGCTTGATGCATGTAAAATGACCATTCTCTTCTTTGACAAAATTGAGGAGAGTAGGAATTTAATTGCAAAGGAGTTTCAAGCTAGACAGAAGCTGCGAGAGCGGGCTTATGAGTTATCTAATAACATTGAGATCAGATGGCACCAACGCTCTAGATGCAATTGGCTTATGAGTGGTGACAATAATACAAGATTTTTCCATTCTTATGCCTCGGCACGCGCACGCAAAAACCTGATTACCCAGATTCAAGTGAACGATGTGGAGATTAATGACCCAACGGAAATACGGGAAGCCTTTCGGGAAAACTTCAAAGAAGTCCTGGGGACATCTAAGAATTGTCTGAAGCCGAACCTTACAGTGCTATACCCTGCTGCCCAAAATGATCTCACACCATTGTCTTCAGAGTTCACCACCGAAGAAGTGGAACTGGCGGTCAAGCAGCTGGCAAACAACAAAGCGGTGGGGCCTGATGGCCTTCCGCATGAGTTCATTAAGGTGTATTGGCCGCTGATCAGAGATGATACAATGTTGATTTTTCATAAGTTCTTCAAGCATGAGGCTGCGTTGAAGACGATTAACAAGGCTAATGTTGTATTGATACCGAAGAAGGACACCGCAAGGTTGCTAAATGATTTCCGTCCTATTAGTGTGATTAATGTCATTCCAAAGCTGCTCTCCAAAGTCTTATCAAATAGACTAAGAACCTTTCTACCGAGCCTCATATCACCAAATCAAACAGCTTTCGTCAAAGATAGACATATCTCAGAAAACTTTATCGCCACGAGAGAAATCCTGCAGCATGTCATAGGTTCGGGTAAGCCCGGAATTTTTGCTAAGGTGGATTTCTCAAAGGCTTTCGACTCGGTCGACTGGGATTTTCTCCTCAACATCATGCGAGTTCGGGCATTCCCGAATAGATGGATAAAATGGATAGCTGACCTATTGCATTCCTCACACTCCGCTATCATGATCAATGGTGAAAGCACGGACTATATAAAACACAAGAGAGGGTTGCGGCAGGGTGACCCGCTCTCGCCCATGCTATTCATCATTGCTACAGATGTTTTCCAGCAAATGATTAGCGTTGCCAATGCACTCATAGATAGGCCGATCTCGAGGAGACAGGAGAATGCGGTAATTGCGCTACAATACGCAGATGACACCGCGTTAATTGCCAATGCAGAGCAGCGCACACTCATCCTGCTTAAGGTTACCATGCAAATTTTTTCCAAGATTTCGGGTCTAGATATAAATTTTGGCAAAAGCAGCTTTGTGCCCATCAATCTCAACCAGCAGCAGGTGGAGGAAGCAAAGGCAATTCTGGGCTTTGTCAGGACGGATTTCCCGGTCACATACCTGGGAATGCCGTTGTCAGTAAAGGCTTTACAAAAACAGGCATTTTTTCCTCTGATTGAAAAATTTGAAAAAAGAATGGAAGGTTGGCGATGCAAAATGTTATCTAGGGGAGGTAGGTTGCAGCTGGTGAAATCCGTGCTCTCATCAATGCCGGTATATTTCATGATGTGTTTTCTCCTCCCCAAATGGGTAATCAGAAGGCTAGACCACATAAGGAGGTCCTTCCTTTGGGGAAAAAATGACAACTCCTCAAGAGGAATATCCTTGATTAACTGGGAGATGGTGTGCATGCCAACCCGATGGGGAGGGGTGGGAGTTCAGGAGTTGAGATTGCATAATGTGGCGTTACTCGTGAGATGGTGGTGGCGTGCATACAATTCACCAACCTGCTTATGGTCAATGATGCTGATGAGGTTCAAAAATAGAGGAGCTAATGAGAACGGCCCCAAGCTCTGGATCATTGCCGGTTCTTTCTTCTGGAGAAATCTACTCTCTTTGATGCCTTTATTCACTTCTCCATTCGGTGGAACATTGGTGATGGCCGAACTACCTCCTACTGGAGAGACCCTTGGTCGGGTACGCCCCTCATTCAGTCCCTGGAGCGGGGCCAATTGGCAACTCATCCCACGGTGTCATTGCGGGCTGCATACCCGATTCGGCACAGCCTACACTCTCAACAGATATCAGCTACCTCGGTCGCCTTTTCTCAGGACAGGGACAACATGACTTGGAAGTGGACCTCTACTGGCATCTACTCGGCATCATCACTTTACCAGATCATGATCAGTGGTGGAAGAATGGAAGATGCGCACAAAAGGCTCTGGAAGTGGTCGGTACCACCTACGGTGCGGATCTTTGGGTACTTACTGCTCAAGGAGAGAATTCTCACTCAACGGCTGATGCAAAGAAGGCATATGGGAGCTGATATAGGATGTCAGATGTGTCGGCACTGCCCTTCGGAATCTGCACTCCACTTGATTTTCCTGTGCCCGGTATCGGTGGAGGTATGGTTCGGCCTTTCTCAGCATTTCGGATACCAAGTTATGGTACCGACGGGATCGGTTCAGGCCATATGGCACACTTCTCAATCTCGGGCAAGGGCTAGGGGAAAAAGGAGTTACAGCACATGGAAATCAGTGTTTCTATGTGCATGCTGGCACATCTGGAAACGACGAAATACGAAAATTTTCACTTCAAAAGAAATCCCCTCACGGATACTGGTAGACAGGATAATAGATGAAGGTAGGCTATGGCTAAGATACTGCAATTTGGGCAATCGTCGGCCTGTGGGCACCAATTTGCTTCCGGCACCGGACTGACAAAGGCAGGACGGCTCTCTGCTATTTTTCTTCTTTTTCTGTTTTCTGTTTTTGTTTTTTCTCTTTTTCCTGCCCTGTGTTTTGGGCTTTGGAGGTTTTTTTCACGTCCCTCAGAGCTATATGGGAGGACTGTTGTCTATTTTATTTTTAAGGTGCTTCATGTCCATAGGGACTGGCACAAGTTGTAAGGATGTTTTTTATGAATACAATCCAATTGGCAGCTGCTGCCAATTTTTCAAAAAAAAAAAAAAAAAAAATCTGGTGAGAATTTGCTGCGATCTGGGTACTGTGAACAGTACCCTGCAATTCATGTTTTTTCAAATCAAGCTGTCAAATTATTTTGAGATACGTGCACAGAAAAATCAGCTGTTTTGAGATGCGTGCACTAAAAAGTTGGACGGCTGGATTTAGAAAAGCTGGGATTGCAGGGTTACTGTACTCAATATTTGGATCGCAGCAGATCTCAATCCGTTGAAAATCTCCAAACATGCAGTGGTGGACTGTTTGGTAAAGATTTTAACAAAGAGTAATTTTAACTTCATGCAGGGTACAAATACAAGCACTATTTTGATTTTATACTCTATACGTTGCATGAAGTCAAAACTGCTTTGTTAAAATTTTAACCTTAAACCGTTGGTGTATTCTAAACCTTAAAAAATGATGCATAAAAATTAAATAAGAATATGATTACGCTATTTGTTTCGACAATGTAACAACTATGATTTCTGCAATTTAAAAAAAAAAATGTGGCGGAAAAGGTCCAATAGCACATAAATTTCAAATTATAAACAATAACCCAAAATAAATTTGACCAAAAATTACTAAAATTTTTTACTTTCACATTTTAAACAATAACTAAAAATAAATTTCACCAGAAATTACTAAATTTTTTTACTTTGAATTGTCAGTTAGACAATCCATTTTTGTTTATCCAAATTGATCCCCGGAGCTCATTTCAAATTTAAAATAGCTCCCAATATTTGAATTATCAATAATTAAATTAGTTCAATTATTATAAGAAAGAAAAGTTATTTTTTACTGCTAGATTAGTCGTTAAAAAAAACATGTTGACGAGATTGATCAGCTTTGGAAATTACAGAAGTATTAAATATAAATTTACAAAAAAGTAAGAAGTATAAGATCGGAATTAAAGTATATGCCTTTATATGCAAAAGTACTTATTGGTAAATCAAATAGTAATATTTTTGCAATCTGAATTTACAGTAACCATAGTGACCTAATTGCATTTACTAGATAACTATCTTAAATAACGGTCTTGAGCTTCCTCCAACACACTGAATGGTTTTAGGAAACACAAAGCGTACGAACAATGTTTTGTGGAATGCTGTGTGGTCACTTTTCTGTGCATATTTCTCCAATGACATCTGCACAGCACAGCGGGAACACAAACTGCGTTACAAAAGATCCTAAATTGAAAACCAGGAACTTGCCAGTGGTATTCTCTCAACACAACATGGTCATTTACTAATGATATCTTAATTACTAACTTAATCCTATGAAAACAAAAGCCTCATCGGATAACACAATGATTCTGCTGTAAGGCTGTAACCAAAAGGGAACTCTTCCAAGAGTCGAGAAACGGTCTGATTCCTCGCCTTCTTCTTTCTGAACTCTCGACTCCGCCTGGAGAGTGGCGTCTCATCATTCTTTGCTGAGTCTGTAGAGTCCTCCACTTGGACATTCAAAGACTGAACCGACTCGTCATGAACCTCCTCAATCTCGGATGTCTGCTGGACTCCAGGATAAAAAACCGTAGTCTGTCCAGACTCAGGCTGCGTGAATAAATACGCATGTCTGGCAATGGGGTCATCATGGAGCGAATGGTACGATGCCTGCTGTGAGGACTGTCCAGGGAACTGCGGGACGGGCTTTGTTTGAACATATCCTGGCTGATAGGCAGGAGGTGCCGTTTGAGTTGGACTGTAACCCGGAGAATACAATCCATCTCCCTCTATGCCAAAATCTGTGGAGATATTGAGCCCCAGCGGACCCTCCTCCTCACCCTGTAGTAATTTACAAATTAGTTAATCAAAAAATTTGGAAAAAAATCACAGTTATGTATTTTAATTACAATTTTACCTCGACATCCTGAGTAGCCTGAGATCCCATGGCCTGATGTGCGGCTCAGTGCATCAACTTGGTCAAATATGATAATTTTGGTATAATAAACCTAATTAAATTTTGGTACAAGTCCAGTTTAATGTTAGTGCTCAAACAATTAATTTTGGTAAAATAAACCTAATTAAATTTTAGTACAAGTCTAATTTAACTCAAACAATTAATTTTGGTAAAATAAACCTATTTAATTTTTGGTACAAGTCCATTAATTTTGGTGCTAGAACAACTAATTTTAGTTAAATAAACCTATTTAATTTTTGGTACAAGTCTAGCTTAATTTTAGTGGTCAAACAATAAATATTTGATTCAATTCTAATTAAATTTTAGGTCATATTCTAATTCAAAATCCTAAATTAATATCTAATTCTAAACCCTAAATCTAAATTCTAAACCTAAATCCTAAACCTAAACCTAAACCCTAAATCTAATTACTACTCTAAACTAAAAAATAAAACTAGAAAAGAAGAAGAGAATTTATCCGAGGTTGAAGAGATTGAAACTTTTTTGAATTGATACAAAAAGGAAACCAGCGGACCCCTTATATAGCTTTCCAGGGGTCCGCTCCGGCATTGTGTGACCTCATTTTAGGGTCCGCACCGGTATTATGCGGTCTCTATTAATGGGTCCGCACAACACTGATGTGGTCATGGTACATTTTGAAATTTCCAAAAACGGTATTTTCTTGGTTTATTTTTTTTAAGCTGTGCTATGAATAAAAATTTTGGTTGTAAAAACTTCAAATATAGTGATTTTGCGTCGTGCTTCCGTAGTTTTCTCCAGCAAGTGTTTCCACGTAAAATCTTGTCTCTTTTCTTTTCTATTTTTTCGTTGTAATATCTTCTCTTGTGTTTTATATCTCCATTTGATCAGATATTGATGTATGCTCGCAACACTTCCGTAGTGACTTCCCCAACAAGAATGTCCTTTTTAATGAAATTTTGAAAGTACTGATTCACCAACTATTCAAATAAGTTTAACAATTCAGATTTATTTGTTATATTACAATCTGGAATATTTAAAAAATTTGATTGATTGGACAGAGAAAAACAAAACTCTTGCTTTTCCAACAATATTTGTTGTATAGAGTTCAGCCCACGGAACGAGATCCGGTGCTTGCCAAACCACTGCTCTTCTCCTGCTTGCCTCTCTATCTCTCTCCTCCTCCTCTCTCTCCCACGTGACTCTCTCTTCTCTTTTTTTTAGAGAGATACAGAGAGAAAGAGACGAGCAGCTCCCTGCTTTTCTATCAAGAAAAGCAGCGGATGCATATCCTCAGCCCACTAGTTCATTTGTTTTTTTTTTCTTTTTCCAAAAATCACTAAGCCCGATGCCTACTCAATAACTAAGCATTCTTTTCAGATCTCATGTTCAAAACTCGAGTGAAAGAATTTATTATAGATATTTAATAGTTGAGTACCTTGACTTCCAATTTTTACTAAAAAAATTAAGCAATTTTTTCCGGAATTTACTGTGAGGTGAAACACAAGCAGGAGATCTTGTATTCGTGACCCTCAAATTCATGATCTTGTAGCTGAAAATAAAGCACTGTCAAACTTCTATTCCATTATTTAATTAATTTGTAAGTGTCAATTATTAAAGAGAATTATTTTCCAAAACAAAAAAAAAGTTACTGAAGTCAATATTCTGTTAAGGGCTTTTATCAAACTAAATAAAAATATAGTTATAATTAACAAATAAAAAGATGGACAATTAAGTGGATATATGGTAAGAATTTATCTTTGATCTAGTAGCGAAGGACAACACTCTTTATGTGAGAGGTCGTGGATTCGAAATTCAAATATGATCCTTATAAATATTAAATAGATATTGAAATGTTAGAACTTCATCATTTTATCTCTCAAAAGAAAATGTGGATATACTACAGTAGAAAGATGGCTTCTCGGATAAACTCAGATTAATAGTACCTGTACCTGTTAGTCCCTGCATCAATTGATATCCGTAGTTGCAAGTTACACCTTAGCCTTCCACCAAATTTAATTAAATCCCCTCTTGCACTAATTAAACAGCACAAAAACTTAGGCCCCTGCACGCTTAACACTTGCACCTTAGCCTTCCCTTATATAAATATGCCTCTTTTCCACTCTCCAACCAACACAAAGCAAAGCCTTCCTTTTACTAAAAAGAAAACGAGAATTCCTTTCTTCCCCCAATAGAAAAGACAAGGAGACATGTGCGGTGGTGCGATAATCGCGGAGCTAATCCCGTCGCCAGTTGCCAGACGGGCTGCTGCCCATGCCAACTCTGTCTTGTCAGACAGCAAAAGCAAGAAAAATCAGCGAAGGAGCGTGATTCCTGATTTTGAGAAGGATTTAGGTGACTTATTTGATGATTTCTCAGATATCAACGATGATTCCGAGTTCGATGAATTGGAGGATTTTGATGTCAAACCCTTTGTATTCACTTCAGGTACTTCATTTCTTTTCAATCAGCTCCTGTATTCATACCAGAAAAACTGTTTCATTTCATTGATTAGCAAGAGGTACTAATTATTAGCAAGAAGTACTAATTAAATATCATTAAACTTCGTTGAATTGCCTCATTAACATCATTCACAAAAGAAATTTAGTTTGTCAATTGTATTAACATTATTCAATTAAACAGTTAATCTTTTACAAATTCAATATTCATATGAATTTTTGCAGCAGTTTGGCGTCTTCAAACTACAATAAATTTTCTATTTATTTAAAAATAGAAAATTTGAAATTTGAAAATTCGCAGCAACTAATTATAAGACCATTCAATAATATGTTTTTCCTTTTAATATAATATACTTCAACATCATGATTTGTGATTAACATGACTTGCATTATAGGAGACAGAATTAATGATAGAGTGTTGCATTTTTATAATCCGCAGATCGAGCAGTCTCATCGAAATCCAACCCCCAGAAGAAGTACAGAGGCATCCGTCAACGCCCCTGGGGCAAATGGGCTGCTGAGATAAGGGACCCACACAAGGGGACTCGTGTCTGGCTCGGTACCTTCAACTCAGCCGAGGAGGCAGCCCGCTCGTATGATGCTGAGGCACGTCGCATCCATGGAAACAAGGCCAAGGTGAATTTTCTCAAAGTGAGCACAAAACCGATGAAACGTCAAAAGACGAAGCCTATTGTAATTCAACCTTCTAGGCAACAGAAAGCAGCCAAGCCGGAGGTGTCAGAGTTGGTGAAAACCGACTTGAATGAGGTGGAGTTAGCTCCATTGGAAGCAAGTGCTAGTGAGTTGGATTTTGAGCCTTATGTAAATTATTTTGAATTTCCTTACATGCAAATGGGGGATTATGAGGCAGTTGACGGGGTTTTCGGTTGCGAAACGGGTCAAGATGGATTGAACTCAATTGATTTGTGGAGTTTTGATGATTTGCCTTTGGAAGGGCAAAATAACCTCCTCATGTAGAGTCTCAACCTGGTTCTTGTAAGATCTAACAATCATCTGTATGTGTGGTTTATCACTTGTTTCGTTCATAATGTATTAAAACCTTATTTTGACAAGTTAAATTTTTTGCTATAAACCATACTAAGGTCCAAACGCAAGCACACTCCCGGGTGCTAGAGGGCAGAAGGGAAAGATAAAATGTATTATCCAAAAATTTAAAAAGAAAAGGAAGAAGGTGAAAATGTAACAATTCTATTAAAGCAGCCAAAAGCAAAATACGCAAGTGTTCAAGTGTTCAAGTGATTTTTCTTCATTTTGGTTCGGTTTGAAAATAATTTCCAAATTGCATAATTTGGTTGAATATTTTCTTTTGAATAAAGGCTCTATTATCTCCAGTATATATTTATTTTTAGATGCTTTTTATATATGATGGAGCTAAGGTTCAAGATTGTTGAATACTTGAACTCACACAAATTTTATGTTGGGTCTTTCCAATCGGGTTACTATAGAATCATGTGCAGATCACATAAATCTTATTGTTGGTTTCTTTGTATTTTGTTGGAACCCTTAATAATTCTGCTTGTCATGTCTTTCATGTACAATATATTTATATAATTTCTTTTGTTTGGTTTTCTTCGTTCAGCTTTTGAGAAATTCAACCGAAATTTTATTAATATCCAAAATAATTAAACAATTTCGCAATCTACACCCTATCACCAAAGAATTCGAAAAATACCTAAATTGGAGAAAAATTTCTAGTTTTAAGCCTCCTTTCCAGAAATTAAATTTTCAGTTCCAGCATTTTCAAAACTAGAGATTAAATTTTCGGTTTCTTGAACTGAAAATTAAATTTCTAATTTCTAGAACTGGAAATTAAAATTCTAATTTTGAAGCCTAGAACCGGAAATTTAATCTCTGATTTTACATCCGGAAATTTTTTTCTGGCAGCATCGACAGCCAAATTGCGAATAATACTGGTCAAACGAAGAGGCATTTGAACGAACCTCAATCTCACATCACATGCACTTCAACCTAGTTAGGGATCCTCTGTGCATTGAAAAGACCTGTAAGAAATTGCTTTCTAGTATAAAACCTTCGTTGTCTTTCAGATGGCATTCACTGTAGTTTTTTTGTATTTGTTTAAAACATAATACGAAGATTATTGAATAATTTGGATTATATTTAGAATGAGGCTACTGTACTATGCATAGTATAAATTGGTTCATACTATGGATTATTTTCGTTTACAAAATTCAAACAGTTGATTTGAACCGTTCTGCGTGATCTCTATATATGGAAATGCATTTGCAGATTAAATTTTAAATTTATTTTAGAAACTTCTTACTATATTTTTTGATTAATAGAAAAATCGAATGGTTTAGAATCTTTAGATCAAGTGATTTTCTACATATCTAAAAAGATAGTATTTTTTAAATGTAATATTTAATCTGCAAGTACATTTTTATATGGAAGCTATGTTAAACGGTTCATATTAATTGTTTAGACTTTGAAAATGAAAATATCGATCTATAGTACAGACCAATATGTGTTATGCATGGTACCATAACATCACTCTTAATACTTATATTATTTTTTCAATACTTTTCAAATTATTCTCCAATTTGTTCGATGTATTGGACAAATAATATTAATAAAATTTACAATTTTTTTTATATATCTTAGAGAAATATCAATATTAAATATATTTTTTATTTTATAAAACCACAAATTATTATCATAAATCATGAATTTTAGACCTTGTCAAAATATTTTGGAATCATGAACTTGACATTATAATTTAGGGTTTAATTTATCAACAGCTCACACGGTTTGGTATGCTTAAAAGCTGCCACAGAAAACCAAGAGTATCCAACTAGGATTTGCCACAGAGAACCAAGAGTATCAACAGCTCACACGGTTTGGTATTCGGCCCTACAACCACGAATTAAATTTTCGGTTTCAGACTCCAAAATTAGAAATTTAATCTCTGGTTTTGCAAGGACTGAAACTGGGAATTTAATTTCCGGAAAGGAGACTTAAAACCGAAATTTTTTCTACGGTTTGAATATTTTTTGAGTTCTTCGGCGACAAAGCATAGATTGTGAAATTGTTTAATTATTTTGGATATTAATAAAAATTTCGGAAAATTGAAGGTGGTTGGAGGGATTAATTCAACTCAAACCGATTGCCTGGAGATACCTGCTGACTACGCTAGAAAAACCTTTTCTGGTTTTAGTCTTTTAGACAGATTAGTATTGTGGAAACTAAATTGTCAACATATCCATGTTGTTTCATTGTTTGTATATTGTGGAACTAAGCGGTTGGTTCATTTCAGCAGATAATGAAAACTACTGCCACAGAGGATCCGTACTTAAAACCAGAGACGGCGCCTAATCTGCAATGAACTAAAAAATGGAAAATGAAAAAAATGACGAACGGTACATTCAAGTTGATAAGATTGGAGAAGTGGCACGATTTAGTCACTAAACACTAATTAAGAATAGAATTTTCCATCAAAAAAATTTAAATTTAAATTTAATTATTAAAACATTAGAATGTGGTATTTTTTTTTTTATAAATTATGAATATCTTAAGTAGGTGCATGTATTTGCTCATTTAGGTTAAATACTGGTCAAAAGTCAATAAGTATATATAATCAATATATAATTTATTTATAAGAGTGTGGTCTCCCGGTTCTTTTCTACTTCCACACCCCCCCCCCCCCCCCCCCCCCCTCTTTTTAGCAATAAGAGCTATTTGACTAGGATACATTAATATAATTTGTTAATAATCTTAATAACAATATTATTTTGCTTTTATATAACAAACTTTTGATGGAGTTAATAATACAGAGAATATCATGTAACTAAAATGTATCTCTCACTGAAATTATCCGAAATATCTATAGTTTTGTAATTAGAAATTTTTTGAGAGAAATACACATAAATTATACCAAAAATATGTCCATATAATATAAAGGTCAACTATTTTGGGAATTGGAGCTCTCAACCGAAAGATGCTGGGGCCAAACCTGGGTTAGAGAAAACTTTTTAAATTCTAAATATCTTATTCCAAGTTGATTGAGGTTCACTGAACCAAGTTGATTGAATGGGTGTTTTTATCTTTTCTTCTTTTTATATTTTCCATTTTTTGCCCGTAGGCTGGGCTGGCTCTTTACTGGATGCATTGATTGGTTCATAAAATACAAGGTAAACTCCACAAAGTTCATCAACTTGGTCACCAAACTTGATCCATTGTATTGTATCTATCATTAATCAGTAATATATAGCACCAAATTTGAACAAAGACGACTCAATGACATCCATACATCTATTAGGTTACTCCGCTTTTGATGTGTTTTTCATAGCATTATTCAATTTTATTTTGGGCAAATAAAATTTATGTTGTTTTTTTTTTAATATAAACTCCATCAAGTACACACGTTTGTGTTTTTGTAAAAAAATTGTACGAAAACATATTGTTTTACATAATTATAATTTCAACATTTTCACCTGGTAAATTCTATATACCCTAAAATGATTTTGAAATAGATTTTTCGTTGCCCACAGGTTGTTAATTCTTCAAACATGATGTTGTAAATTGTAACTAGGTTGAGGTTCGCGATAAATCAAGTCATAGATAAATGGAATAAATTAAGTCAAGTATCGCTTAAAAGTGATAAGAATTGAGTTATCACTACAAATTTTGAATTAAAATAAACAATGACATTTAAAAGGGACAAAATAAATATGTAATAGATAAATGGAATAAATTAAGTCAAGTATCGCTTAAAAGTGATAAGAATTGAGTTATCACTACAAATTTACCTCAAAATACAATGCAACGTGTTGCCAATAATGTGTAATTTCATCATAAATGTAGAGTCTACTATGATAACAGAACAATATAATACATACCAGGATTTAAAAAAAAAATTATTTCGTCCAAAAATAAAAGTAGAATAGAAAAAGGTCTTTTATAGAAAAGTAATAGGCATGTTTTGTTAATAAGGTTTAAGGGCAAACTATTCAATCGATATTCGGTACTCAAAACCATTAATTTTATTTGAGTGAATGTGATAATTCAGGAAGGGTGATATGTAATTTAATGTCTTAGAAGGGTATAAATGAAGTTCTGATATTCGTTTATTAATGGTCGTAGTTGGGGGAATCCATTTTTACAGCGTGAATTTTGGTGCGTACAGAGTTTAAATTTTTCACGGACCAAAATGCCCCTACAGCGAGTTGATCTGCAGGCACCAAAGGGGAAACAGGGCAGGGGATCAAGCTTGGCAGGGGCCTTTTGGTCCATAAAAAATTCAAACGCTGTACGCACCAAAATTCACGCTGTAAAAATGGGTTCCCGTAGTTGGGGTGGCAAAAAAACTCGTAGCTCGTGGCTCGATCGTGACTCGCATCTGACTCGTTTGATAACAGCTCGCTCGTTATTGGATTGAACTATTAACGAGACAGCTCGCCACTAGTTTGGTTCAGAATTAATGAGTTCAAGTTGGGGCCTAGCTCGCTTGTCAGTAAGCTCGGCTAGGCATCAATTTGTGAATTTGTATGAATTTATGTGTATTTTATACTGTCCAGCTAAGTTCAGCTTGGTCCAAAAAGTCTGTAAAATTTATTTTTTCTTAAAACAAGGTCCAGCTCGCAAACTAGCTCTGTCCAGCTCGTAACGATTTCAAGCTGAGATTTCAGCTCGGACCTCTAAAGTCAGCTCGCTCATGACTCGGACGAGCTAGCTCATAACGAATTCAAGTTGGGCCTAGCTCGTAACAAGCCAACTCATTGCCGCACCTAGTCGTAGGCTAATGATAGGAGGTAAGAGTATAAATTAAATACAAAAATGTCTCTTTTAGCTTCCAACATAGAGGGTAAACCATTGTCATCTCCCAACCTTTCTTTTTATAAGATGATCGACTACGTCATTAAGTAATTTTAGTTATTATTTTTCAAATTTTAGGTTGTTTCCAGCGTATTGATTCAGATAAAAACTATATGTCGAAAAATGTCAATTCTTAAAATAAGATAAATTTTATATAATTTTTTTTTTCTGTATTTTAGCACATTTGGACACAAATAAAAGGTTCATTGTTTTAACGCTTAACTTTGTACTAAATGAATTCAAAACTTCCAAAAAAAATTAGGTACATGCATCACTCATTAAATATTCAATTGTTACAATTGAAAACATATGATAAAATTAAAAATATTAAATTAATATATTTCATATCTTATTTCTCGCTCAAGATTTCTGGATATCCTATATTTTTGATTTTTTTTTCTTTCTTTTTTTCCCAAATGAGTAGCAGGTTGCTAAAGCGAGTATATCCCGTACAAGGAGGCAATTTACTACATGCATTTAATTATACGAACGATCCCTACATTGAGAAAATACCAGTATTTCTTGTCATATTAGTCCGTAAAATTTAGTATTTTACATCTATTCCTAATTCCTAAAATATTTCAAAACACCAAACTGAGTAGTAAAAATAGTATAATTGCGTCCCTGAGAATAATAGAGGATTTTCTGTTGACATTACAGTATGGATTCAGATACAGCGACCAATTGAATTACAATTAATTTGCAATGCTTTGCAAGCTTTGGGAAGAAAATTATGATAAGATTTTTGTTCCTTAATACTATATATTGTTATTATAAGTCATTATCTATTATTCTATTTGACTAATTTACAAAACATATCAATTTGAATTTTACAATTTCTTTGAATTAAAATGTTTGCAGGTTCATAAGATTTAGAATTGCAACATGGACCGTTGAGGCTCTTTCTTTTGTTATTTTGCAATTATGACTGCGTCATTATCCCGATAAATGCTACGTGTTCAAAATCAATATCTTCTCCTTGCAAGCTTTTCGAAATGTGGTCATTCGCTCAAATCGGATACTCGAGCACCGAGATACGCCCGTTTGAAGATTTGTAAATTCAAAGAAAATTGGTAAAATAAATATGAGGTTGAACTGACAAGGAACAACTGTTGTAACGGATGACAACCGTTCACAACAGTTAAATTAAATTAACGAATTGCAAAAATTAATTTTCTTGAAATTTTCCAGCAGAAACAAACAGAGGCCAACCGTTGGTAACAATTAGTCAATTGTTCAACGATTAAATTCAAATAACTATTTGATTCAGCTGATTGTGCTACCAACCGTTGTAACAGTCGAGGGCAAAACTCTGATTTTGTTTCTTTTTGTATAAATAGAAACATTGGATTCGTTCCTATTGTCTCTTCCAGCCGCCACAAATTGCAAAACACGTTTTCTCTGCTGGGACCAATCCACCATTGATTAGGTGTGTTAAAACCATTGATCCCTTGACTACGTACCTCAAATCCACTTCACCAATCTCTCAATTGATTGGGTTAGAGTGATTATTCTTGAGTGTTCTTTCTGAGAGCCATATGAGTGCTCGAATTTACTTATAGTCGTGTGATTTCCTGCTTGTTCTATAAGGGCTCATCGGTTTGAGCTTTTGTGCTCACCCTACACGAGTTGACCGTGTGACTTCCCGTTGGTTGTAAGAGCACTATTTTCTTATTAGATAATAGAAAGGTGTACCGAGAAGCGGTTGCGACGTCCTGAAGATGTAGGTCTTTTTATCGAACTCCATTAACATCTTTTGTATTAATTTCTCTAAATCTTCTATTTACACTTGAGATTTCATAACTTGAACAACTGAATCCCATATTCATTCCCTTGTATGTATCGTTAGGGAAAACATATATGTAATTTGTTCTTTCAATTTACGGTCTAAGTCTGGACACAAATTTATTTTTTTCTGAAAGATAATCAAATTTAACACACGTATAAAATAGAATAAAATCATGATAAATAGAATAAAAATTTTGTACTTAATTAAATGAGATACAAATAATATAAAAATAGAAAGAAATGAAGACATTACTAATCAATTATCAATCAATTAAAAAAGTAAATGACATTTATAAAATGAAAAGAAATCATGATCAATATGAAAATAGAGTATCTAACAATCAAATAAGTGTGACAAGTACGTGTGGCGAGTACGTATCTAAATAAATTTAGACTTCTACACGTAAGAAAACATCAGAAAGATATATAGAATCAAAATAAGACAAACTATTTGATTGGAAGACTGATATTCAATCTGAAATTTCATCTTTTAATCAGAGTCGTTGGCGGATCATGACATCTAATTGCTTAATATAAGAATGGATATGTTATATTGATAAAAATATATTTATTTGACAATAAAAAATAACTATTATAATAAAGGGAGAATTTCATATATACCACTCAAAAACTATGGAATTACATATTGACCACTCTAAATTGTATAATTACGTATTTATCATCCTAAATTATAGTAACTCACATATTTACCCAATTTAATTTAAATATATATCAAATATACCTAAATCTCAAATTAATTATATTTAAGATTATAAAAGCTATAATTAATTAAGAATTAATTAAAACTGGACTCATTCTCCACATTCGAATTGGGCTTTTGTCTTCTCCAACTCTCACATGTGACCATTGTCCACTCTTTATAACATTTCTCACTGTCTCATGCATGACTACCCCATTATTACAGTCAATTTCTGACAATAGTAGTGTTAACGGTTGCGGTGGTTGCTTGCGCAAGCTGGTAGGAGAAGGTGTGGGCAATGTTGTCGCCGCAATTGGATTCAAATGATATGGTAGCATGAGACACGTCTGGGTAGTCAAAGAAGCACGGCTTAATATTGTTATCCATTATCAGAGCAGGTACTGGAATAATGAGTATTTAAGTAATATTAAGTAAATATGTGAGTTATTAGAATTTAAAATAGTAAATAAGTAATTTTATATTTTTTAGTAGCATATATGAAAATCCCCCTATAATAAAATAACACTTAATAAATAAATCAAGTCATCTCTATTACTTACACACACAGAGAGGTGAGCAAATGTAATATGCATATTAAAATTTCTTTCTTAATATGCTTTCATATTTTCATTTTCAAAACCTGATTTAAACTGTTCAACATAATCTCTATATTAAAATGGATTTGAAAACTAAATTTTACATTTTGGATTGACAATCATGCAAAAATTTGCATCCTAAGTGGTATTATCACCTTCCAAAAGTTGTTGATCTTGATGCATGTGGAAAGATAAAAATAAAAAATTCTTCTAATTTTTGACACCTCTAGTATCCATGGATTCAGATCCAATAGAGTATCCTACTATATAGAATGAGAAAACTGCACTGTTCGTTTTAACCTACACGATTTTTATATAACCTGGTATGAATCTTAAAGACTCTGTGCATCTACAAGTTGTCTGACAAAATTATCGCTCGGCTGAGATTGCGTACAGTAATGCGGCCCTATAGAAGATACATTTCTTAGTATCCATATTAATAGAACCGAGTCTTGACCTCCACATTTCTTTTTCTAAAAAAAAAGTAAATAGCAAAAAGATTGCCTCTCGGATAAACTCGAATTAATAGACCCTGTACCTGGTAGTCCCTGCAACAATTGCTAACCGCGCGTAGTTGCAAGTTGCACCTTAGCCTTCCCCAAAAAATAATTAAATCCCCTCTTTCACTAATTAAATAGCACAAACACTTAAGCCCCTACACGCTTGCTCTTGCATCTCTACCCTTTATATAAATGCCTCTTTCCCACACTCCAACCACATGGAGCAAACACAAAGCAAAGCCTCTTCCTTTTACTAAACAGAAAACAAGAATTCCTTTCTTCCCCCAATAGAAAAGACAAGGAGACATGTGCGGTGGTGCGATAATCACGGAGCTAATCCCGCATGCAAACTGTCTAGATTTCGGTGACTTATATGATGATTTCTCAGATATCAATGAAGATTCCAAGTTTGATGAATTCGAGGATTTTGATGTCAAACCCTTTACATTCTCTTCAGGTACTTCATTTCTATCCAAGCAGCTTTGTAATTCGTATTAAGAAAATTTGTTTCATTTCATTGGTTTGCAAGTACCAAAAATCATTCAACTTCGTTAAATTGCCTCATTGAGGTCATTCACAAAAGAAATTTCGTTGGCCAGTTGTATTAACATTGTTCAATTAAACAATCTTTTACAAATTCAATATTCATATGAATTTTTGCAGCAGTTTGGCGTCTTAATTCAAACTACAATAAAATTTCTATTTATTTAAATAGACAGATGGTCGAAACTTGAAAATTAATTAGCAGCAACTAATTATAAGGCCATTCAATAATATGTTTTTCCTTTTAATATAATATACTTCAACATCATGACTTGTATTATAGGACACTGAATTAATGATAGAGTGTTGCATTTTTATAATCCGCAGATCGAGCAGTCTCATCGAAATCCAACCCCCAGAAGAAGTACAGAGGCATCCGTCAACGCCCCTGGGGCAAATGGGCTGCTGAGATAAGGGACCCACACAAGGGTATTCGTGTCTGGCTAGGTACCTTCAACTCAGCCAAGGAGGCGGCCCGTGCTTATGATGCCGAGGCACGTCGCATCCGTGGAAACAAGGCCAAGGTGAATTTTCCCAAAGTGAGTTCAAAATCCATGAAGCGGCAAAAGACCAAACCTATTGTAATTCAACCTTCTAAGCAACAGAAAGCAACCAAGCCGGAGGTATCAGAGTTGGTGAAAACCAACTCGCATGAGGTGGAGCTTGTTCCATTGGAAGCAAGTGCTAGTGAATTGGATTTTGAGCCTTATGCAAATTATTTGGAGTTTCCTTACATGCAAATGGGGGGTTATGAGGCAGTTGACGGGGTTTTTGGTGGCGAAACGGTTCAAGATGGATTGAACTCAATTGATTTGTGGAGTTTTGATGATTTGCCTTTGGAAGGGCAAAATAACCTCCTCATGTAGAGTCTCAACCTGGTTCTTGTAAGATCTATGAATCATCAGTATGTGTGGTTTATCACTTGTACTTCGTAGTTTAATTTTGATGAATATCAGCACCACAAAAAAAAAAAAAAATGAAACCATTTGCAGGTTGTTTCATATGATAGATCTTTCCATAATTTACACCGGAGATTATTTCACTGTGGCAACACTTAAGTCTATTTTCAACATGTACCGAAGTTAGTAGGCCAGAGCACCGAGACTATATATATTTTTCTGGATTTATCTTAATTGTGATAACAAAATGCAATGGTTAGCAATTTAAGAGTTAAAGATTTCCCGCTTCTTCTTTGCTTTATTTTTTATTCCGTCAACATTTGATCAGGAGTTTGTAGGTATCTTCCAACATCAGTAGCCTGTATCATGGATTGAGATTTTTATCTGTTATGAATTTAGCCACTTGTTGCATTTGGATTGATGAATTTTGTTGTAAAAGATGATTTGTGTGCCTTTTATCTTTTTTACCTTTTCCTATTTTCTGGATATGCTTGTGAGCTTGTGTTGGTTTGCTGCTTTAAGTTTGTCATTTGGTCTTTGTAGTATAGGTCCCAAATTTTTCTTTTTTCTTTTTCAAATTTCATACTTACAAAAAAGGTGTTATTTATTGTAAAAGAGATGCTGTTAACTCTGCAAAATCTCAAAACAGCTCATGTAACATGGCCAATAAAATGTGAAAAGCATCCTCAGTAACTCAAAAACTTCCCCACTCAGTTAAAATAAGAAAAATATTAACCAAGTACAAGTTAACTTGCATCATATCTCCTCTTACATTTTGTTTTCTTTATTTTTCCGATCAATCATCATCCTCTTGTGCAGCAATTATTGTGTATAATATTAGAAGCATCCTATGGACCCTCCCTGCATTTAAATTTTCAAAGTGACCTCAATCACTCTTCTCTGGTTTAGAAGTAAAATTGAGCTGTAGAGATATACTTTCTGCTTCTTCAATTACTTTAGATATTGCTCTATCTGATACTAGAGTTGTTTCATGGACTTCGTTTTGAAGAAAAAGTATCTAATAAAATAAAATTTTAAAAGATATAATTATGTAAAATAAATTTTGTATTCAACAAATTTAAGGAACCAATATATTTTATATATTTTTTTTAAAACACTAAGACGTGTATAAAAAAACGCGGAGAGGCACTCTGAAATATTTTAAAAGAATTAACAAAAAAAAATTGGTCTATGGATGTTATTGTAAATATGTTCCGTAAGGAATGCTCAAAATCATAACCTTGAATTTGTTCCTTGTAGAGATAATATTCCTCATTTGCAAAGAGAAAATGCATTTGATGTCTCCCCCTGGCTTCACGAAACTTTTTCCATTTTGTTGAATAGTTTAATGCACTTAATTGAATTTATTTAGGGATCATGAGAATATTCACAGGAATTTGGGTTATTATAAAATATACAACGCAGGTCAAATATATTATTAATCTGTTTGTCAAATTTTCCAAATGCAATGCATTTGTATTTTGTTTTGTCAGCTTTTCCTATACCTGTTGGTCCTTATAGTCAATTGGAGCTGTCTTTTTTAATTTGTAATCTCATTAATTTACTAGATGAGGATTCTTATTTATTTATTTTTCGAAATACAATATGCAGTTGTATATACATGCATGTTTTCTTGTTTGCTTAGTCAGCTCTTGCCGGAGCAATTTCATTTTTTAATAGTCAATTGGAACTGATTTCCAGAATTAATATGAGCTAATTATCGGAGCTACTATCAAAATCTAGTCCTGGTTTTACAGAAGTCAGGATTGATTAATTGCGACCAACAAACTGTTATCATATATGTTTCTTCTTTAGTCTTAAAACATCTATGAGTGGAAGTTTTTTAAGTTAAAAAGATAGAGGTTAATTAAGTCTTTCAACATTAAATATTTATAAAGAATTTCTCAATTGGATTTTGAATTTGCGGCTTTCTATAAAAAAAAATATTGTCTTAGTCACCTAAATAAAAAATTAGTGCAAAAATAAAATAAAATAAAACTGGTTACAACTAAATTTAGAATAAAATCAAATTTTATTAAGAAATAGTGAGCAAATCAAAATTTAAAAATTTATAGAAGAATTTGTTTTATTTTGCTATACATCTTTTTTTATAAAGGGTTCCGGTACACTCCAGTATTTTTTAGATGTTATTTTTGAAAATTGAACATGCGACCTCTCAGTAAAAAAACGAGGCTCTTGCCACTATACTAAGCCCGCAATTTTATATAAGATCAAATTAGTTATATATATAGTACTATTTTATCAAATTGCAGTAATATTTTATCATCAAATTTGAATATCAGAGTCAATTGATCTTTATTTTTATGTGAAAAAAGAAAAAGATGAATGTCATGTCTCCAAATTCTATTGATACATAGTACACACCATAAGTTGTCAGTTCTCCTCAGTGGCTACATATTAGGGCAGATATAATTTTGTGAAGATACGGGCATACGGCGACAGAGAAATCCGAAGTTCAAACTAGATATAGCGTCACAAACTTCGTCTTTGTATTTAACAATCAATACTAGAATTAATATAATATATTTGATTACTTAATTCAGCGATGACAAGTTTTGTCAAATGCGAAAATCTATTTAGAAAAATAATGTCTACAGAAATTGAGGGGATTACGTTTTATATATAAGAAAAAAAAAATAGTCTTTCCTGAAAGTGACATGTTATATATTTCCGGTATTAGACGAAATTCCTAATAGAAAGGTCACAATTATTATAGCCTATATAATACTGTTCAATTCGAATTGCCATGTATTATATTGCATTGCATTTATAACCATTCATTGTCTTAATTAACTTTAATTACAATATTTATGACTGAGTGAGTCTATGGTACACTATGCATAGCATGGATTGGTCTGTAGTACGTATCAATATTTTCGTTTTCAAAATTCTAGCGGTCGATCCAAACCATCATGATTTCCATATGACTATGTACCTTCATACCGAATTTTATATTTTTTAAATTTTGTTTACTATTTTCTAAAATAGATAGAAAATCACCGTCTTTGACTATCGTTTCATTTTACAAAATTTGCATTTTTATTAGTACAATGGGAAACACAGACATGCCTCATACTATCTTTTATCAGTAATCGTTTTTACTAAGAAGCCACAAAATAGTTTTGTTTGTCAGATGTATCTTAACATCCCAACTTAATACACCAATTTTTTTTACTGAAAGCATCATGAATATGACACCAAAATTACCAACCATAAAAGTAATGGACACAATAGATGTCACTAGGTTTCGACCTCCAATTTCCAATATTAGGTGAAGCAGATAACTGGCAATTAGACATAATTTCCTGATAAGACTCATGCCAGCATCTTTAAATCCTGATATATTATTAAATTCTTGGAATATGTGATATGCATTTTCCCTCGCAATTACATATATAGTGAGTGTAAAATGGCTGAAAGTAACTTTCAGTTAGGTTTTCATAAACCAATACAGCTGACAACATATATGAACTATGTAAAGCTGAAAACAATGTAAAGCTGCATGAATATTATGTGAACTATGTAAAGCTGTTAAGGAAGGGCTCAGACTTATTTCTGTACAAATCTCAGTCGATATAGAATTTCGAATCTACAATTTGGAATGAAGAAATTTGTCTTGATTACTATATTGTAATTAAACTCACTATTTTTGTAAGTAACAAGGAAATACAAAATATTAATTGACTGAATATATAGAAAGAATGGTTTCATCCATATTAAATTTTCAGAAATTAACATATTAATTTCGGCCTAAATAATTGTCCGGTAAGACATTTCTAACAAAAAAAAAATACATGCTAAGTATGGAGAACAGTATCTCTCTATTATATCCTACCTATAAGTTAATTACCATGCTACATTTTACCGCATTTTCAAGATCTCTTCTACACCTAAGAGGTAGCCAACACACGAAGAAACATCTCTAAAAACATTCCTATTAAAGATTTCATGAAACAAAATCTATTAAAGGTTGAGCGAAGAGAGAATCAGGAAGAGTTAGTTGCAGGGCAAATTAGGAAGCATAGGACCAGAGAAACTTGTATCGGCATATCGGCAGATACCAATAGGCAGCTCCTCGCCGACATAATCGAGGATAATATCTTCAAAATTGATATTCTGGCATGGAGTCTCCGGACTACAGTTGAGAATCACGGCAACAGGTGACACCGATGTACCATTTATTTTCTTGAAGTATACGTCGCTTATTCTCACACGGGAAGGGTCCTGATTGATTACACATACACCAAAATTCACATTAATTCAAAGCTATAGCCATGTATATATGTGTATATGTATCTATGTGCCGAATTTGTTAGGTAAATAGGCAAATTCATACGGACATCCTAAAGAGTACGTAAAATGACAGATTCATAACTAGATAAAAAAATAATCATTTGGTTTCTATACGAAATTGGTGGAAAATACCCTCATTATATTAAAAAAAAATAGATAAAAGAGTTTTGCGTCCGGAATCATCATTGCAGAGGTTATGGGGACAGTAAGTTTGATCAATAAAGATAGGATTCTTGACATTTTTCATGCGGATGTTCTCAAAGGTTATGTTGGTGGCCAAGCTAAAACTGGGGGAGTCCTGCCACGTCTTTATGCGCACTCCGTTCATGGTGTTAGTGATGAAGCTGTCCCTGACCACTAGACCCCTAACATCCCCTTCGTTTGGGTACTTCCCTAGGCTGCCAATGCTGATGCCATGACCGGGCCCACACCAGATGTTTGAGATGAGGATATCAGTGTTGCCATGTCCAATTGAGATGCAATCGTCACCAGTGCCGATCAGGGCGTCATGGATGATGACACCAGAGCTACGCCCGATATGGATGCCGTCTGTGTTGTGGCTGTCTTCTGGAGCTTCAATGCGCATCTCGCTGGCACGAAAGTTCTGGCACTGTAATACCTTGAAGTGAAAATGCTTCGGGTTTGCCGAGTTCAGCTTGTACAAAATCGTGTCGTTTAAATGGACAAACTTTACTTGCTGAAAACAAAAAATAATAATAAATCATCTATTCAAAATATACAAATTTGAAATTCTAACTGGCAAGATAAGAGATCATCTGTTGCTCTTTTTTTCTCAAACTAAAGAAGTATTAAATTTTAACTTGTGCATCCATGAGCCAGACACTTACAGCAGGGTGAAGTCTGCAATGCTTCATCTTAGAGCATTCATAGCTCCAAGAGATGTTGCCCTGACCATCGAAGGTTCCGCCTCCGGTCAATCTCAAACCATTCATGTACCCAAATTCCACCCAATCATTTCCTGACACATACTTACGCGGGTCAGTCGACGCCTTTATATATCCCTGCATTGCATCGATCAATCAGTAATCTTCATAATTAATTACTAATATCCTTCAATTAAATTATATGTTTATTTATATTATCAGCATTGCAGAAATCTGAAAACAAAATTCTTCTTCGTAATCGATAACTCAAATGCCTTTGATCAATCTTCAATACTATAATTTGTATTGTCTCTGCATAAGGCTCTATTACCTCTTGATAGACAGTGAGTGTATTGGCATTTTGGCAAGGACCACTGAACTTGACTGGGTTCAGAAAATAGGTTCCGGGCGGAATGAACAGCTTGACGTCACCGCTCGATGCGCATGCCGCTCCCCATGCTTCCAAGAAGGCCTGACATGATTACAATATTATTATTTAAATCTCTGAAACAATATAAATGAACTGCATGTGTAGGTTAGAACTGGCTATTATTTCAAATTAACCAATTACATTAAAGAAATTTCACAGATTGAAGTTCATGAATTTTAATAAACTGCAAAAATAAGATGAAAAAACTACCCTGCTATCATCAGTAACACCATCCGCGCGTGCGCCATAATTACGAACATCAATACTGGAGGTTTCCGGTGCCATCCGTCTGGCGGTCACATTAAATATACATAACAGGACACAAACTAGTGCCAAAATCTTCACATATCCTTGCCTCATAAAATTTTCTGATGCAATGCTTACTTGTTACAATTGTGTTTATTTATAATAGTTGCTTTAATATTGAGTTGTTGATTTCTAATTTTGATAATGACCTATCAAACTTCAACTTTGTAACAATGTTTGGGTCCTAATGAAGTTGTGATATATATATATGTATTCTTGCTTGTTTTGACTTATTACAATTTGGAATAGAAGCAATACATATTTGATCAGGATGGTCTCTAACGTTAATTAGGTATGATCATATAATTGTGAAGCAAAAGAAGTTAGAAATATTATGACACAACAATGTATTTTGCATCCAAAAAAATATAGTTTCAACAATACATTGTCAAAAGCAATCTCAAAAAAAAAAAAATACATTGGGTAAAGAATATTTTAGTCCAAAATAATGTTGTACGCAGAGACGGAGCCAGACTTTCAGACTATGGGAGTCAAACGTAAATGAGAGTCAAGCATATAAAATTTTCCTACTACGAATGGTGGTCAATTTCACAATATCCATAATATTTTACTTTAAACTATATTAAAATAAGGTATAAATAAAAAAAAAATTCAAAATGAATGGGGGTCAATTGACCCCCATTCATTATATGTAGATTCACCTCTGGTTGTACGACTACGAAGAACAATTGCTTTATCAATACATTGTTAAAAGCTACTAACCTTCACAAAAAAAACAATACATTGTCAAAAAATCTAATATTGTTTGTGAGGTACATAGATACAAATAATTAGTGTGAAATTCGAACAAAGCCGACTATGAGGAACTTAAATAAAAGTAATTCATTTATGCAAATTAAGTTAAATATCTGCTAGCTAGCTGGAAGATTTTATAAATATTAAGTAATTTATTTATACAAAGTAATTTAAATCACTTTTCATCGAGCATTTGACAGTGAGAAAAGTAAATTAGAACTAAACCAAGAAAAATGTGTCTTTCACAAATTGTGAAAATTACAAACAATTAACTAACCGAGTGAGGAAGGAACTTGAACGGAAGAGAGACACTGTATGCAAGGAACTGATACGCGAGAGGTTCTGCGGTGATTTTTAACTTTTTATATAGAACTGGGAGTAGGTCCGATGGGCATCGGCCTACCTCGGTTCGACGGGTTTAATCACCATCGATTTTCTTTTAGATTCGTGCAAAATGCTTTAAACCCCGTGCGTGTATGTTTCAAGTTTCGTGCGCACAAATCACTCTGTTCTCCTACGGTAGATCTGCCCATCAGAACCAAACTAGGTCCGATGGGCATCGGACCTACACTGCGTTCTTTTATATATATCAAAATGTTCACGTGTCATTATAAACCCAATCTCTAAATATAGAGTTCTAAATTTAAAGAACTACGAAACAAGTTTATATCAATATTGGACAATATTTGTCTGAATTAAAATTTGCTATATAGGTACATTACTTAAAATTTCTTTTATTTAGTCATATGAAGTGAAAATGCGAGTGATAAAATATGTCTCATTTTGCTCTTTTTTTAGTAAACTCAAATTAAAGATCATACTTAATAAAGGTCTATATCTTAATTCGAAAATTACTGCAAATTGACATTTAAGATTTGACAATTGCTGCCAATCAAGTCATTCAGTCCTGTACACTTGATGGGATTTTTTCTATATGTATTTTATTGTACAATTAATTAATTAATTAATCTATAACTATATATGCTACCTGGTTATGAATTTAATGACAGCACAGTCACGTTACAATTTAGTAAGAGAATCACTTACCCTGACTTATCATTGTGCAAAAGTATCAACAAGTGTGAAACTTCCTAAGAAAATAACTAAAAGAATTATACATGATTCATACTTCTAAGTTCAAATTTTCTTTTAATATGAATATTAAGTCTATATAAATTTAAGTTTCACAATGAACAAAATAAAAAATATATAGTGTTTGCCCTTGATAATGTCAAATTATGGATAAATATAATCTGTCAAATTATGTACATAAAATTTGAGGTTTTACATATATAATTGACATTTATAAAACAAAGATGTGTAAAACTCACAATTGAAAATACCTCATGGTCAAATATTTTATGTCACGTCCAAACTTTATACAAATTTATATTTGTGTATGACTCACACTTGTAGGCATTATTACATTAACATCGACGTTGTGGGCGTGTCCCAAATTTTATATAAATTCATAAGTTTAAATTTTTTGTATATAGACGGATCACTCGTAAGGTAGATGGATTTCAACATTCAAATTCGTTATTTAAACCAATCTAATAGATTTTAAAATTGAGTTCACAAAAAACTTAACGAACTTAAGAACACCCAAATTCCACTCCTGATATTTCACTATTTAGTATTTCTAATGTGGAGATGTAATAGATACGGCCCATACAGAATAATCCTTTTTGTTTACATTATAGATCCGTACGTAAGTAGAAATATTGCAAGATATACTAATCAACCAGCCCGGCCCATTATCCATCAATTGTTTTTCTCATAATAATAGCACTGGTGTTTGGATTACTTTTCACTTCAGGCCCATTTGATAACTTCACCTTGTTGATTCGTATTATGCGTGCTTTCTAGGGTTTCTAATCAATCGAGAGAGAAAGAGAAAGCAAAATGACGAAGGAGGCTCCGCAGCAGGTTTCGTACACGGTGGAGCAGCTGGTGGCGGTGAATCCTTACAACCCCGACATTCTCTCCGATCTAGAGAACTATGTCAATGAACAGGTTTCCGTTTCCTTCCTTGCCTCAAATTTGCGATAAAATGATTAGTTCGTTTGTGTTGCGCAGCTTTATACTCATCTCTTTGGTACTGTTCTAGTAGATTTTGTAATATCTGTTTCTAGCATCTTTGTCGTGCACGTTGTATAAATTGAATTCCGGTTTGTTCTGAGATGAGAACATTTTCTGTGTATTCTACTTATCCTGTGCTCAATTATTATTCTCTATTCAGGTTTCATCTCAGAAATACAGCTTGGATGCAAACCTCTGCCTTCTTCGCCTCTATCAGGTACAGCTTTATCCTAAGTTCTTGTTGGAGTAGATGTTTACTTTGAAATATATATATATATATATATATATATTTTTCCTCAATAACTGAAATGTATCTCTTTTGTAGTTTGAGCCTGAAAGAATGAGCACTCCAATTGTGGCTCGTATACTGATCAAAGTAAGCTCAGAATCAAAGAGGAAGTACCTCGAATTATTGTTTGAAGTATATTGTTACGAGTGCTTACTTTTTTATGTTTTTTTCATGATAGGCTCTCATGGAAATGCCAGCCCAAGATTTTAGCCTCTGCTTGTTCTTAATCCCTGAACAAGTGGTATGGATCTATGGTATATACAAGTTTAAGAATATGAACAAAGATGATATTATATATACTTATTTTCCATTTATTGATTTGGAAAATGAGCTTAATTTTATGTAATTTTTGTTATATACGAGAAATGTCATCATACTTGGTTTGTTCATTGCAATTGATGATTAATTTCAATTTGAAATTGTTCCAAACCTCAGTAATTTGAAACTTGAATACTTAACTGTATATCCTGATTATCACTACTAAATATTTCAGCAAATGGAAGAGCAGTTTAAGACCTTGATTGTTCTCTCTCACTATCTAGAGGTATTGAACTTTTTCGTTGATATTTTTTTTTCCTAGAGAACCAACTAGGTGACCTTGTTTTATTCCCCTAAATTTGTATGTTTATCACTGTTTTTACTGTAGACTGCCCGGTTCCGTCAGTTTTGGGATGAGGCTGCAAAAAACCGCAGCGTACTCGAAGCTGTTCCTGGTACATGCCCTTCATTTCAATTTTATATAAACTTGAATTTGCAAAATGTCCTATTTAATGATTTCTTTATTCATTCTGAAGGCTTTGAGCAAGCAATTCAGGCGTATGCAATCCATGTCCTCTCTTTGACATACCAGAAGGTGCCTAGAGCTGTCCTTGCTGAGGTATAGTTTTGATTATCTATATACAAATTATTATATTGGACATAGAAACATCTGAACCGAACAAGCTCCCCTCCTTTCTCGCTGAAGTTTGCACTGAGAGCGTTATGGAAGAAGGGAAGGAGGTTGGAAGGGTAGTTTAGGTAACTTTTGAAGCAAATGGTGAATTGAAAGGTATATTGGACATAACTTTATTTGCTAGGAGTATATGGGAGGTGATAAAATTCCCAATTCTTGTAGTTGTTTCCTTGCTTTAATAGTCCTACAAAAGCTTGGGCAGATCTTTTGTATTCTTCTTTCTTCTTCTTCTGTGAATTTAAATAATGTACTGAATTCCTTTCAGACACAACTTTGGTTTCTTCTTTTCCCAAATAAACTGTTTATTGTGTCAATATTTCTATAAAGCACTTAGAACAAGAACAATATAACTAGAAAGTTTTCCGTGAAAAGAGCAATATTAGAAATTGATTTAATTTTAAATAGAAAGTACCTTAGCTACGAGAGAGTTGACAGAAGATCACTCCCCTTTTAATACATTGTTTGTCTTTTGATGCTTAAAACAGGCAATAAACATGGAAGGGCTGTCACTGGACAAGTTCCTGGAATACCATGTGGCGAACTCTGGTTGGGTGATAGAGAAAACCCAAGGGCGTTCACAGCTTATTTTGCTTCCACCCAACGAGTTCAACCATCCTGAGCTCAAGAAGAACCCATCTGATAGTGTTTCTTTTGAGCATGTCACTCGCATTTTTCCAGTTCTTAGTTGATTCATCTGGGACGGAGTCCGTAGGAATTTTATGTTGTACTTCAATTTTGTTTGATGCACTGTAATATTTACTGGTTTTTGTTGGAGTGTTTTTTATCTTGGTTATATATCTATTAGTGGAGCAGTGCACCTGACAAAGAGCTTCATGGCATTCAGAAAATTTTCTTTTATATATTGCTGATCTAAATAAATTATTAAATTATAAATCATTGCATACCTAAAATGGTTGCCTAAAAGAAGTGGTATATTCACCTGTGTAACTGTGTGGGAGTTCTCGAGTGAAAGTCGCCTTCTTGTGCTGGATTTGGTGGAAAAAAAGAATATCAACATAGTCAACTGTATTTTACAGGAACAAGTTATTGCTCCATTTTCATCCCCTGCACACCTGGCCTCTCTTCTCTCTCTCTCTCTCTCTCACTCACTAACGCACACAATGCACAGGCAGGAGCACCCACAAGGAACGTTTCTGGCCAAAATCAATTGAACTTTGGATTGAATGGTTTTGATAAGACTGTTGCCTGCAGAGTATCTGTTACAGGAGATTCCGGTTAGGTAAGTTCTGTGATACGTTTGTTTTTACAACCGGCATTGTTCTAATTATTTGATGAAAATGCAGAAATCCCATATTATCCAAATACCTGCTGCTCAACGGAGGGGGAGGAGAAAAAACCATACTCTCACAAGCTTCAAGACCCTTCTCTGGACTTAAGATAGAAAAAGGTGGTTACCCGCCAAAAAACAAAGCCTCTGCGCCTCGACCGGTCTACCTTACAAGTTCATACAAAATACTTGCATATTTAAAGCATGACATTTTATATCATTTCGAGGAGCTGTGCTATCATGCGCTTGACCTTATAATTATATGATCATGGAAAATGTGGTGACGGTACCTAAATGCAAGATGCCAGAATTGTTAAGTGACTGCCGCGCAATTAGTGTCCTTGATTTGACACTCGAGTTCTTCTCTAAAATTCTTGCAAATAGACTGGGAAGGGTCTTACTATTTTTTTCTAATGGACCAAAACTAAACTTCATTTGTACAATTTGTACAAGAGAGATGGGCAGTGGAAATACCGGTGCACAATATCGACGCACCCTATCATGTCCAAAATACTGGAACTGGTCTTGGCTTTGCATTTCTTCTTCCTCTGTCCAGTTTGTGTACAGATCTTTAGATAGGGTCAGGAATGCAGCAGCAAACAAAATAAAACAATAAAGGATCCTCTTCCTTTGTGTTTGCTGACTTCTGTGGAAGGAGAGGAACGCTCGAATATTTGCAGGTGAAGCTCTTGCTTCGTGCATACCTGGTGGCAGGATGATACAAGAAGAAGCTCAATGTGGCGCAAGTTCTTATGGTAATATCAGAAGCAGAACTAGAAAATTGAGATTGAGAGGTTGAAAAATCTAATTTAGTGTAATTTTATTTTGTAAGAGGCTGATATTTTTTGGCACATACACAAATCACAAAATTTAACGAGCAAAATTACAACCTTTTAATTTATAGGAGAAACTAGCCCCCTTCCTTTCTTCATTACGATCCATTGTGGTCAACAAAAAATGTTTGGAGGTGCACTATAATGCTAAATGGTCATTTTATTTGGCAGCCAATAGCTATTTCTCATGGTATTGATGTGATTTTTTTGTTCTGGTAACTTGAAATTAGTACTGCTATGCTAACTTCAAAGATCAAGCCTCCAGGTTTCATAACTTTGTTATTACAACAAAGGGATTTCTCTCATCCGGGTTTCGAACTCATGACCTCTCACATGGAGACCATGTGCCTTTGCTACTAGACCAAAACCTAGTTCTTTTCTTGTAATATGTTAAATTGTTGTATTTTTGTTCTTACTGGATAAAATTCAAACTACAAAAATAGATTCTTAATAACTCATCCTGAAAATAACAGAAAAAGACCTCTAAAACATGAAACACCAACCCAGCCCACAGTTTCTCAATTGTTAAACAAGAGCTCGAAATAAATACCTGGCCCAGCCCAAACTGAAAATCCTCATTACGATCAGAAATTAGCCGAGGGTAAACAAGTAATTTCCTTGGGCTAGGGTTTACGAAACCTCACATAAAACCAGCCTCTGACCCCTCCCAGCCTCCTCTTCTTCGTGCGCCGTAGGGTTTCTCTCTTATCTGATCTTCTCTTCGCTCAGTGCTCAAGTTTCTCGCTCGAAATCCTAGAAAGCAATCATGGCGACTGCGGCGGCTCGTGTTTTGACCCAGAAGGAGCAAGACATACAGATGATGCTCGCGGCCGATGTGCATCTCGGCACGAAGAATTGCGATTTCCAGATGGAGCGTTACGTCTTCCAGCGCCGTACTGATGGTAGCTTTCTTATACGATTTGACCCCCTTGATGTTTGTAAATGCAGTTTCATTCCCTCTTTATGTCTAATCTACTTTCAGCCAGATCTGTGGGCATTCTATGTTTATCACATATCGTTTGTTAAACTTCGTAGGCTTAGTGTTGATTTTAGTGCGATAAGTTCTGATGTCAATCCCATATAGATAATCAATTGGTAATTACTGTTTTGTTCTGCATCCAGAATAGAGTACCGTGTTTAAATAGGTAGAAAATAAAAATACTAATGATGCATCACTTAAATTCAGGACTTTAAATACTTGTTCTAGTGTATTTGATATATAATTTTCAAGTATGGAGAATTTCCACATAATATCTGATGATCAAGTTCCAGTCTCTTAGTTCTTCATTGTCACATCTTGGGAAAACCACCTTGTAGGATAAAAAAACGACCTCATAACACTGTTGAATTTTTTTTATAACCAATTAACAACGATTTGATTTGCTCAGGTATCTACATCATCAACCTGGGTAAGACTTGGGAGAAGCTGATGTTGGCGGCTAGAGTCATCGTTGCAATTGAGAATCCCCAAGACATTATTGTGCAATCTGCCAGGCCGTACGGTCAGAGGGCTGTCTTGAAGTTTGCGCAATACACTGGGGCTCACCCAATTGCAGGAAGGCACACACCTGGTACATTCACAAATCAGCTCCAGACCTCCTTCAGTGAGCCCCGTCTCCTTATCCTCACTGACCCCCGCACCGACCACCAAGTAAATTTCTCCTTTTAAGATTATTTTACTCACAGATAATTGCATCTTTTTCAGATATTGCAATTTGATTAATTGTATGTTACATTGATAAGCTAGTCGTAAACATATGTTTTATGCTAAGAGAACTTTCTGATGTTCTCTATATAATTAATTTCTTATTGCTTTGTACATGTATGCAACATATCTTGATGAAACGTTAAAATGCAGCCCATTAAGGAGTCTGCTCTGGGTAACATCCCGTCCATTGCTTTCTGCGACACTGACTCTCCAATGAGGTATGTTGACATTGGCATCCCGGCAAACAACAAGGGAAAGCACAGCATCGGTTGCCTCTTCTGGCTCCTGGCTCGCATGGTTCTCTCCATGAGGGGCACCATCCCCATTGGCCAGAAATGGGAGGTCATGGTGGGTTTCCATACCTCGTATACTTTTATATACTTCTGTCCTTGTATTTTTATCAGAAATGTGACAACATAGTATTTTATTGCTGTGTGGTAGGTGGATCTGTTCTTCTATAGAGATCCAGAGGAGGCAAAGGAGCACGAAGAGGAGGAGCAGCCTTCTGCTACCATTGAGTACCCAGCAGCAGAGTACACTGCCAGCGCTGACTTCCCTGCTGCAGGAGGCCACGAATGGGCGGCTGCTGACACCAATTGGGCAACAGATGCACCTGTCCCCACTGAAACTACCTGGACCGCTGCTGCTGGTTAGTCCCTCATTCTTATTGTATATTTTTTGGGCTTTTGATGGTGTTTAAACTAAAACAATTTGATAGAGATCTTAATTTGTATCATGATTTGCATACCCTGATTTGGTGTGTTTTGTTATTGAAATGGACAGCTCCAGTTGAAGGAGGATGGGATCCTGTTGCTCCACCCCCACAGGTTGCGGACATTGCCAGCGCTCCAGTAGTAGCCACTGGTTGGGACCAACCACCTGCACCACCTAGCGGTGGCAACTGGGAGTAAATTTTGAATGGAGAATTAAATTTTGATGCTGTTTGTTAGGGTTGTTTTTCACTCTAGGGATCAAACAAAGTGAACTGTTATTGCTGCTGTTGTTGTTTTTTTTTGTTTCTCTGGGCTTAAGTTCATTTTGGTGGGTTGAGGTAATTAATGTTAGTTATCTTTGGTGCAACCGTTAGTTAAAAGTTGTTATTTTGTATTTGTTGAAGTTAAGCTCTGCATTACCTCTTCTGGATTTATTTAATTAGAATTTACTTGTCAAGTGCTTTGTGGGTGTGTTGTTTCGTCAGTGATTCTCCTTAGATTATTGTTAAAATTAATAAATACGGTTTGGATTTCAGATACAACTGTAAGTCTGTAACAAGATAGTATCAGATACCGTGCAATATATTGTTTTGTGAGTTATAAGAGAGTAAATGGGTTGGCGTTGATTCGTCGTACTAGGCTGTTGAGTGTTGATTAGCATCAAGCTCTCTGATCCTCTGCACATTTGGAGTCGGATAACCAATTATTAAGTTATTCCCTCGTCAATAAATTCAACCATTTTTCATTTTGTTAATTACACGTGCTTGAAATGGGATAATGTAATTGACAATCATACTCAGCTATATTTCTGTTGAGAGAATTGCGAGTATATTTCTGTGGAGGTAGCTGCACTGTATCTGAATTGGTTATTGTACTTTCACTTGTCTCGTATTCTAATACTTTATTCCATTGAAATGTAACGGTTCAATGATGTGGTGAATTTTTACTGCCCTATATGACTTTTCTTTCATTCATAAGAACGTATTTGTTTTACTAATAACATTTCCTTTTCCCCCGCAGATATGCAATTGCATTTCCTCAACAAAAAAGACATGGATGGAGATCTACTGACAATAAATAGTTTTACAACCCTAACCACAAAAAGAACTAATAATTTTGAATTCGGACAAGTAAAATATAATTTGAACTTCGTTAACATCATATACATGAAAAATGGAGAAATTTAATAAAGTTTTATTATTCTTCGAGAAACAAGAAATTTGTAAGGTTCGTATTTAAGGGCTGATGAGACATCAAATAATATTTAAATTGGATGAGAATTGATACATAAGTAACATACTATCATTAAAGGAAAATGCTGTCATGATTTTTAAGATAAATTGTTGTTAGAAGTTTCTAATAATTTAGATTGAAGCAAATTAAAATTAATGACTAATTTATGATCCATGACATTTATGTTGACTGATTAAAATAGTGACAATTTGTGACGTGGCATTCCTCTTGACCGATTAAAATTTAGCGTCCCCTAGTGTAAACTTTGGTATAACAATGATAATGAAACTACCGTATTCCAGGTTAGTCAAATATGTTGAAGTAATTATAAATTCACTGAGGAAAATGTCGTTGGGTCCAGTGAAACTCAAGTTATCACTGGCTCTGGCAGACGGACTCAAAATTTTGCTAAGTATCGGAACATTCTATATTCAATAAAAAAAATCCACACAATATTCAAGAATTTTTAGTTTTTCAACACTCATTCAGATCGTTCTATGTCGTTCAACCTATATCAAAATCTATGCATAGTATCTATTAAAGGACTAAAATTTATCTTCTTTTTTAGTTATTTTAGAAAGTGTTTTTTTTTAGTTAAAAATAACCATTCCAAATCTATGCAATGTTTCATGCGACAGACAATGATCAAATGATATAGAGTGAAAAAAAAACAATAGACAGTATTCTATTACAATAGCACTACAGAAGAATCCACGTACGAAATCCTTATATACATCACAGAGCGGCATGATCCACGTATTAATTCTACGGAAGGATTTGTATTCTCTCTAATTTCAAGTTTTTCACACTTTTTTAGCAATCAAAATCATTAATTTTTCAATCGAACAATTACAGACGAATAAATCGTGCTAATTATGTACGATAAGCTCATGACTTATTATTTATTCATCACTTTTACACATTGACCTCTATAAATTTTATTAATCATAAAAGATCAAATCGATCTACCTTGAAGCCTGTTTGAAATTTTACATTATGTTATTATTATTGTCAAAATATTCTTCTCGTCTTTACAAACAACACAAGCACAATCTTAAACAGATTTTGTGATGATGTCAATAATCTTTTGATGCTTTTTTTTATTAAGCCCAGACAAATATAAAAATTATAAAAAAAATGTAGAATCCATAAAGACCGATTAAATATTCTCCAACAAATTTATATTTCTGAGACGAAGCTCGAGAAATAATCTTAGTAAATAAAAAAAAAACAAATCTCTTCACAAATCATCAACTAACCAACTTACTACGTATAAATACACTAATATTTACAGGGAATATATTAGTTTTATATGAGTGGGAAAAAAATACTGGAAAATGGAACCAGGCTAAAAAGAATCAAATCTCATTTCTATACCTTTTCTATATATCATCACGACTATGGTCACTTTAGTACCATAGATATTGAAATCTCATTTTTTTTTAAATGATGATGATGCCATTGACACAGGTTGTCGCTGCTTGCGCAGAATGTCATCAGTCCTTTCATCGCATCTTTTCTTTGTTTTGCTTTTTTTTTTTTTCTAGTTCCTTTGTTTTGAAAAACCTATTTTCACGACTTCTTGTTGCTTGTGAGTTTCAGTTTGGTTGGAATAAATTAATTGCCCGCCAGCATCAGAAGCATAATAAGCCACCACCAGCAACCCACTGTCCAAAGCTGTGGGAAAATTCATCAACAGGATTCAAACTTCTAGAACTATTTTGCAACTGGTCTGAGCTGGTTTCATCATTTTCCTGTTAAAATAAAGTAAAATATATAAGTAAAAGCAACAGTTGAAGTAAAGCCAACAAAATAAGAGTAAGGAGGTACAGAGTATCATGGTTTTAACTTACTGTATCTGTGACAACAACATTATCCATGGATGCAGTCCCTGGAGTGGAATTTATTATCGAAGATCTTTCACAAAACTCATCTTCGCAGGAGTTGCCAGAGGAGGAGAGCCAGTCGAGGTCCAAGAAATTTGACGCGTGCGATTCGTCAAGACTTGGCCCGTTCAGTAATACATGCCGCCGACTCTCTGGGAATAGCTGCCTACCTGGCAATGTCGGGTAGAACCTAAAAGCATATTTGATAAAAAAAAAAAAAAGTATGTGAGAAGGCATGTCAAAAAGATTAAGGCTTCAAACTCAGGAAACCAAAAATAGTCACCCATATTTTAAAATTACATCGATGCTAGTACAGCATGAAAGAGGGTAAATCTGGATCCAACCATATCCAAATAGTAACTTAGGAGATCAGTTAAAAGAAAACAGAAATTTGATCATCTCTTCTACTACCATTTTTTCTAGGTTCAGGAGCAGGGTTTGAGGTTCAGAAGACATGCTTTGGCAAAATCCATCACAAGCCAATATCGTAAAGAAAATTAATAGAACTGAGGAAAAGAAAACATAAGAAATAATTTCAATGAATGGTAATAAATAATGCAAGAACAAACCTAGAGTAAGATAGCTCAGTTTCAGTATCAATTTCAGGGGCAGACTCAGATATTTCTTCACTCTGTAGATGAGGCAACCCAATGACAACATTCTCAGTCCCTCCTCCATTGTTTGTGGAGACAGGCTCACTATCCTCAGCCAAAATATTACCATCTGAAAGGGACCTTTTGATAAACGATCTGTTAAAGACCAAAAAAAGAGCGTAAATAACACGAAATTCGATGCAAGTTCTCTACTGAAAGATATTGAAAATTGCAAGATGCAAACAGTAATTTTGGAATTTCTATTACATGGACTACCTGACAAAGTCTTCAGTAAAAGAATGCCCACGTCGGCCAAGATTATAATGTTGGTCTGAATCAAGCTCCCATAATGCCGGTTTACCTTGTTGTGGCAAGAAGTGCCCCAAGAAGCTGCAATTTTATTAATAAACATATATTGCATTGGTTATATAATTGCAGCGCTACAAAAGTAGGGTCCTTTTTTGGAAGTACAAGCAATATCTTATCATATTTATATATTTTTCATATATTAAAATTACTGCCTGACAGTAAATCAATATTAAATAAGCAAAAAAATGTTCGAGTCTTTTCTAAAGTTACTCGAACAAAGTGTTGTGTTTTCCAGCATGCCCTGCAAAGCTTCCTAAAGTTAATCAAGCTGAATTGTTATGCTGTCCAACATACTTGAATTAATTAAAAAGTACATAGCAAAAGATATCCATACATTAATTTTAAGACTGCAGTTATTTTGCTAAGCTTCCCGAAGGAAGTAGGAGTTTAAAATACAAGGAAACATTAGATACAGTTTGCAGACCTAAGGTAATTAATCAGGACCTAAATGGCAAAGATAACTTACACATTAATGGCATCTTGCTTCTCAAAATCTAAGTATGCATTACTGTAGTATCGCTGGATGGTTCGGAGAAACTCCTGAGACTGAGTTGCCGGCCTCCACTGACCTCTCCTTTCACAAAATATCTATTTTCATAATTTAACAAATTCTTTAAACTTGTAATCTAGATTTAAGTTTTTTTATAATTTGGTGATCTGGTCAAAATTAAGCCATAGTTTAACCTTCAACAAAAAATAAACATTACCAAAAGCCCAAGAGAGCCATTGGAGCTCAAGTGAATGGGGCTTAACATATTACAAATATCAGGGACTAGTTTAAAAATACCATTCGTCTGATATAGATTCATACCTTATTATGAGCGGCAGACCCACCGTATTGTAAAGCAAGGGTATCACCCATTTTCTCATAAAAATCCATTAAATATTTTGCATCTAGGTCTACTCGGGGGTCATCAATTAGCCCCAGGGAATGAAGCTGGCGTCCCAATGCAATAAGGCCATATGCATATTGGGCCACATTGGTGCGGTCGAGACAGTCAATGCAGTTGGTACGAAGTACTCCTTTCTGGCATTTAATAGGCTTCATGACAAGTTTGCTTCCAGAAGATCCAGCCTCAGATTCTTCAGTGTTCTCGTCTGTGCAGCTACTGACAATGGAGACTGTGCCATCAGTAGATGTCTTATTGTCTCCAGATGACTCCCCAAAAGTTTGATCACTGCATACAAATTATTATTATAATATGAAAAGTTTGAGAAACTGTACATGATAAAATAAAAAAAGACATGAAACGTGCTTTTGCATTCCAGTACCCTTCATTATTATTATCCAAATGGTGGAAAGATATGTACCTTGAATCAGGGGTAGGTGCTTCGGGGGTTATCTCACAATGGAAGATGTCTGTCAATTCTAAAGCATTACTCGCCACCCTTTCCAATGCCGCCAATGCATTCCCTTCTCTAAAAATCAACAGATGACATAAACTTTTCAGATGTAATTTTTATGAGAAATATTTTAAAATGAAAACAATCATAACCTACCTCCTAGCATGCTTGGCTAGATCCCAGTGCAAGAAGCGTAAACGTTCTTCTTCAGGTAAATCTTTGTTTATCACATGAATTGACTTTGCAAACTCAGCTCTAAGTAATGATTCACGCGGTTTCTTCTCTTTTGTCTGAATATTATAAAAAATGGAAAGGAAGAAATAAGGGAAATATTTCAGTATCATCAGTTGAAGTGACAGAAGAACAAAAACTTGTACCCTCAACACAATATTTCATCTTTAAAGTGCAGGCATGCCAAAAGTAAATCAATTATACACATCAAAGGCATTCAAAACAAGAATATAACAGTAAAAAACAGCTAACCTTGATCAAGTTCAGAATAATTATTGGCCGTCCGTATCTCATTACAAGGTTGTCAAAATGAAGTCGCGTCGCTTTGTATTCACTGTCCTTTTGCACTGAAATACAATTTTTATTTTTATTTTTATAAAAAAAAGGAGATGACAGGATGCATGAGTAGAACTGTACATTATACTCTACTACCATATATTAAAACTTCATTCCAACCCAACTTTGGATAATGTGAAAAGTGATCTTCTAGTTTCCTTTTTTCTTATTTCTTCAGTATTTCAACCCGTTCACCTTGAAGTTTTCCGATCTGCACTAACATTTGATGGCATATACTGGTACCAACAAGTAATAACCAAGGCGTAAACTTAAGTTAACATCTGAGAAAAAAAAAATAAACTTACAAATTATATCAGGTCGAATGTTGAGTTTGGATGTTTCCTGGGACCACATTAACGGTATTGATCCCCGATTTTGTACAACAGATGTTATCTGCGTCGGGATCTCATCAGGTGTATCCTCAAAAACTATCTGCTCTATCTCCACATCATTTGCCACCCGTCCTTTCTCATTTACCCCACGTTTGAGATACCTAGATTTTAATAGTAAAAATATTATAAAATATTAGCTAGCATTTAATACAGCAGAAAACTCCACCTATGTAGTTTCTACACAGCCTCTGTCCCAAGCCAGGAAAAAGGAGGAGGGTTGTGATAGGCGTGGCGAGCCAACATAAAAAAAACAGCCTTTTTATGGAAATGAAACCCTCACGGTTTGGGTTTCACTTCTACCCTACCCCAACTTGTTTGGAACTAAGCTTTGTTGTTGTTGTTGTATTTAATACAGCAGAACCAACAATCTTCCACTTTTGTCCCTACAGGACATTGCAAACTTCCATGTAGTACTTTAGAGGTGTATCCTCAAACAGAAAGTTTGTATTTAACAGGGCTTAGAATACTAGGGTTAAGGGGTGATTGGATAATTTTACTTCTCAAAATAGTAAAATAACTAAGATACAAACCTGGTTCCAGCAAAATGGCGCGACCGCCGAGCAATAAGTGTTAACCTGAAATTCTTCCCCGATACTGAAAAATTTGACTGAAAATAACAACATTCAAGTATTAAGCCCTCAAAACTGCAACCAACCAAAAAGTAATAATTGAAGAGATGCAAATGCAGTATTGCATCAAAAGACAACATCAACAATGCAGAAATTGCACAAACAATACATATAACATTTAATCTCATAATCTACCAAAGTTCTACCAGCATGGTCCATACATAACCAGCAGCCCTCATAGCAACATACATTTTTTATTGTTTATCTAGGGCTCCTACATTTATAATTGTTATTCAGAATGGCTTTGCTACAGCTTATAAACTCTTTTTGTGACATTAATTCCATATATAGTATTTCCTCAAAGATAGGGGGAGGAAATATAAACAAAAACATTAAATTTAAAGTAATACCTGTTTGAAGAAACCATGAACCAAAGCAACAGTCCATGTTGTATTTTTGAGAAGATGCCGGATGCTTCTCGATAAGAACTCATTCCAAACAAACATGGTCTCGTACAAAACCTGTCCTGATCTTTCTTCACATACGTTTTTTTGCAAACTTCGCATTATATTGTACGAGTAGCTGAAGAAGAAGTCTTTTGTGAGATCCACTGTACATAGAAGCCTCTTGTATCTGTTTATTTTGTAAAAAAAAAAAAAAGGGACATAAGGTTGGGTCTTTGTATAAGTTTTAATGAAAATTATAGAAACTGTAATATAATAATATAAGCAAACAAAGTAAGTAGATGCAATTTATCAATCAAAACAAATTGAAAGGAACTAACAAGGGTATACCTCTGGTGTAGCGGCTTAACAAAATGAAAAATGAGCATTAAAAAATTAATCTAAAGATTGTACCTCGGTACAATGGAAGTTACTGATCTTGTCATGTCAGCCCCACAACTGTTTGAATTTCATAAATTTTATCTACACTCTATATATATTTTATACTTACAATGAACAAACAGAGCACAAATTTAACCCACATATATGTTCTAGACAAAATCAAGAGACCAACACTTCCAGTAAAGGAAACAAAAGGGAAAAAAAAAAAGAACAAGGATGGAAGTTAAAAAATTATGCTCATGAGAATGAGAAAGTTGAGTTATACTATAAGACCTCTCTATACAAAAAGCCAACAAATGATTGACTTTGCAATTGATATATAAGACTATTGCTACAAGCACAAAAAACTGTACACAGACATTTCTCTTGATACATGAAAAAATGAAAAAAGACCTGTTTTCATCCTTAGAATAAGCCATATTGGATCGCACTATCGGGCTTGGCAGTGTAATTATTTCACTCTTCGAAACTGCATACACAGTATGGCCACATATTTTACCGACTTGTCTCCTTTTGGTAATTAACAGCATGTAGTATGGACCCAAAAATCTCACAAATCCTGTAAGAAGGAAAATAGAAGGTCTTAATAGTCTAACAATAATAGTCTCTTTTGGAGCTTTATTTCTAATTTATCAGTTTTATTAAAGGAAACCTGCACAGATTAGGAGCTGCAATATAAAAGAAGCGCTCAATTAATCCATACTTGTTGAGCTGCAGAATTTTATTTTGAGACACTAACCCCCAACAAAACTCAGAAAACACAATGTTGGAATATAAAATTGGTAAGAAAAAGGAATAAAATGTAAGTTGCCAACATTGCAAAAGGATGACAAGCAGTCATTTCAATTAATCACAACCTGGGGACAGTTCATGCATGCCCGACAGGTTTGACTTTCATGATTATTTTTTTGAACAAAAAGAATACTAACCGACAATTCCATAGCATTTTGTGACGAATTTCAGACCCCCAGTCGGCTTATTACCGTCATGAATTCGCTTCAACAACTCGTAGCACTCGGCCTCGGAATAGACTGTTTTATCTTCATATATGCTCAGCTCATGAGCTTCAAGCCTGTCTATTTTTAATACGCGCCATATGGTTCTAGCCTTGTTACATCCCACCAAATAAAAATTCTGCACAGAGAATATAGAATAAAAGATGGTCATGAGATTTGTAAAATCAATTGCCAAAAATAATTTTGAGAAGCAACAAACTATAAGCAGTCTACGAGTTTGAGAAATAAATTATTGCCTCCAGTTTAATTGCAAAGGTCAATCAACGGATACAACCTGCAAAACTTTTCTCAAGAGAGATGAGGTGAATGTGTGTGCTAAAAACAGATTAAAACCTGTTAAATAACAATAAAATAATAGAATTCAGCTTCTGTGCTTACGATCTGTTTAGCAATGCTCAACCAGATAAAACAAAAACACAATGAAATCCACCAGTAAAGTCAAACTTAATTCTTACCGATCGAGTTTCATACAGCTTGAATTTCTGGAGAATTTCGTCGCACGCCATCCTAGTCAGATCCAAAAAAATCAAAATTCGAAGGTTTCAGCCAAAGCAGCAGGCGGCGAAAGCGCAAAGCTCTCCTATTTGTAGCGCTCTCTGCCCAAATCAAATCAAAGAGGATTATTCAATACTCTCGCCCCCTTTCCGTTTTCAAAATTCAAGAGAATCCAAATTGATGCTCTCGTTCTCTCTCTGTTCTTTGTCTAAATGGGGGAAAATTTAATGGAAGGAGGAGAATATAAATAGTGTAAGCATAAAAATGGGAAACTAAATACGGAAATGATATGGTGAAGAGACCACAAGCGTTTTGAGTCTACCCTTCAGACCACAAAAACCCCACGCAACGGAGAATAGAGACTTATTCTGATTTTCTAAATTATTAAATCATTTTTTTGTCACAGTTTTAAAATCTTTGTACTCATATTAGACGATTTTAGCAACTAGTAATTTGACAAGGTCTCACAGCTGGTCTTTCCGTTAACAGCCTCGGAATAAAACGAAATTGTGAACGGAATCCTTGAAGGGTTCAACTAAACAGACGGTTGGGAGGCCCTGGAATAGCTGTTCTTTCCGTTAATCTTTATTTTTGAATTTGGTTACATTTAAAAAATGGATCCATGCTAATTTCTCTTAATTCAGGGTTTATTTGGAAATATTCCGGGAGATAATTGAGGGAAATAGAAGTGCTAGGAAAAGGTAATCAATTTGAACGATAAAGTCACCTCATACATTTTATTAATTTTAGATTGTATTTACAGACGCGCCATATATAGATATAATTTTATATATTTATCGTCTAAAATATAAATTACATACATGTTATGGATATTTTTATTGCTGTGGGTGATAATATCACATCCTTTGATTATTTACTAATACTATATTTCAATGAAAAATTTATCTCTAATAATAAAAAAATAACAAATTGATCCTTGAGATAAAAGGAAAACTAAGCAAGTTGAGAATCTATTTACTGATCATAGGAAAATTGTCTTGGCAATGGTTTTCTTATATATGTGCGCGTGTACGAGCAGTTAAAATATAATGTTTTATAAAGTCAAACTATATTTTTTGTGTTATTTTTCATTAGTATTTTTTTTATTATTTCTCATTCTTCGCATTAATAATGAGACTTGTAATTTTATGCTATTATATTACAGTTATAAAGTGGTATAGTTAATGTTGTTTGAAATGGTACCAGCTTTATATATTGTTTTGCAGTCTGGAATTATTTTAGTTTTCTTTGTTCTATTTTTCAGTACAATCAAGTAAAGTACGGTAAGTCAAAAAGAAACAAAAAAAAAGCAAAAAAGTTAAAGGATAAGGTAAGCTAAAAAAAAAGATGTTGGACCTATACAATTTTTCTATCAAAACAAAAATGATTTAAACCATACTTTAAGCTGCTAAAATCTAATTAAACAAGAAATAGTTTAAAACATAATATAACTTTAAACTTCAATCAAACATGAATAGTTTAAGTCAGTCTAAATGATAATAACTAACTTAGACGTCTTAAATTTTAGGTCTCAACCAAATACCGCCTTAGCAACTAACTCTTACAAATTTTTATAATTTTGTACGTCTTTTTTTTCTGAATAAAGAGAAAACCATTATAGTGCGCAGGATGCAGTTTGTAAAAATTTCGGGTGTATTTATCACATGATATTTCCTACCGTATTCTTCTTTTTAGAATAACAGGATGGGCAATTGCCATTGTAATCATATGATATCACTAACCGCGAGTGCAAACAAATAGGAGCTTTCTGGGAAGCAATGTTTCAAAAATCACAAATCAGAGAGAACCTAAATTTTAATGGGTAAAATGATAAAATCGTCAGCACACAATCAGTTCAGTTCTACCGTACTCCTATGCAGTCATTTATGTAGTATCTCGTGTACCGGGTCACAAGATAGATATATCATAATACCCCCTACATAACATCTAACATTACGCTCTAAATTTATGCAATAAAAAACATCTAACATTACGCTCTAAACGGGCACCAATTTCCTGATGGCTTATCTTGTTACTGTTGACACCGGGTTGGCTTGTTCTTGTTTAACCGAATTAAATTTCGGTTTGTTCTTTTTGTTAAATTTTTTTATTAATTTTTAAGATGGATTTAAAATTTTGTTTGGTTCGATCTAATCGGTTTTAAACCTAATTAAGTAATATACAATATGTCGTAATTTTTTGAATTAGATAGAAAACGGGTTTACAAATTCCAATAGATTCGGGTAAATTGGTTTTAAAAATTCTAAACTGAACCAGTCTATTTAACTGAAAAAACCAAACCATTTAATCCAAACTTTTTCAGTTCAATTTAAAACCGATTAAACCGAACCAGGTAAATACCCCTAAATTGAACCAGAAGGATAATTTTCTGCTTGAGACCCTGAGTTGACCCGTTAAATACAATTTCCTTCTTCGCCAAATAATTGGAGCCCGGTGAAATACTGAAATGGAGATTCTCCGAACTTTCTTTCATACGGAGCGCTTTCATGCCGATTTCCCGATTAATGGAATTGTTCAATGTTTCTAATATGCCAGTGGTTTTAATTTGGTAGAAAATTATGCACCATTGGGAGATTGCCAGATTGGTATATACATGTATTTAAATAATATCCGTTGCAAATATATGTTTTAGCTGAATATCTACGCAGTTTGCTGGTTCCAAAGTTGAATTTATTTAATTTAATGATTTATATATCCCAGATATTGTTTTATTATAACAGGTCACAAGTCCTATACCATATTTTTGTGTCTTTATAAAATATTGTTAGATATATACTTGTACTTCCGTGTTGATATATTACACCGACTGATTTATTGAAGTTAGAAAATCAAACTTCTAGTTACTGAAATGGTAAACGGCAAATTTTGTATAAATGAAAATTTTGAGAAATGCCTCTATGTTTAAGGAGGAGGGTTCAAATGTCTCATTACTTTATGTCCCAATTGTATTCTAACATTTTTATTTTCAATTTTAAAGTTCAAATATACGATCCGAACCGCTTAATATGGTATTTACATGAAAATATGATTGGAGACCAAATTTTATATTTTTTAGAATTCTTTTACTATTTTTAAGATGGGTACAAAATCACTGTTTTTCAGGAAATTATGGACTATCTAAAAACAATAAATTTGTATCTATCTTAAAAATTAGTAAAAAAATTTCAAAAAATATAAATTTGGTCTCCAATCACGTTTTAACGTGGATATTATGTTGAGTGGTTTGGATCGTCTGCTTGAACTTTGAAATTGAAGATAAAGATATTGAGGTACGATTAAAGCATAAAACAATGGGGTATTTGAGCCCTCCTCATATTTTAAGAATTAAGACGAGGATCTCAGATTTACAACTACAGAAGAGATCGTATAAAAAACACAAATTAAATCGAAACGATAATATGCGGAATCAAATATATTTAAGTGAGTATGTCATTAAACACACTTTATTTTTTTTTTGTCAACGATTGAAATATTACTTGTCAAATTGAATTATTGATGTTATTTTATTTGACAAACAATACTTCCTCAATAAGTATGTATTAAGTTTATATTGTGTTTGACAAGATCAACAAGGGAAAAAACCAAATGCACAATACTAATCCCAACCGACCATTGATTTTTTTTTTTTATCTTTATAGAAAAAATCTAAAGTATGTTATTTTTACCAAATTTATTTTAAGTTTATAGTATGTTTGACAAGATCAACAAGTGAAAAAAAACCAATGCACAACATTAATCCCAACCGACCATTGATTATTTTATTTTTATCTTTATAAAAATTCTAAAATTTGTGATTATTATGCATATGCATTGCTTGTGATATAGAACAAGGTCACCAATTTGCCGACATCAGAAGATTTCAAAATTAAATTATTAATAAGAAAATAGCAATTCTTTGAAAAACACCAAATTTATATTATAAAATTTACCAAACTAACAAGGACATTGATAACAATAATGTTCAAAAGGGCGTAATATGTCTCATAGTATGATGAATGGTCATGAAATCTTTGACAATTTAGGAATGCAAATGCATTCAAATACCGCTTATACACGGTATAGTTATTTTGCTCTGTCATTATTTATTCGCTTGATGCGTGCATTTTGCACACAACCCCCCAACATTCTCGCAATTAATGTTTACCCCAGGCCCGGATTAAAATAAATCATTATCAAGCTATTAATATGCCAGGCCGGTCAATTAGAGCGTTGCGAAAGTGAGCATTGTGAATGGAGGTATAAAACCCATGTACTGTACCAGTCTATAGGTGTGTTTCATGTGTTTCATGAAACACAAGGAAATTATTTATGATTGGAGGCATCAATGTCAAAAGGAATTAGAAACGGACAAACCTATGACAAACTCGAAAGTAACATCTTTTTTTTTTGTCTTTTTCAAATCCATGAGAACACACCAGCAAAGGTGGGCTGGTGGATTGCAAACTATTTGGTTATAAATAAACTATGGAAACATTTGTAGCGGATAATGTAGAGCATTTTGGTCATGATTTCATTTTTAAATTTAAATAATTACTTTGTAAAACTCAAATAAAAGAAGCATAAGATATGATATATATTTTTAAAACTCATAAGAGTGCTTCTTAGGCAACATGTGGAATTAAATGAATATATAGTTTGATTTTTTTTTTCTCCTTTGATAGAAAATCATATAATATAAAATTAAAATTATCGTCACCACATGAAGTCATTATATACACCTATAAGATTAAATGGCGTGTCCATTAGTTAGTTTTCTTATGAAGATCATGTTGAGCAGTTCGGATCGACTGGCGGACTTTGAATACGAAGATAAAAAATGTGGAGCATTTGGAGCACAAAATCATGGTGCATTTGAACCGTCCTCTTTGTAAATATGTATGCGTTAGTTATTTTTAATACTAAATTATTTTTAACATTTAGTCATAAAAAAATGACAGTGTACTGTGTTTTAACAATAAATTCGTTATTTTTAACAAGAAAATATTTTTTTTAGTAAATATTGGAGGTCAAGCCACTAAATTATTTAATATTCACAAATGATTGCTCCTATCGAGTTCGAATTTGCGACATCTCACACAGAAAACATTGTATATGCCACTATCAAAGCCTGATTTTTTTTAACAAAAATATTGTTCATGTAAATACTCGCAATATGGCGGTAATTTCCGGGCCCCACTGCCAGATATTTGAGTTTGGGTTGTTTAAAAATTAAAATTGCAGGGAAACTTCCTTGCTCCTAATAAAAATTATTATGATTTTTATACAAAAATATATCCAATCCAGCGAGGTTGGATAAGCATTCCAAATTTTTATCCAAAAACACTTAATAACGATTCAATTTTTTTTTTTTTGTTGGATTTGACCTGTCAAATTGAGGCTTTCAGCCTATTACTATTAATAATACTTCTCTAAGACAAATTTATCTATATTGAATACTTATCTGTTTTTGCATACTTTTCTAAGACAATTTTATCAATTATCTAATACTTATCTAATCTAATATTAATACTTGTGCGCTACTCATCCAATACGTGTCAAACGTATATAATTATTAAAAGAGAAAGATTAAAAAAAAAATCATTTTTCTGTCGTTCATTATTTTAATTTTTTTTATTTTAATAACTCAAAATTTAAAACTTACTTATATTAAAATAAAATAATCAGATCAGATCAATATTACATTTTAAATATGGGTAATTATATCTTCCCCCATCTATCCATCCCCCATTTCATCCCCCAACTAACTAACTACATTTTCTAACTATAATTCAAAATTCTAACTACCTAATGGCCCTACAAATTAATTATCCAATTTTCTCCATTTATTTCTTTCCTCTTTCTCCCTCCCTCTCCCACCTCTCCCACCTCTCCCTCTCCACCTCCGCCTCCACCTCCGCCCGCCTCTCCCACCTCTCCCTCTCGGCCTCCCTCTCCCACCTCCACCTCCGTCTCTCACCACTCACCTCCGCCTCCTCTCTCTCCCACCTCCGCCTCCGCCGGAGTAGATCCATCACTGTCGACCGCCGGGTCAGATCCGAGTTATTTGCAAATAACAAAGCTTCATTAATGGTGAATTAGAACAGTGCGTACTAAGTACATATGGATGAATACTTAATGTTTTAGAGATGAATACTTCAACGTTTATGGATGAATACTTAATATCTTAGGCATAAATACTTTAACTTATATGTATGAATACTTGATATCTTATGGATGAATACTTTTTATTTGTTTGGTATGCACATATGTTTGTAATACTCTTGGTACATTAACTATTTACACTTACACGATGAGGATGAATACTTGCTTAATGCGGGATGAATACTTGCATGACGAGGTGTGAATACTTGTGCAACGGACAACTCGAAAGTATGTCATCAGGGATCTCATTTGAAAGAGAAAATTGTGTAGAAGACATTCGTGGTTTTAGATTTGCAAAATTTCTCACAGATTGTCAGACATATTGGTTAGATTGAACGGAGAAAAAAAAAACCCATCTCTAAAAACGTGTAATACTCTTGGTACATTAACTATTTACACTTACACGATGATGATGAATACTTGCTTAATGCGGAATGAATAATTGCATGACGAGATGTGAATACTTGTGCAACGGACAACTCGAAAGTATGTCATCATGGATCTCATTTGAAAGAGAAAATTATTTAGAAGACATTCGTGGTTTTAGATTTGCAAAATTCCTCACAGATCGTCAGAATATTGGTTAGATTGAACGGAGAAAAAAAAATCCATATCTAAAAACGTGTAAAAGATGAGTGATTGATGTGTCCAAATATGCTTCTATTGTAAAGATGAATATATTTATATAGATGGATGAATGCTAGTTGTGTTACAGATGAATATTTTTTTGCAAATTTCTAAAATGAGCTGAAGGTAGTTAGAAGTCCCCCACTTAATTAATGCGCTGACGGTTATGCGGTCCCCCACTTAATTAATGCTCTGACAGTTGTGCGGTCCCCCACACATGTTGTTTGTCCCCTACTTTCTTGTTGTAATATATCCAAATATGTTTCTATTGCAAATGTGAATACCTTCATATAGATGGATGAATACTAGTTGTGCTACATATGAATACTTCTGCAAATTCCTAAAATACACTGACAGTTATAAATTCTAACTAACTAACTACTTTAATTAATGCAACTGACGGGGGATGAAACGGGGGATTGTTCACGGGGGAGAGCTAGGCGGACCCTTTAAATATACATTAAGAATTATATTTTTTAACTTATTTTAATAATCAAGAGTTAGTAAAATACTATTGATGCTATGTTTAAAAATGAAGACTAAAAAATGAAGGTATTTAGACTCTCTTCTTATTTAAAAAAGGTTTGATTAATAAAATGCACAACCATATAAATATGTATGCGTGTTCACATACAGAAGGCTTAAAAGATTTTGTTATTTTGTATCTACTCATTCCCCATAATACGTATAATATTGTAATTATTGAATTCTTATATATGCATTTTTTTCAAAAATATAATTACATTATGCATATATAAATTTTCTAACTTCGGTCTACTATGTATTGTTAATTTAAGAGGAAAAAGCTATATCAAGATTTGAACCTATCGTATTTTAATCAAAAGATAAAAATAATAATATATACATATATATATTTGGCATGTTATATCTTAGGAATTTTAGACACACCAAATAAACGAGGGTTCAAATACGTTTATTTTTTTGGAATTCGTATCCTCTGCATTAACGGAACATGCGTTAATAGATCTGAACCATCCGATTGAGATCCGCACTAATATTAAAGGGCCTCGTGCGTTATAGGTGTGGGCCGGATTGGCTCCGATCCTGAACAGACAACCAAGATGCTCTTTTGAGTAAATGTAGAAGATTTAGACTTCATTTTTTGTGCCTACATCATGTTTTCATTTTTAGAACAATAATAACTTAAAATTTAAAGCTTAAAATGTCAAAATAAAACCGTTAAATATGATCAATGTCATTTTCACTATGTACACTAAAAGATTGTGACATTTCGATTATATTTTAACTAGTTTTAAGAATTTGCCAAAATACACCGATGTGGATAAATTTTGGATGTTGATTTTTCAACTTATTGATTCATATAAACTCAAAATCAAAAGTGATAATATTTTATGTATATGTAGAGAAAATAATACATATCACATCTAACACAGTGTTATTTTGACATATAAATTTAAATTTAGAATTTTTGTTATTAGAAAATTTAAAATATAAATATATGAACACACAAAAATGAAGTCATTTGAACCTTTTCTTTTAGACTTTTATATCGTATAAAATATAGAGATAGCCATATCGTTATAACGCATACGTACACTGCATATATTGATTCTACAAAAGTTCCATCAAACTCTCCACCTCTTTGGCTATGTTTGAATGACACAATGATAGCAAGAATAGAGGCTATTTTAGAATAGAAGCTATTCGGAATAACAATGTACATCTAAATAATATTTTTGCTATTCAGAATAGCTAGAATAGCTGCTATTCTCTATTCCTTGTAAATGTTGGATAGCTACTATTCGGAAATGTGAAATGAGAGAAAAAAATATTTTCTTTTTAAATTTCCGCCAACACAATTCCGAAATGACAAATTTGATATCACTTTCCGCTATCTCCACGTCGTGACAATTCATTTGAGATTCCACTTGCCTATATTTCTTCTTAATTAACACCTTATTAATACTATTCTTTATTGGTTACAGCTATTCACTATTCCACATATACAATCCAAACAACATTTTTACTAATTCGAATAGTACCATTTTCACACTAATATGAAAATTACTATTTTTTCTCTATTATCATTTACTATCTAAAATTTCACTATTCTAGCTATTCTAACTCTCATCCAAACGTACCCTATTTGCGGTACATTTTTGTATATATGACACGTTTTGATTTGGCCTCAGTTCCACGCATGATTTTTTTGAAATACGAATAGGGTTCAAGCCCCTATTTGATAAATTGATGTTCCACGCATGATTTAAAGTTCTAATTCATCGATTAATAAATCCCTAGTAGCAAAGATAATACTTTCTGTGTGAGAACATACTCAAAACTCGAATGAAAAAATCTCTCTTGTAGATATTAAATATAATTAAGTGACTTGACTTTCAACTTTTACTAAAAAAAAATTTCATTCAAACATTCTAAATTAGAGCTTTCGTCACTGAGAAAAATTGTAATCAATATTTGATCAAGCGGCAAAATGCAATGTCGTTCGTATTTGGAGGTCTTTTATAAATGTTGGAATCTCTCTAAAATAATCCCACTAGAGTTAAGCTAGAGATACACACAACAGCTTCTGTTCTGCCGGGTTCTGAAAAAAGAGAGAGAGTTAACCTAGAGTGTTATAATATCAATCGGTGTTACAGTTTCAAATATAATTTTAAAAATTCAATCGGTAAATTTAAGTATCATTCAATGTGATTTATATATTAAAACCTCGTTAAAATTAAAAATTTAGAATTGTAAGATTTATTTATTGTTTTTTAGTAGCAGATTCGAAATTTGCAAAATCAATTGTTTCCTGTCTAGTATTACTATTATATATGCAATCAAAATTAGAGAATCTTGTTATTCAAATTTGATATGTCATGAAAATTCGAGGAGACATTCATTTTTCATCACTGATGTTAGCTTATAGGACGTTCTTTTAAATCTAGATCACCGATGAAAACTCATCCGATCCATACAATTCAAATCTGACGGTCCAAAACTCCTTTTCCTACAATCATGGGAGTTCATATTCTCTGAGGTAACATAATATTTTTATTTAGATCTAGACCGTCGATCAGTATTTGGGTCAATTTGATCCGAGATGTGAATTTCACAAAACTCCTTTAATATTCGTGCGAATTCTGATTGGACGGTCCGGATCCAAAAAGAAATATTATTTCTCTGAGATAAAAGAAGAAAACCCAATACTTATTCATAAAATAGGATAAAGTGGGGAAAAAAATCTCTTTCACTATAATGAAAGCAAGAACCTACGTTGCCCTAGAAAATAAAACTAAAAACTTTCAAAATGGTGCAAAAAGAGCGCAAACAAATAGCAAATTTGCCAATATCAGACGAAGCAAATATATATACTGGTTTAGATGCGAATCAGGGGGTTGCTGAGAAGGCCAGCATATATCCTGAGTCCATGGACCTTATTTGCTCTTCAAGGAAGATGAAAAGGTGGTTATTTGTGTCCATGGAAGAGCAAGAGAGTAGAGACTGAGGGTGCTAGACCTACCTGCGCCAATCATGAGTTTAAAAGTCTTGACCCGGCAGCTAGGCGGCTTAAGAGAAGATGATGATTGATCCAATTATAGGGTGTTCAAACATTACTGAATTTACACTTTGTCTTTCTTAATAAATATAAATAAAATATGGTTGATCATATGTGTGCTGGTACAATAGTGTGTACCAATGGTACTAATGAGTTTTGAGTTTCTACTGGGTTATAATAGTGCATGCTGATGTTGCAGAGTCTAGGCAAAGAAAACTTTTCTGTATATTTTTTAGTACATAATTTTTTTTATTAGTGAGTAATGTGAAAAAAGCAACGGAAACAAAATATGAAAGCAAGTTATAAAACTACAAAGATGGAAATGGGAGCCGCAAAATGTTTACTTTCGCAACCCACAAAGCTGTGTTGTGTTGTAAGTGCACTCAAGAATTACACTATTTTTAAATATACGGAAATATTTATTTTCTCAAATACAACAAAGCTGTGTTTTATGTGCACTAAAGAGTCACATTATTTTTTTAATATACGGAAATGCTTGCTTTCTCAAATACAACAAAGTTGTGTTAAGTTTTATGTGCACTAAAGAATCACATTTTTTAATTATACGGAAATGTTTTCTTTTCTAAATACAACAAAGCCGTGTTGTATGTGCAATTGTGCACTAAAGAATCACATTGTTTTTAAATATACAAATTTTCATCATCCTTTTTAAAAATGGTAAGATTCAAACATTTTTATTTTTTATGACTTCATCATGTCTCTATTCTTTATTTTTCTACTAAAAAAATTTCAAAACTTAAATGTTAAAATAAAATCGTTATATGTTTTTGTATTATTTTCTCCACGTGCGTATAAAAATTATTACATTTTTTATACAAATTAATAAATTTATGAAACAACATTATAAAATTATCTATAAAATTAACGAGTAGGCCGCTGTTCATATGATCTCAATTCTCTCACAAAAAAAAAACTAGTTGACAACGATATGCAATAAAAAGTTAAAATCCGCGCCATAATGACTTACAAGCAATTTGCAAGGCCAAGAAAAATTTAAAATCAACTTCTTGTTAATTACTTGGTGGCATTACACGGGTAGGGACAACAAATTGAATTGGTGTTTGGAGTGATGCTTATCCTTTCCTTGATTTTTGGAAAGCAACATAAAATTGACTTGAATAAATAGTATGAAGAAATAACAAATTTATAAATAAAATAATCAAACGTGTTTGGCACTTTAATGTCCTATTCGTATTAGACTGTGTTCCAAATCCGAAACATATTTTATTGCGAAGGTTTGTACTGTGAATAACCGTATCGCTTATATTTCTGATTTTGATTACTTACAGATTTGGTACAATTAAAACTATTTTTTGACTTAAAATTAAATAATTGAAGACTTATAACCCCAATTGAAGCAATAAAAAAACCCACAAGCTGTTTTAAACCAAAAAACAAACAAACAAGTTTACAAGCAGAACGGAATTAAATGCAGAGTGTTGGATAATTTAACTGGAGATGACCAGTGTCCAATGCAAACAATCATCGGACTCAATTGAGTCCGGTGGCTTCTGCATCCGTCCGATCCAGATCCAATGTGTGAGATTGTTAGTTAAACATAAATAAGGATTACAAGTTCACAACAAACTTCGTTCCTTATAATTTTCCGGCCCTCTAATAATCGTGATCCAATTTTATTGAATGGCAAATAAATGCCTTTCAAAATATTTAGGAAATATATTACTTGGTGAGATGTAAGGCCTTTAAAGATGTCTTTTTTTTTTTTTAAAGGAAGTTTGGTAGCACATGCATTATCCAAAGCTCTAAAAATTGAGTCCTGACATCCTAAACCTTTCCTTCTGATAAACACATTTCTTAGTTCTGATCAAGTTGCGTGTCTCAAACTCATCGCCTCAAGTCTTCAACCACATATTCATGACATCAATCTCCTTAAGTTGTGAAAGATACAGGTTCCACCTGAAACAAACAAAAAGTTGAATAATATGTGTGGTGTTTGGATTCGATAACGACCCGATCACAAGTTGATGTAGGCACTACTGCACCACTTGCCTGATTTCATGATCAGTTGATAACCACCTCCATTCTCTCTTAAAGTTTTATCCAAATCTAATTTACACTCAATCATCAAATAGAGAAAAATGTTTAGTTACTGGAGGTAATGGACAAATCCAGTTCTAAACAGCTGGAGAGGACTTACATAACAATCGGCCCAAAACTGGATAGGCCTATAAAGGTTGAATTGGAAGGGCCCAAGATGTCCCTTGGTGCTTTGAAGAGCCACACAAAGGAGCTTATAGTGAGTGCATTTTTGTGTGTTTTCAGTTTTGATGGTGATTAGTCTTTCCAGTTTGAGTCATTTTCAATTTATGCAATTGATTGGAGACGAGAGGATAGAGAGGAGGGGGGGGGGGGGGGGGGGGGGGGGGGGGGGGGGGGGGGGGGGGGGGGGGGGGGGTGGGGGGGGGTTGCTACCTCAAATCATTTCTTACTAAGATTTTACCTCCAATCATTTGTGTGTGAATGTAATTAATATTGACTACAGCTACTAAAATTGAAATCGTGTTCTCAGGATTAAACAAAAAAATGATAATTATAAAAGAGATATGGGCCTGAATTTTTTCATTGTAGGCTCTAAGAAGATACAAAAAGCTATTGAGGTGGGCCCCATTTATCTTTCTTTTCTGGCCCAAGCTATAACAATTTTAGCCCGGAATTGATAGGGTCTCATTTATTGTATAACTTCAGACAAAGCGTCGTATATAAACTGGGCCTATTTAGAGTAGCTTGGTAACGGTGCAAACAACAATGCCAAATGGCACAATAATGAAATTGCATAGTAACGAAATTGTACAAATATTTTGCTGAAATTTTTTACCAAACAGTTTTAACAGTGCTATTTTATTATTTACCAGAATAGTTTAGTGGAATTTCGTTATGATGCTATTTACTGAAATATTTTGCTATAGGCATCATACAATTGCACTTTAAAACAAGTTTTAAGTCTTAACATACTTGATTTTGGAAATTAATCGAAGAAAAATGTAAATTGTGAGGTCGATGACTTACGACATCCCTCATTAAGAGCATATTTCTTTAATCCATTTATAAAATCATGCATTTTCTCCTAAGTATAGAGAAACAATGCCTATAGGCTAATATATTAGAGACTTTGAGGTTGATGACTTATGACATCCCTATTAACCTCATATTACTAAAAAGATGGAGGTCCTTGGTGCAAAAGATGAACAGACGAGACGACCCAACAATTGATTCTGTTAATAAAGTGCACATGAATATAGAGCGGAAATTTTTTCCGATGCTTCCTAGCATTTTTATTTTTTTTTCTCAATGACCATAGTTGTAAATCGGTACTGGTACCAGGATGATGTTAATTGAACATAAATATTCCAAACTAATGATAGTAAGCAGGGGCGGAGCCAGACTTTCAGACTCTGGGAGTCAAACGTAAATGGGGATCAAGCATATAAAAATTTTATACTACGAATGGAGGTCAATTTCACACTATCCATAATATTTTAGTTTAATAATATTAAAATAAGGTATAAATACAGAAAAAATTGAAAATGAATGAGGGTCAATTGACCCCCATTCACTGTACGTGGATTCGCCACTGATAGTAAGGAACATCCCTTAAAATAGTAAGAACATTTTTTTAAGAAAATAATAATTTTCCTCAACTAGCTTACGCAAAAATTAATGTAACAAACAGGAGATGCTTTAGCAGAGCGAATTTCAGAAATTGTAAGGAGGTAGGGGGTGTTTGACACATGCGGTGAGATTAAATTTAAGTGGGGCTAAGGAGTACTTGTTCGGTAAAATCGGATTAGAAAAAGTGCTAAAAGCCTAAGAAGACAAGGAAAGGTGCTTAGGAGGTTTAATCTAATACAATTGATGCCTGACAAAGGCTCAAATGAGGCTTAATCCAGACAAAATGAGCAAATCTTAATTTGGACTAAAGAGATGGTGTTTGGTGAAATTAAAAGGCTAAGGAGTCTAAAGAAGTCTTAAGGAGTGCTAAGGAGGGGTTGTCGAACACCCACGGTAGTTTCTCTATGTTCAAGCTTTATATATGTCAAGTTGTAGTTTAAATAAATTATATAATAAATTTGATGTAATTTGATAATAATTTATTTACAAAAATATCAAAACTAAATTCAAATTGTTGTTTACTTTCGGTACATTTGAATGTTTGTTGTCTGGATGTATATAACATTTTCTTTTTTTTTGCCATACTATATATAACACATGCGTGAGATTAAATTTTAAGGGGGACTAAGGAGTACTTGTTCGGTAGAGTTGGATTAAGAAAATGTGCTAAGAAGACAAGAAAAGATGCTAAGGAGGTTTAATCTAATACAACTGGTGCCTTACAAATCCAAACAGAAGGCCCAAATAAGGCTTAATCCAGACAAAATGAGCAAATCTTAATCCGGACTAAGAAGATAGTTTTCGGTGGAATTAAGGGGCTAAGGAGTCTAAAAGAGCCTTAAGAAGTGTTAAGGAGGGGTTGCCGAACACCCACGGTAGTTTCTCTATGTTCAAGCTTTATATATGTGAAATTGTAATTTAAATAAATTATATAATAAATTTGATGTAATTTGATGATAATTTATTACAAAAATGTTAAAATACTTAAAACTTATGCTATAAATTAATTCAAATTAGTAAACAGTTAACCGTATATTTGAATGTTTGTTGTCCAGATGTATATAACATTTTTTTTTTGCCTAAAATATAACACTGTATTAGGCTGGTTAATAACCTGTTAAAGAAATAAGGGGTGTGTCCGTTTCTATAATTATTAGGAAATGATAGGGTCATATTTGCAAAAATCGAACAAAATCAGAAAAACCTAGATTTGGTATTTCGCTTGGGTCCGGACTCCAGTGTCGAAAATAGGAAAACGTCTTCCTGCGGAGCGCTCTCTACTTCTCCGGAGAGAGAGAGGAGAAGCAAAAAAACCCTAATTTCCCCTCGAATACGGTTAAAGATCGGTAGGATCAGTTCATACTTCGAATCGCAATAGCCAAAGAATGGGGGTTTCGTTTAAAGTGTCCAAGATCGGCACGCGGTACCGGCCCAAGCCGGTCGCACTGGTAGAGGAAGACGACGAGTCCGGCCCAATTGGGCAGGAATCGATGGTGAGTCATCTCGAACTTCGAATTTTGGTTCAAGAACAACACCCTGTGCTTTGCGTGTTTTGGGAATCTTTGTACGTTTTTGTTTGCTGTTGATATTAACGATGTATTTGTTTTCAATTGGATTTTTGTTTTGTTTTATTAGTGCTTACTTTAATAATCAAGCAGCTACCGGTGGGGTTTAAGGTTTTTTTTACCGCAGCTCTTGCTTGGTTTAGATTTATATAATTCGAAGCTCCAAAGACCTTGTTTTCGCTAACCCTAACAACAAAGGATGGAATCTTTGGTCTTTTTCTTTGTTTATATATATTCTGTGATCTTCATGGTTAGCTTTCAAATAATTTACTCTGTTTCTTGAGGTTGCAATTTTGGGTGTAAGTGCAAGTGCAAGTAAAATACTAGTATACTTGTATAACTTTTGTTGTTTTGGTTCAAAGAGGTATTCTGTTTTTGAATAATTGGGTATGATTTAAATGTAAATTCAAAGAAGGTTATAATTTCATTGGTTGGTTACTGTAAAGTTCGTGCCTTTCTTTCTCAGTTATTACATGGATTTTGAATATTTGATTGATTTAGGTTTTCTCTTGCAGTACAATCTGCAGAACTTACTGATGGTGCAAAATTTTATATCCCATAGGTTGTTAATTATAGAATAAGATATATGTTTTTGGAGTTAAATATAGCCTTTTCTTCTTTGACGCAGGAGCAGGATGGCATGGCCAAAGAAAGTCTAGCCGGCATCTCAATTGCATCTAACAGTTCTGCAGCTTCCATATCAGAAGGTACGTACATAACTTCCGGTAAATTTTACACTTAATAAGAATTTTGTAGAATTAAACTAGATTTGTTGCCTGATATTTCTCTACTGTGTGAATTTGTGACAGATATGGAGGTGTCTTTTTCCCTGAGCATTTTCCGTGATGGATATCTTATAGGGAAGCCTAATGAGGTATATATGTTAATGCTCTTTTGTTGTTATATATGTTTCTGCAGTTTAAAGTTTGTAAAATTGAGTGCAATATGAAAATTATGCAGCTGGATAGTGGCCGGAATGGGAGAAGCTTGCATCCTTATGATAGGGAATCAAGGAAATTATTTTCTGTAAGTATTAATTGTCAAAATATTTTGCATGTACTAGTTTGTCAACCACTTTTGAGTATTAATGTTTATATCATGAATCTGTCATAATTCTTTATCTTGTTGCAATTATTGTTTAAACAAGGCAATAGAGGATGGGTGGTTGCCAGGAGATGTACTAGATGATATACCTAGCAAGTATTACGATGGCTCTGTTATCTGTGAGGTTAGCAATATATTTTTTTATGGTACTTAAAATTTTTGTTGGTATAATAACAGCTGCCCAACAATGAACTTGTCAAGCAAGTGAAATAAAGAAAGAGGTTTTGTCTCTCTATATTCTCCTTATATTGTATTTGATTTAATGATTTGTAGGTGAAGGATTATAGGAGTGTAACTGAGCAAGGATCTGCCCCCACAATACATAAAGTGCGGCTAAGGATGCATCTAGAAAATGTTGTGAAAGACATAAACGTCATCTCTGATGACTCTTGGACGTACAGTAATATATTGGTCAGCATTTATCTCTATACACAGATTTAAATTAAAGGAGCATTCTATGCCTCTTTAATGAAACTATATTGAATTATTGTTTGGTTATACAGGAAATGGAGTCACGCATTGTGAAAGCCATGAAACCAGAACTATGCCTCGACCCTTCTCCCAAGCTGGATCGCCTCTGTACTGACCCCATACCTAATAAGGTAAAACGTGTTCATCATTTACATTTGCTTCTTTTTGCATGTTAAGTGGATTTACATATAAATAAAACTAAGGCTTATTTTCTCCGTTCTTTTGGCAGCTCGATCTAGGGTTAGGTAGGAAGAGAAGGTTACAAGATGTGCCTGAATTGATAGTGACCACCAACAATAAGTCCCATGGGAAGAAGATATGCATTGACAGAGCTATGCCTGAGCACCATCCTACTATGCAACCCCAAAATGTACCAGGTAGCATGGCAACAGCCCCAATACCTCAAGACAACAATAATCTTACGCAGAACAATATACCAATGCCTGGTGGTGCCCACATGTACAGACAGAGCAGCAATATCTCTCAAGAGGCTGCAAGAGTGGGACTGCCTCGTCTCTCTTCTCAACCGATGAACAACTCCCAACAGACGATGAATTCTCAGGGTCCTTCTTCCAATTTCGGCCAGAACTCGCAAGGTGGCTATCTAGATTCAGTAAGCGGGTTCAATGCCCCACTAGTTGTCAAGAGAGAGATGATAGAATCTCAGATGCCTGGTCATGATATGAAGAAAATAAGACAGTCAATTGGAATGGATGATATATCACAACAACAGCACCAAATCAGGGCAACTCAAATGGCAGGCCTCAACCCGCAGATACAACACTATGCTGCTGCTTTGAACGGCCAACGCTTCCCGAATCAGGATCCAAGTCCCACCTCTGGGATGTCCTCTTTGCCTGGCCAACACTACATCCAGAGAATGGGATATGTTGGAGCCAGTGTTACAAAGGACGAACAATTCAACCAGGACCCCAACTCAGGCCCCATGAATAACCTTGCCAGCTTGCAGTGGCAGCCAAATGCTGTTCCGAAAAGGAAGATGACCAACAGCCCACGAGTTCCACAGTCTCCAGTCTCCTCCAAGTCAGTTGGAGAGCTCTCAAGTGGGGGTTCGATGGGAGGCAACCAGTTTGGCACAGCTCTTGGCATGGCTAATGTTAATGCTATGATGCAACAGAAGGATGTGAAGATGACAGCCAGTCAGAACACCGGTACAGGAACAGCCCCGAAGCGGAAGTCTGTCTCAGTGCAGAAGGCCCAGCAGCAGACAACGAGTGGTGTGGAATGGTGTGGGCTCTCCTGTCAGTGTCAGTAACATGGTTATGCCATTTAATGCAAATAGCCCCTCTATTAGCACTATCCCCTCGTCGATGGCCACAGGACCAGCATCCACAAGCGAACAAATCCTCGAGAGATTTGCCAAGATTGTAGCAGTGACTCATAAGTAAGGCCTGTTGTTATGTATTTGTTTTTTCATGTTGATTGGTTCTTTAAGTCATTGGTTGTTGTTTGTTATGATAAAACATCAGTCTAATCTGAAATCTTTTGTTTTAGATATCCTGATATGAATGTTAAGAAAAACAAGGTGGATAACTTCCCGAAGAAGCCAGATCCATTTTCATCGCAACAAGTCGTGAAGTGTCTTACTAACTCGTTCAGCACAGATGATTTCTCAGATGCCAATCGGCCCATGTCTCAGTCTCTGGTTGGTGGATCCATCAATGCATATAAAAGCCGAATCATGCACTTTGTCCGCTCTGATCGATCATTCAATGGTGTATTATCATTGCTGAAACCAGCTATTCTTAATATTTTGCCTAGATAGTTGCAATTTACTTTCTATTAGCTTTGCTTTAACTTGAGAACTGTTATTTTATTATAGGCCCAACTAATCTGAAGCCCCATTACCAGCTGATGTTAGTTGAGAGACCATTTGATGGTACTGTTGCGATGCACCACGGTGATGTGGATACAGAGTCTGAAAACCCGAGCACATTTGATGGTCCCCTGACATTGCCTAATACTGTATGTCTCCAGCTTTTTTTTTTTCCCTTTTTTGAAGGAAGAATATGCCTTATTTTTGCCTAATTTCTAACCTCTTTTCCTTTCTTTTCAAAAACAGTATTACGGAGATCTTCTTGCGGAACAGTTCTCTGCTTTGGTGAGTTTTTCTTACCTCGCTGGCTTGCTAGTCACACTAACATTTACCCAACTATATATATCTTACGATCTTTTAGATGGTCCTGCTGAGATATTTTACTTCAAAATTTGGCAGAAGTTTGTTTTAAACTATGGAATCCCTTATCTGCTGTCACTGATACCAAAATTAAGCAACTGCTGGAGATTAGGCATATTATTATCTTTTAGATAAATACTTATTACATTAATTGGTTTATATGAAGAATTAGGTACTATTCCAGGAGTTATATAACAAATTTCAGTATGAATATGGATAGGGGAAAAAAATAACTACTTCCAATTATTATTTCCATTGTGCAATACCAGTTGTTGCCTCTTCTTCCATCTTATGGGACGCTACTCCAATAGAATAAATACCAACAAAGGATTAGTTTGTTTTTTATAATTTTATTATTATTTGTAAATAGTATAACACTTCAGATTGGAACCATAGGGAAGTATTACGCCGTCAATTCTACTTATTTCTTCTTATTATGATACTTGTTTAATATGGGGTAGAGCATCTGTGTAGATTCCTTATGTCTCTATTCCTTTTCCTTGTGTCTCCCTGATGTCCCCAACAGTCCATTTGACGGCAATGTTACAAGTAGCCCGTTATTATTCTGCCCAACCAATTTTGGAAATGGCCTATTTATGATCCAAAATTATATTGTATGATTGGAGACTCTTTTGAAGTTATAATGAGTAATGACTATGTGAAAGAGTGATTTATTATGTAGGACTGACTTGTTAATGTTTTGAGTGTAGTAGTTTGGTTTATGAATTATTATTGATTAATGGTCTATATAATAGAATAGGGTGTACAAGTCGGGTTGGTCGGGTGTTTGTCTGGGTTTTTAAACTGATTCACAGTAGTTGGAATGCAGCATTTGTAATCTGTGAGTAACCAACACAAGTTGAAAACCATCCCCACCTATGTTTCTGTTCGACATTGGGTTTGGTGGGTTTCAGTTGACATAAATAATAAACAGCGATTAACAATTAAAAAAACACAAATATGAAGGTAACTTGCTCTAACTAACAAAAAAATATAATTTCATAACTAACACATTATTTGTCAGAAAAAATATAATTTCATAATTAACACATTGAGCAGCAGCTGCTAGACCATCTGAAAAGGAACATTAAGCTACTGCCATATTCTGGCATACAAAAAGTAGTAGCTAAACATGTTTGAACCTTTCTTTACTAAAACAGAGGGTTGCTGTTAGGCCAATTTTGCAATAAATTTGCTTTAGTTTTAACAAGCCCAATTACTAACACATGATAGTTTTAGGGGATAAGTTGGGAGGTAAAATTGAAAATTAAGTAAAATAATCTTTATTTATATTTATGTGTTGAGAAATATATTCTGAATATAATTTAGTGCCACATATGGTGCAATTTAGCTATTAACTGAATGGGTACTTATATCCTTTGGAGTTATGTACGAGAAATAATCAGATGGAAGCCCTTGCATTTTCCTTTTTGGCATTAAATTGTTATTGTCAACCTTTTCACATAAATAACATGCCACAATTGTTGTCTGCGTAGTTTCTTTCCTTTTACGTTTGCTTTCTTTGTTTTTGATTTCTTCTTTCCTTTATCGTGGTGTTATGTAAAGAATGTCTGGTTAAATTATCCAGTTACTAATATTAAACTAAAATACTGTGTGCATTGCAGATGGAGAAAGAAGGGTATGAGAAAAAGGAAGACCAGCTTCGTCCCCTACCAATTCGCATGGTGGCTCCGCCTAACCTCGGCGCCCTTCCTTTCTCCTCTGACAACTCTGTGACAGAAATCAAACCTGAAATATCTCCAAATCAACAGTCAAACTTACCCCTTCCTCTACAGTCTAACAACATGGCCCCTGGTGGTACTGTCCCCTCGCTCCCAGCCAACCGTATGCTGCCATCTGGAAGCAACAACAATTCTTCTGGCTTAGCCATCCCCCAGGGATACCTTCCTGGTAACCCAATGCAGGCACGGTCCCAGTCAGTTGATCAGGCTTTGCTACAGCAACAGCAACAGCAACAGCTGATCCAGCAGCAACAAATTCAGTCACAGAATCCACAGCAGTCCCAGATGCCACTGCCGCAGATCCAGCGGTCGGGTCCGATGCTATCTCCAAACCCGTTATCCCACATGATAGGAGGTACTGGAAACCAGATGGGGACCAACACAAAGTTGCAGCAACTTCAGATGTTCCACCAGCAGCAGCAGCAACAACAGCAGCAGCAGCAGGGGCAGCAGCAGATCCATAGGAAGATGATGATGGGTCCTCTTGGCCCCACTGGCATGGGAATGGCCAACAACATGGTTGGGTTAGGAGGTGCTGCTGGTCTGGGTAACTTAATGGGTAACATGGGTAACATTCGTGGCATGTCACCTAGCATGGCTAATGCCATGTCAGCATTAAGTACCATGAACCCCAACCAGATAAACCTTACTAATTTAGCCGGTCTTCGACCCAGTTCGATGACCCCGGCTCAACAGACTCTGATGAAGTTGAATATGGCCCAGCAGCAGCGTGCAGCCGGCATGTACACACAAGGAGGATTAAGTGGAATGGCTGTTGCAAATAGCGGGGGTAGCAATCCTATGTTGTCTAATTCTGCTGGGCTTTCAATGATGGGCCATAATATTAATCGTGCTAGCATGAGTCAGATGCAAAGAACCCCCACAGGCCTGTCCCAAATGGGCCCACCTAAAATGCCGGGCGCTGGGTTTTATATGAACAACCAACAACAACAGCAGTTGCAGATGCATCAGCAACAACAGCAGATGCAGCAGCAGCAGCAGCAGCAACAGCAGGTGCAGCACCAGCAGCAACACCAGGTGCAGCAACAGCAGCAACAGCAACAAATGCAACAGCAAATGCAGCAAATTGGGTCACCATTGCAGCAAGGTCCAGTGGGATCCCCTCAGGGGTCACAGCAGTCTGGGATGATCATGCCACAACAACTACAGCAGCAGCAGATGCAGCAGATCAGCCCCCAGCAGCTGGCTGCTCTGAGTCCTCAGCAAATGAGTGCTGGTGCAGTGCCTCAAGTTAGCAACGGCAACAACAACAATAGTCACAATGGAGTAGGTGCTAATTTGTGCGGGGCCATGCCACCAGCTAGTCCACAGTTGAGCTCACAGACGAATGTTTCAGTAGGGAGCATCACCAGTTCTCCAATGGAGCAGTTTCAAGGAGCAACAAAAGTGGTGGCCCCGGCAGCATTTAATGCTTATCCAATATTTAATAGTAAATTCTGTTCTAACTTCCTTTGTTGTTAGTGTAGTCACATAGGTTGAATGAGATTTTCACTGGTGTAGGTGGTTTTGTTTGGTTTCTCTGATGTTTGTTTCGATATAGATGAAAATGAGTGCTCTAATATCAGTTGATATTTCTCTTTTGGCAAGGTTAGAGTAAATTATAATGTTAGAGCAAGTTATAATGGTTAAAATAATAGGGAATTTCAATGTGAATATGATGTTTATTTAATGTTTGGTGTTTTTTATGTTGATAGGACTGCTATTGTGTCAAGGAAAGCTTCTGTAAAAAAAATTCCTATAAACCATAATATATGTTTATTTTGGAATGATACATGTATTTTTTTTTGGTGGTTCTGAAAAATTACTGCAGGTGTTTGTGCATAAATAGAAGTAAATTCTGGGACGAATTTTTAAATGTAACCATGTTTAGATGGCAGTCATTGGAAACATTTTAGTAAATTTTATTGATACTGTGATTCATGCTTGAATCATTGATCTAACGTCATTATACGATAAGCTTGGGAACAAGTATTCTCTCCATTACTGTGAAAGATTCCCTTCACTTTATGGTTTGAGATTAACTCTCAGCGGCTTTGAGATTTGGGCTAGCGCAGGGTGCAGTATTATTGGGATTTGAGATTCGTGCGAAGTTAAAAATAACGGTCCAGATCCAATAATTGTAAAAGATTCCCTATTACGGTACCGGAGAGGATGTGAATTCATAAGCTTGGACCAACTGAGATGCCTGTTCTGAAATTTGTTGAAATTTCCATTTTCGGTGTCAGTTTATTAGCACTTTTATCTTGTAAATTATAAGATAAAGATGTTCGTACCAAACGTAGCGTCACGAAAAGTTTAGTATATAAATATTTATATAACGCGTCATAACTTTGCCAAGTATTTTTTTTTTACAAAGAAATTACAAATTGTCGGTGGTCATTCTATTGTACATTTTGTTGGTAGTTGCACTAGCTGACGCTTGCTCTACATCTGGTGCTACCGTGCATGAATTCACAACATCTATGCTAAGGTAACTCAGATTTTGAATTCAGGTCCGGATCGTCCGATCTGCTTTGGCACAAATATTAAAGGGTCCTGTGAATTCCACCACGGACCGAATTAGTCTGGACTCTAATCGGACTGTCCGGATCCAAACTCAAAATTTGAGTTACCTCAGAGAATCCGGACTCACCCGTTCATAGGGTCACTGATTACTCAACTCAGAAAGACACTCTGTGAACCCGGGCCTTCGATCCGTTTGATGAACAACATGTTGCAAAAATAATTAATGTTCCTGGTCCACTCTATGAAATTATAAGTATGCAACGTATAAGAAATCATCACATCCACTTATATTGCAAGTTGCTTCAATGGATTGTTTGAATAGAAATTGAACCGTTCTTGCTAATTCCTACTCTAATCGTTTCAACTAAGATTCAACAGCTGTCGAAGAGCGGTTTAATTAGATAATTCATATGATTTAACAGATACTTAATTTTGCAAGAAAAGTATTATTAAACAACCTCCAGAAGTGTTCAATGCAAACATAAGAAGACTCGTAGTAATCTAATTATTACGTGTACAGAGTATGGTGGGAAAGAAAGAAGAAATGGAGAGGATAATTGGATAAATCACTTAGCAGTGGTGGAAGTAAGATTTTTTGGTCAATAATATCAGTTACGATTTTATATAATTTTAAAGACAACAATAATTTAGCGAGATCAATTGATCTCACAGAAGCCTTGGTAGCTTCACCACTGAAATTAAAAATAATATAGCAAAACTCAACTCATCTCTCACTAACTCCCGCGCATACACGACATATACAAATGAAAATGCTATGTAAGTCTAAATACAAAATATACTCACAAGAACAATTCAATATTTATAGCATTAAATTATCAAAATTAAAACCTTTTATTTATACTTGCAGGTAAATATTGGTTTGAAAAATTTACCGACCAGTAGCAGATTTTTTTTAGGAATGTATTAAATATTTTGTACAGAAATTGCGAATTAAAACTAAGGTGAATATATCTCCCTTTCTCCATTTTGTCTTTCTTTTCTTCTCATTTATTTATTTGTGTTTGTTTGATAAAGGTCTTAGTGGGCATTAAGTATTTTATTAGCACTTTAAACCGCCAAACAAAGATAATTCAAGATAATTGCAAATGCTGCAAAGTTAAAACAACTTTTTTTTTATACTTGCTTTAAATTTAAAATGTCAAGTGTATACTTTTAGAAGGAGGCGAATTGTCTACTAATTAGATATTACTCAAAAGAAAAATATAGTATTACATCAAGAAAGAAAAAAAAATTAAAAAAACATGAAATGACAAACAAGCATATATATCATCTAAAAAGATCTAAAATGAGAAAATATAAAATGGAAGTTCTCGTCAGCTCTTACTCCGAAATTTTTAAATATACCATTGTCCAAAATAATATAAACCAGTGTTCTAAATAGCGCGCTATAGCGCCGCTATAGCGGCGCTATAGCGTTTTTGGACCCCAAACGCTACGCTATGACATCAAAATGCGCTATTTGCGCTATGGCCGCTATAGCGACCGCTACAGCGCTATAGCGGTCCGCTATTCGCGCTATTTGCGTTATACAATATGAGTTTTTTTTTTTAAAGCAATTTATATGGGTTTTAAATAAAGATAAAAAAAATCTCAAACCGAAACTGAATTTGTTGCTACTTGCTACAGATAAATCAATTTGAAATTGGGAATAGAAATTGAAATTTGAATAGAAAAAAGTCCAAATCGAAATAAAATTTGAATAGAAAAAAAAAAAATTATGTCATGAATCATGATGCTTAAGATATTTTTAATAGGAAAAATCGATAGTTTATGATATTACTATGGATATTTTGAACCGCAATTTGAACTTTGTACTGGTTCAATATGAATATTATAATTTCTTAATTACTTTGGTGTTATTTATTGTTCTATGAGACTTTAGATAATGTTGATATTTAGTACAAATATTGAATATACGAAATGTAAAAAAAAAAAAAACGCTATTTGGAATAGCTTCCGCTATAGCGACGCTATTCGCTATAGCTTTTTTTTAGCCTTCCCGCTACGACGCTATAAACGCTATTTAGAACCTTGATATAAACCAAAAAATCACTAAATTCTAAGAACTCAAAATTGACACCTCTGCTATCTGAGGTTGCGAACACTAAAGGAGTGTCCACAATCTCAAGTTGCAGCCAAAATTATTGGCTTTGTTAAAATTTGATCTATTCCTAGTGAAAAGTTCAGCTAAGAAGGCAGCTGAAACAATTATCAGAAATTCGGCATTCAACGCATGTCAACGGAGATTTTAATAGGTTTGTTTATTAATTTTCGAAAATGGATAGAGTACTTACAATTTGAATATACTAGAAAAAACATCAAACAAAATAGATAAAATATCTTATAATTTAGATGTACTAGCAATACTACGAAATACTTTTCAGGTAGGATTTTTTGTGACTATAAAAAAATTAAACTATTCATTGATGTTTTATCTATAAAACATTTTTCTTGTAATATTTTTCAGGCAGGATTTTTCAGATGGAGTATCTTAGAATTTAGAAGGATCACAAGGATCACAGTAATTTTTTTTATATATCCAGAAGTGATTTTTGAATCGGCATAAAAAAATCAGATCCAAAATATTTTTATTTTTTTCCAGTAACATAACAAGAAATAATTTAATATTTCTTACAGCTGCAAAAAATCCAGTCTGAAAAATATTTCATAGTACTTCTAGTACATTTATATTATAAGATGTTTTATCTATTTTATTTGATGTTCAAATTATAAAATACTCTATCCATTTTTGAAAATTATTAAAATCTCCAATGAATCTCAAATTTGTAGTTAGTGTCAGCAACCTGAGGTTGCGGACATGTCAAATTCCGAATTCTCACAATTTAGTAATTTTTTTTTTTGGACAGTGTCAATTTTAAAATTTTCAGGCTATTACTTGTCACAATGGACTCGATGTAAACTGCAAGTCTGCAACACATTAGCTCTGCTAATCTGAAAATAAAGCTTCCTAAATCTGAAAATAATTTCTACAACACACCGTAACAAAATGAAGTGAACACTTTTGACGTCCTTTTCAAATCATAAATATCATTATTTTTATTTTTTTTGTCCTCATCACTTAACTTATAATATGAAATTATTAGTAACTGAAAATAATTATTCAGTACTATCTCTATCCTGTCTCCTACCTAGTACACTATACATATTTTATCATGTGCCACTGGCATTAAAAGATCCTGATCTCATGATCTGTTTGACAATTGACATCGTATTTCATAGCAGCTACGCGAGAATTTTTTTTATAAATCATAATTAAAAAAAAAATTTAGGAAACCAGCATGATTATTTTTTTTTTTTACAAAAAACATAAGAACCAAAATGCTATTTCGGTCCGCAATTTTTTTTTCCGGACCGAAATGCCATTTCAGTCCCTACTAGTTTCACAGTTTTTCAGATCAAATGTGTGTAGTTGTTGGTGTAACACCCACGGACCGAGATGCCATATCGGTCCAGACTTTTTTTATCCGGAACCAAAACGCCATTTCGGTCCGGATTTTTTTAAATTTTTTTTAGGGTTTGCTTATAAATACCCTTCTTCTCCCTCCAATTCTCAGCCACCATTTTTTTTTTCCTTCTTCTACATGAAAACGAAGGTCCATAATTTGAGTGTTAGGAAGTCTGTTATCTACAGATCGGTCCCTGCATTGTACTTTTAGCTTCAGTCTAAAGATTGTAGCAAGTTTTTTTTTTTTTTTCCAATTACGATCATCTTTTAGGTTGTAAAATTAAAAATGATATCGAAGGTTGATTGTGAAACTTTTTGTTCAGGAAATGTCTCAAGTATTAATAAATGTGTACCATAGACGCGAAATTTCAGACGCACTGACCTGCACATTTCCTGTTACTAACTCAACTAGTCTTGATGAGCTATATAGTAAAAAAATTTGCAAAATAAAAAGGGTAATAAAAGAAAAGGAAGCAAATATATGTTAAATTATTTTGTGATATCATAAATTACAGAAACCTTTTGACTTATCACTTTCATCTGTTCCCGTCACGAAGAATTGTAGTTAATTATAATTATTTCCATTGACCTTGAATTACATAATCAACGATTAATTTTGACTCATTAAATCTATTGTTGGTCTCTAATAGCACCTAGAAGGAAATAAATATGAGGCCTTTTAAATTTTAATACTTAAGTAATTTAATATTCACCACTAATGTATATTTAACTAATGTTATGCGTGAGTTATTCTCGGCAGAAACATAAATAAACTTAAACTAAGCAAGTGTACATAAAATAAATAGAAGAGTTAAGAGACACTTGACACAAGAGGTGTTTACGGAGTTCAGCACTAACGCATACGTCTTCGGGGCTTCACGACCTTCTTGATGGCGCCTTTCTTTATCCAATGAGAAAGGAGTACAAGATATAACCGGTGAGTCCTTACAAACTTTTTTCAAACTGACGTATCTCAGCACTCGAGTATTCGATTTCAGCATATCACTATTTTTCGGAAAACTTGTGAAGAGTAGATATTGATTTTGAAATCTTAACCTTCATCAGAACAATGGTGAAGTTGATTATCTGAAAGATAAAATGAAGAGCCTCAATAGTCATGTTGTAATTCTAAATCTTATGAACCTGCAAATATCTCTCAAGAAAATTATTAAATTCAATAAATATATGTTTTGCAAATCTAGTCGAACAAACTAAGTAGGTGATTACTTAGTCCAACATGTAAAGATTGTACATATATAACAACAAATCAATTATGCAATCTCATGCTCCTAAATAAGCATATTTTATTTTGATCAAATATGTAGAGATAATAAAATAAGAGAGATCCACTTATAACAATTTGGTTTTGTGTTTTTCAAATTCCAAACAGTCGATCCAAACCGTTCAACATGATATCTATATTAAAATGTACTTGGAGATCAAATTTTACATTTTTAATTTTTTTTTACTATTTATTAAGTATTTTACAAACTATTGTTTTTTAGTGGTCCAGAATTGTCTAAAAACAACATTTTTGTAAAATACTTAATAAATAATAAAAAAATAAAAAAAATGTGAAATTTGATCACCAAATACATTTTACAAATGTTGCAAGTGGATCCTCTCATAAAAAAAAGACAATTATTTCTTTTAATCAAAATAATCATTCTATTAAAATTTTAGTAATAGAAAAGTTTAGTAAGTGATTTTTTTAAGTAATTGCATTTCATTTGTGACGAAACTTAGTAAAGGTCAAACCTTGAAGATGTACAGGTAATTAACTCTGCGATATCATTTCAGTTCTTAAATAACTGAGACTCAATTGTAACTGTACCAAAATAATCCAAGTTTGTCAACTCACATAAATCAGCAATTAGCTTTACAAGTGAGGGTTTTCAAAAATTGGCGCCCCTTGTCAACTCCCAGAAATTAGCAAAGATGCTGAATATAGCAAAATACAGAAACCTCATGTATCCGAGGGTAGGGGTGTCAAGATGAGACATTTTCATATCCTTATCCATTAAAATTGATTTTACCCATACTCTACTCATATCCATTAAAAATTGACCTTACCCTACCCTATTCTTACCCGTTAATATTATCGGATAACGAAACAGTAGCGGATGAATAATGGATAATTTACATATTAAATATGAAAAACTCATCCATTTCACACATATATAATTACATTTCTAATAAAAAATAAAAATAAATATGCAATCAATTCTAACTAAATTGTTTTTTATAAAGAAAGAAAATTCAAAAACACGAATACATATTTAGGTGGGTTGAAAATTGAATTGAATATATTTAGATTTTATAATTACCCTATAGGGTAACGGGTACGAAATAGTCATTACCCATACTCTTATTCATTTGGTTAACGAAAAAAAAGTCTTATCCATACCAATATCCAATAAGCTAACGAAAAAAAAAATCTTACCCATATCCGCGTTATCGAATACGATACAGGTCGGGTAAACGGCTAAAAAGGTACCATTGACACCCCTACCCGAGGGGTTACTCCCCAAAATGGGAACTTTATAAAGGTACAGTTCCAAATTTTCATTAAATTATTCCATCAGAGAATATCTTTTTTTTTTTTTTTTGAAGCCTTGGCAGAAGCTCTCCAATGTGTAAAAGATTCCCTTCATTTTAGTTTGAGATTTACTCTCAGCCACTTTGAGATTCAGACTAGTTTAGGGGCAGTATTATTTGAGCTTTGAGATTCATACAAAGTTAAAAGAACGGTCGGGATCCACTAATTCTAAAAGATTCCCTTTTACGGTACCGGGGAAGATGTGAATTCCATATTGCAATGGTACTACTAAATTATCATTACATTCGTTAGAACAAGTAAATTGTTGTTAGATATTTTGCATAATGTTTGGGACAGTAAAAAAATATAGCACATAAAACTATTTCTGTTAATATATAATTGCGGTACAGATCTTGCTCTGTTTTATCAAAATGAGGACCTTTATAGACCTGTCACACGTACATCTCAAAATTTCTAATTGCTAGAGGTTTCTGCCCAGATTTTTCACATACAGAAAGGAATTCTTTCAATAAGATTGGTAACAAACAAAGACTGCTTATTCATGCCTAAACTTGCAAGTCTGACCAAAATGGCACCGCCCTTGCATGTAGAACTTGCACATCTGTCTTGATACAGGTGGCACATTCCTCCTTTCATAGTGCGATGAACCATGCACATTATACCCACGATTTACTTGCCTCTGTGGGCCCCACCCGTGATAAGTCTCTTGCTGAGGGACCTGCCTGTTAAACCCATTGCCCCACTGGTGTGATGATGGTCCTGAAACAAAGATGTTGCTCCCAATTGCTTGAACAGGGTATCCACTATTGGAAGAAACAAAACTATGGTTGGGTCTCATTTGTGATCCACTCTGTACGGTTTGAGGCAACACAAATTCAAGATTAGGTCTGGTTGGTGAGTTTTGCTGAATGTTTGCATGCTTCCAAGGAGCAAAGTTTTGATATGGTTGCTCATGATTGGTCACATCTTGAAAATTTAGTACTGGTTTGGTCGATTGTTTGCCATGAGATATCTCCCTTCTCCTGTAAAGTAAGAACATATATGTACAAACTTATTTCCACAAACTATTAATACTACAAACTATTAGGTATGACCTTAATGTATGGTTAGTTTCACATTGTAGCAGCGGATTGTAAAGCCTCAAGCATACAAAACTGGAGTTGACACAAATCAACCTAACTGTTCTACATGCCTGAACCAGAACTCTAACCTGGAACAAAGCTGGCAGCAACCCACAATTGCATCTAACCAGAATTTGACCTTATGGACCACCAATTCAGTCAGTAAACCAGTAAATATGAAACCAGCAGGAAAACTTGTCCTGACCAATGCCCACATGACCTGACAAGATATCTCGATATTTCTTTCCCACAAAAGATTATTGAAACCCACTCCAATCAAGAATAAGACAAAAAAACTTGAAATAACAATTTTGACCGATCCATAGCCGAACCTAACCTGATACCAAAGAAGACCTTGCTTAAAAAGCCTAAGACAGAAATTGAGCTGAAAATATCTGAACTCAATAATGCTACAAACTCTAAACCCTATTTGACCTGATATGAATCCAATCTAACCACAACCCCCAAACATTTGGTACTCTAACAAATCAAGCTGTTAAGGCGTTAACAGCAATCAGTCATTACATACCATAACTGAATGAGATCATTACAAAAGAAAGCAATATGAAAAAGTTAAATTACCTATTTTCTCTTTGGGTTTTTCTCATCTCCTTCCCTTGGATTCTCGTCTGCCTTAATGACCGTGCAACATTGCCCCTATCATGCTTCTCTAGTAATTTTTTCTTTCTTTCCTCTTCGTTATCCCATTTCTTTGAATGACATAAAAAAGTAGTAATACTTAAAAATATAAACTTTTGAGCATTTTATTCTTACTCTGCTAGGTAATAAAATAACATAAGCAAAGATTCTGATAGTAATAGCAATGGTATTTCACAGAAAAGAACAACAATAATCTAACAAAGCTTTAAAATTTAGTGTCATCAATACAAAACCAGAGAGAGGAACATATTGACACTTGGATAATATTTTGATAGGAAATTCAAAAACAAAAAGTAAAGAAGTAATACCTGTCTCATTGTCTTGAGTTTATAGAGGTTTCTACCCTTTATAAGGAGAGGGTATAAGGGGGCCAACGGCTTCTCCCCCTTGCTCCACAGGACCTCAATCTACAAACACAAATATTAAAGTTTAACATCTAAGATGTCAATCAAACATGTGCTTAAATCTGAATTTATCATCATTATAATTGAATCTCCATTTAAGTGGCAACTTACTGTGAAAGTATGCTGCTGTTTGGCTTCGCCATAGCTTTCATGCACAATTCGGCCCGCAACAGTTCGTTCACCAAGTGGTGGGGCCGTAGCACTCCTAGAAGCTATGCTGAACCTGAAGTTTGTAAGAAAGCTTTACTATAGAAATTTCACCCTAATAATTCTAATGTTTTATCCTCTAGAGAAATGAAAATTAACTAATTAAGACATAATAAGGACTTGTGGCATTACTTCTCATACACTTTCTGCTCAAATATCACCACATCTCCCATGCATGCATCACCTAAAAGGGGAAAAAAGAGTTAAGAGGTGTATGAATTAATTCAAAGAGGTACAGACTGGAGAATGTAAAAACTAAATAGATAGAACTCGAGTACAGAAATACGTAAGAACTACAAAACAAAAAGATAAATCTATCTACCTTGGCAATTCAAGATAAAGCTTGCGACAGGATATTTCTTTTCCCCATCTCCATTCTTTAACCTGCAAATTACTCAATACAATGAGCATAAATATGGCACAATAATAATTTTTTCAAGGGACACAGGCAAAACCAAAAAGATAATAAAAAAGGGGTGAAATGAATATTCTCTTACTCGAGATGTTCTTTGATTCGGCTTAAGAGTATATCTTTCTTGCCAGTACGTCTCAGTCCATGCTGTTTCAGATACACTTTGCATTGGTCGATCTTCAATTTATCAAATTTACCATCTACAGCAATTTTAATGGATACACTTCAAAAGTTCAAAAAATGTGAAAAACAAATTAACTTTATGTGCAACATAAGTGCAAGACGATAAACAAGAATTTGTGCAAAATGATGTTTAAATCAGGACAAGTTGGATCTCTCTCTCATACACAAACACCAACACCAGTGTCAGGCTTGGGCCAGCCAGATCCATTACTGGTACGACTTGTTAGGTACTGTTCTGGAGCTTTAGCTTACCTTTTATAAGTTTCTCTACTGCTTCAAAGCTTTTTGAGTCTCCTTCTTCATGTTCCTTTTTCTCTGTGATCCTGCAAATTCAAATGGCATTAAGTTCCTTTTTGACTAAAAGATAGAGAAAAAAAAGACACTTTTCTGTCATTACTGGTACTGATACATATGACATATTATAAACACTATACCTTGTATGAAATTTCTGATAAATTATTTTAAGCCAACAAGGGAGCCAAAGCTACACAAACCGCATCTCCCTCAGCCGGGAACAAAATCATGGAAACGTAGGAGATTTTATTATATTTTACAAGAGGTTTTCTTTTGATTTTTGGAGAGTCATATATAGAAATAAAACCTCCAGACTAAATGCTGTTGACATCCCTTCTCAGGAAAGATAATAGAAGGGGGTGAAATCATATCTTTCACACTAGCTAACATGATTACAGACCAATATTTCAAAGAGTCACAAAATTGAAACCAAGAGGTGTTTAGGACACGATTAACACACCTAAGGTTTTTGATGAGTCACTTGTAAAATTAAAACCAATAATAAAATCAGATAGCCTTTTTGATACACTCATTACTTAAATTTTTTTTGATGGAAAGTGAAGTAATCCACAATTTTACACTAATTTCACACGTTTAAAAAAAAAAACAGACAAAATTTCAAAAAATCCACCTTCGCTTTGTTTTCTTGATTGACAAATTCGAGAGCGCTTTCTCTGTCTCATCAACCAGATCGAAAGTCGGATCCACATCCGAATCATCCTCGACGGTTTCGCACAGATCAGATTCATCGGCCGATTCGTCTTCAGAAACTAGAATAAAATCAACATCCATTGACGCCATTTCTATTGTCCCTTCCACTCCCTTTTTTTTCTCCTTTTATTTGCTGCTTCTTTGGTAAATGGTTTAAGACTTGCAGGAATGAAATTAAAAATCGAACGTTGGGCCAAAGTTTTGGTAAAAGCTATTCCTCTTTCGGGATTTGAATTTTAAATCCCTTTCGATAAAGGGTTTATTTGTCGGATCCCTTTTGTTCTTAGGCAGTAGCTGGGCAGTAGCATAGGTAGTTTGCTTGGATCTGTTTTTGTCGGATCCTTTTGTACTAAGGAGCATAGTGACTTGTTCGGTGGCAGAGGAATTGGTACAGGAAAAAAAAATTTGAACTGAAAATTATTTAACAGCAGCTGAACAGTAATTTTTTAACAGCAGCTGAACAGGTCCTAAATTTCTAATAGTGCGGATTCAGTTCAGTATGGTAAAAAATTTGTGATTTAGATATAATTTAGATATAATTTAGAAATGATTCGGTACAACAATAAGCAAAACAAAGAAATCTAAAATTCAAGATTTGATTTAAATATAGAAGATATAAAATGCTACATTAGCATGTTCACAAAAAACTTTGCCTCCGATTCACCACGTGGTGGGTCCGCTAATGCCTTTCAAAATTCAAAGCTTTGCCTCAGATTCACCCACGTGGGGTCCTGCCATGCCACAAATTTCACCCCCAATGCACGGATTACGGAGAGGCAATTTTTTCGAATAAAACGTGAATAATTCGTAAAAATCGTTTTATTCGCGAATAAATCGGTAAAAATTCGGTGAACCATTTTATTCGCTGTCCGATTCAGAAAACCTCCAAAAAACGTTTATTCGCGTTTATTCGCGAATAACACGCGAATCATGTACTATGCTAAGGAGTAGCAATGTAGCATAGGTAGTTTGCTTCGATCTTTTTTGTCGGATCTTGATTAGAACTTCATTAAGTAAACAAACATTGCAGATTCTTAACTGGAGACTGTAGACGGATCGGGTTTTGGGTCCGTTGGATCGTTCGGCAAACAAATGATTAAGAGTGAAGAATTAAGAGCTTAAAGAGCGCTAAGGAAGTTAAATGAAAGTTAAAAAAGTTAATGAAGGGGTAGAGGTACCTTAAGTTCCGGACTGAAGATTAAGATCCGGATAAAAAGAGGCTAAAAGAGATGTTATTAATCCGCGCTAAAGAACCGGTGTTTGACAAAATTAAGCGGTTAATGAAACTAAAGGAAGCAAATTAACCGGCTAAGGAAACTAAAAGAAGCAGATCAAGGACAACTAACCTCTTGTTGCCAAATAGCCCCGTTGCGTTTAATTAGCTTGTGTCCGTTTAATCAGATTAGGTCAGGAGAGTTGGCACGATTACAGCTTGTAGATAAAAATACATTTTTAATGGGCCATTTTCCGCACAACCAACCCAATAGTTTACAAATTGGATCTAGGGACGCATATCCAAATTAAACACTATTAAAATGGGCCTTTGCTAACCCATTACCGTTACCAGTTAGAAATACGGTATTTTAATGGGCCATTTAAACCCCATTCATCCTATTGTTTGATAATTGATGTAGTTACCTTTTAGATTGTGCATAATGCATTAGGCATGCGTAACAGGTGGGAGTAAATTTTATACTTAAGCAAGTTAAATGTGGAGTAATATAGAAGTAAGTAGAGTAAGATATGAACTAATTTAAAATAAGTTACTATACTTTTTCAGACAAAATAATTTACTTCATATTTACTTAAGATCTATTTAATTAATAATGTAAAAAAATCACATTATGATAACACAACGCGACACAATATGTTTAGCATGGAATGACTAAATTATGTTGAGTTCAACCTTTTTATTGGTTAAATTCCGTCAAAAGATCAATATCTAATATAACTTGTAGATTTCGTGCTTTAGAAAGAAAAATATAAGTTAATTTCATAAATAAAAATACTTGAGGACGGTTCAAATGCTTCTTCTTTTTGTGCTTTCATCATGTCTTTATTTTAATTTTTAATAACAAAAATTCTAAAATTTATTTGTCAAAATAAAATCGTTACATGTGATCTATATTATTTTCAATTTTGATTTTATTAAATCAATAAGTTAAAAAGTCAATGTCCATAATTTGTCTACATCGGTGTATTTTTGCAAGCACTTGATGCTAATCAAAACAATATGCTAATCAAAACGTCTAGAATGTTGTGATCTTTTACATGTGTATAGAGAAAATGATATATATCATATCTAATGGTTTTTGATATTTAAGTTTTAAATATATATTATTATAGTTCTAAAATAAAGGCATGATAGAGACAAAATAAAAATAAAAACATTTGAACCTTACTCATAATACTTTCTGTTTTAAATATTCACGAGTAATTCTTAAATGGGACTTCGATTTCCTATCTCTCACATAGTCTTAGTTATCAAACTAAATGAATTGGTTCTTGCTTGTTTTGAAATGTTGGAAGGAATTTGACTCTTGATATATATAATTTGCATTTTTCCTTCAATTTGATGGTTCTTAGATTTATTGTTTTATTTTCGTTTTAGATTTTAAAGCACTTTTGGTTTCCGATCTTCATGTTTTTTAACAAAAAATATTACTTTGGACATAAATTGAAAGTTAGAGACCAATGAAACATGACAATTTTACAAGTTTGACTTGATGGCCGACCCGTGCTGTGGGTTAGACCAATCTGACCGTTAGTTTAATGTGTAATTTACAAAAGAGAAAATTAACAATAGGTCAGTGACATACAGCCAATGCTACAGTTCTAATCTACATTTTACCGGGTTTGATAAAAAGAACAGGTCTGACCCAAATCCAAATGTAGACAAGCATAAAATTAATGAGAAACCTAAAATTTGAAAATAATTTAGTAATTTAAATTTCATATCGAATTTTTTTTATGAAGCATATAAATATTAAAATTTTGAAGTTTTAAAGAAGACAAAATTTGCGAATAACGTGATGTAATTTAGAAATAATTGAAAATTTTGCAATTTTTTTAAATAATACGGGAATATTCGGAACCTTTAAAATTCTGTTGATTCACTATT
>JAJGRW010000048.1:238521-366705 GCA_025461045.1 Carex parvula | reverse complement strand
ATGGACAAATCCAGTTCTAAACAGCTGGAGAGGACTTACATACAATCGGCCCAAAACTGGATAGGCCTATAAAGGTGAATTGGAAGGGCCCAAGATGTCCCTTGGTGCTTTGAAGAGCCACACAAAGGAGCTTATAGTGAGTGCATTTTTGTGTGTTTTCAGTTTTGATGGTGATTAGTCTTTCCAGTTTGAGTCATTTTCAATTTATGCAATTGATTGGAGACGAGAGGATAGAGAGGAGGGGGGGGTTTGCTACCTCAAATCATTTCTTACTAAGATTTTACCTCCAATCATTTGTGTGTGAATGTAATTAATATTGACTACAGCTACTAAAATTGAAATCGTGTTCTCAGGATTAAACAAAAAAATGATAATTATAAAAGAGATATGGGCCTGAATTTTTTCATTGTAGGCTCTAAGAAGATACAAAAAGCTATTGAGGTGGGCCCCATTTATCTTTCTTTTCTGGCCCAAGCTATAACAATTTTAGCCCGGAATTGATAGGGTCTCATTTATTGTATAACTTCAGACAAAGCGTCGTATATAAACTGGGCCTATTTAGAGTAGCTTGGTAACGGTGCAAACAACAATGCCAAATGGCACAATAATGAAATTGCATAGTAACGAAATTGTACAAATTTTGCTGAAATTTTTTACCAAACAGTTTTAACAGTGCTATTTTATTATTTACCAGAATAGTTTAGTGGAATTTCGTTATGATGCTATTTACTGAAATATTTTGCTATAGGCATCATACAATTGCACTTTAAAACAAGTTTTAAGTCTTAACATACTTGATTTTGGAAATTAATCGAAGAAAAATGTAAATTGTGAGGTCGATGACTTACGACATCCCTCATTAAGAGCATATTTCTTTAATCCATTTATAAAATCATGCATTTTCTCCTAAGTATAGAGAAACAATGCCTATAGGCTAATATATTAGAGACTTTGAGGTTGATGACTTATGACATCCCTATTAACCTCATATTACTAAAAGATGGAGGTCCTTGGTGCAAAAGATGAACAGACGAGACGACCCAACAATTGATTCTGGTAATAAAGTGCACATGAATATAGAGCGGAAATTTTTTCCGATGCTTCCTAGCATTTTTATTTTTTTTTTCTCAATGACCATAGTTGTAAATCGGTACTGGTACCAGGATGATGTTAATTGAACATAAATATCCAAACTAATGATAGTAAGCAGGGGCGGAGCCAGACTTTCAGACTCTGGGAGTCAAACTGTAAATGGGAATCAAGCATATAAAAATTTTATACTACGAATGGAGGTCAATTTCACACTATCCATAATATTTTAGTTTAATAATATTAAAATAAGGTATAATACAGAAAAAATTGAAAATGAATGAGGGTCAATTGACCCCCATTCACTGTACGTGGATTCGCCACTGATAGTAAGGAACATCCCTTAAAATAGTAAGAACATTTTTTTAAGAAAATAATAATTTTCCTCAACTAGCTTACGCAAATATTAATCATTCCAATGTAACAAACAGGAGATGCTTTAGCAGAGCGAATTTCAGAAACTGTAAGGAGGTAGGGGGTGTTTGACACATGCGGTGAGATTAAATTTAAGTGGGGGGCTAAGGAGTATTTGTTCGGTAAAATCGGATTAAGAAAAAGTGCTAAGAGCCTAAGAAGACAAGAAAATGTACTAAGGAAGTTTAATCTAATACAATTGATGTCTTAAGAATCTGGACAAAGCCTCAAATGAGGCTTAATTCAGATAAAATGAGCAAATCTTAATCCAGACTAAAGAGATAATGTTTGGTGGAAAAAAGGCTAAGGAGTCTAAAAGAGTCTTAAGGAGTGCTAAGGAGGGGTTGCCAAACACCCACGGTAATTTCTCTATGTTCAAGCTTTATATATGTCAAGTTATTGTTTAAATAAATTATATAATAAATTTGATGTAATTTGATAATAATTTATTTACAAAAATGTCAAAACTAAATTCAAATTGTTGTTTACTTTCGGTACATTTGAATGTTTGTTGTCTGGATGTATATAACATTTTCATTTTTTGCCATACTATATCATTTTCATTTGTTGTCTGTATATAACACATGCGGTGAAATTAAATTTTAAGTGAGACTAAGGAGTACTTGTTCGCTAGAGTTGGATTAAGAAAATGTGCTAAGAAGACAAGAAAAGATGCTAAGGAGGTTTAAATCTAATACAATTAGTGCCTTACAAATTCGGATAGAAGGCCCAAATAAGGCTTAATTCAGACAAAATGAGTAAATCTTAATCCGAACTAAGAAGATAGTGTTCGGTGGAATTAAGGGGCTAAGGAGTCTAAAGGAGTCTTAAGAAGTGCTAAGGAGGGATTGCCGAACACCCACAACAGTTTCTCTATGTTCAAGCTTTATATATGTGAACTTATAGTTTAAATAAATTATATAATAAATTTGATGGAATTGATGATAATTTATTACAAAAATGTCAAAATACTTGAAACTTATGCTATAAATTAATTCAAATTAGTAAACAGTTAACCGTATATTTGAATGTTTGTTGTCCAGATGTATATAACATTTTTTTTTTGCCATACTATATATAACACTGTATTAGGCTGGTTAATAACCTGTTAAAGAAATACAGGGGTGTGTCCGTTTCTATAATTATTAGGAAATGATAGGGTCATATGTGCAAAAATCGAACAAAATCAGAAAAACCTAGATTTGGTATTTCCTTGGGTCCGGACTCCAGTGTCGAAAATAGGAAAACGTCTTCCTGCGGAGCGCTCCCTACTTCTCCGGAGAGAGAGAGGAGAAGCAAAAAAAACCCTAATTTCCCCTCGAATACGGTTAAAGATCGGTAGGATCAGTTCATACTTCGAATCGCAATAGCCAAAGAATGGGGGTTTCGTTTAAAGTGTCCAAGATCGGCACGCGGTACCGGCCCAAGCCGGTCGCACTGGTAGAGGAAGACGACGAGTCCGGCCCAATTGGGCAGGAATCGATGGTGAGTCATCTCGAACTTCGAATTTTGGTTCAAGAACAACACCCTGTGCTTTGCGTGTTTTGGGAATCTTTGTACGTTTTTGTTTGCTGTTGATATTAACGATGTATTTGTTTTCAATTGGATTTTTGTTTTGTTTTATTAGTGCTTACTTTAATAATCAAGCAGCTACCGGTGGGGTTTAAGGTTTTTTTTACCGCAGCTCTTGCTTGGTTTAGATTTATATAATTCGAAGCTCCAAAGACCTTGTTTTCGCTAACCCTAACAACAAAGGATGGAATCTTTGGTCTTTTTCTTTGTTTATATATATTCTGTGATCTTCATGGTTAGCTTTCAAATAATTTACTCTGTTTCTTGAGGTTGCAATTTTGGGTGTAAGTGCAAGTGCAAGTAAAATACTAGTATACTTGTATAACTTTTGTTGTTTTGGTTCAAAGAGGTATTCTGTTTTTGAATAATTGGGTATGATTTAAATGTAAATTCAAAGAAGGTTATAATTTCATTGGTTGGTTACTGTAAAGTTCGTGCCTTTCTTTCTCAGTTATTACATGGATTTTGAATATTTGATTGATTTAGGTTTTCTCTTGCAGTACAATCTGCAGAACTTACTGATGGTGCAAAATTTTATATCCCATAGGTTGTTAATTATAGAATAAGATATATGTTTTTGGAGTTAAATATAGCCTTTTCTTCTTTGACGCAGGAGCAGGATGGCATGGCCAAAGAAAGTCTAGCCGGCATCTCAATTGCATCTAACAGTTCTGCAGCTTCCATATCAGAAGGTACGTACATAACTTCCGGTAAATTTTACACTTAATAAGAATTTTGTAGAATTAAACTAGATTTGTTGCCTGATATTTCTCTACTGTGTGAATTTGTGACAGATATGGAGGTGTCTTTTTCCCTGAGCATTTTCCGTGATGGATATCTTATAGGGAAGCCTAATGAGGTATATATGTTAATGCTCTTTTGTTGTTATATATGTTTCTGCAGTTTAAAGTTTGTAAAATTGAGTGCAATATGAAAATTATGCAGCTGGATAGTGGCCGGAATGGGAGAAGCTTGCATCCTTATGATAGGGAATCAAGGAAATTATTTTCTGTAAGTATTAATTGTCAAAATATTTTGCATGTACTAGTTTGTCAACCACTTTTGAGTATTAATGTTTATATCATGAATCTGTCATAATTCTTTATCTTGTTGCAATTATTGTTTAAACAAGGCAATAGAGGATGGGTGGTTGCCAGGAGATGTACTAGATGATATACCTAGCAAGTATTACGATGGCTCTGTTATCTGTGAGGTTAGCAATATATTTTTTATGGTACTTAAAATTTTTGTTGGTATAATAACAGCTGCCCAACAATGAACTTGTCAAGCAAGTGAAATAAAGAAAGAGGTTTTGTCTCTCTATATTCTCCTTATATTGTATTTGATTTAATGATTTGTAGGTGAAGGATTATAGGAGTGTAACTGAGCAAGGATCTGCCCCCACAATACATAAAGTGCGGCTAAGGATGCATCTAGAAAATGTTGTGAAAGACATAAACGTCATCTCTGATGACTCTTGGACGTACAGTAATATATTGGTCAGCATTTATCTCTATACACAGATTTAAATTAAAGGAGCATTCTATGCCTCTTTAATGAAACTATATTGAATTATTGTTTGGTTATACAGGAAATGGAGTCACGCATTGTGAAAGCCATGAAACCAGAACTATGCCTCGACCCTTCTCCCAAGCTGGATCGCCTCTGTACTGACCCCATACCTAATAAGGTAAAACGTGTTCATCATTTACATTTGCTTCTTTTTGCATGTTAAGTGGATTTACATATAAATAAAACTAAGGCTTATTTTCTCCGTTCTTTTGGCAGCTCGATCTAGGGTTAGGTAGGAAGAGAAGGTTACAAGATGTGCCTGAATTGATAGTGACCACCAACAATAAGTCCCATGGGAAGAAGATATGCATTGACAGAGCTATGCCTGAGCACCATCCTACTATGCAACCCCAAAATGTACCAGGTAGCATGGCAACAGCCCCAATACCTCAAGACAACAATAATCTTACGCAGAACAATATACCAATGCCTGGTGGTGCCCACATGTACAGACAGAGCAGCAATATCTCTCAAGAGGCTGCAAGAGTGGGACTGCCTCGTCTCTCTTCTCAACCGATGAACAACTCCCAACAGACGATGAATTCTCAGGGTCCTTCTTCCAATTTCGGCCAGAACTCGCAAGGTGGCTATCTAGATTCAGTAAGCGGGTTCAATGCCCCACTAGTTGTCAAGAGAGAGATGATAGAATCTCAGATGCCTGGTCATGATATGAAGAAAATAAGACAGTCAATTGGAATGGATGATATATCACAACAACAGCACCAAATCAGGGCAACTCAAATGGCAGGCCTCAACCCGCAGATACAACACTATGCTGCTGCTTTGAACGGCCAACGCTTCCCGAATCAGGATCCAAGTCCCACCTCTGGGATGTCCTCTTTGCCTGGCCAACACTACATCCAGAGAATGGGATATGTTGGAGCCAGTGTTACAAAGGACGAACAATTCAACCAGGACCCCAACTCAGGCCCCATGAATAACCTTGCCAGCTTGCAGTGGCAGCCAAATGCTGTTCCGAAAAGGAAGATGACCAACAGCCCACGAGTTCCACAGTCTCCAGTCTCCTCCAAGTCAGTTGGAGAGCTCTCAAGTGGGGGTTCGATGGGAGGCAACCAGTTTGGCACAGCTCTTGGCATGGCTAATGTTAATGCTATGATGCAACAGAAGGATGTGAAGATGACAGCCAGTCAGAACACCGGTACAGGAACAGCCCCGAAGCGGAAGTCTGTCTCAGTGCAGAAGGCCCAGCAGCAGACAACGAGTGGTGTGGGAATGAGTGGTGTGGGCTCTCCTGTCAGTGTCAGTAACATGGTTATGCCATTTAATGCAAATAGCCCCTCTATTAGCACTATCCCCTCGTCGATGGCCACAGGACCAGCATCCACAAGCGAACAAATCCTCGAGAGATTTGCCAAGATTGTAGCAGTGACTCATAAGTAAGGCCTGTTGTTATGTATTTGTTTTTTCATGTTGATTGGTTCTTTAAGTCATTGGTTGTTGTTTGTTATGATAAAACATCAGTCTAATCTGAAATCTTTTGTTTTAGATATCCTGATATAAATGTTAAGAAAAACAAGGTGGATAACTTCCCGAAGAAGCCAGATCCATTTTCATCGCAACAAGTCGTGAAGTGTCTTACTAACTCGTTCAGCACAGATGATTTCTCAGATGCCAATCGGCCCATGTCTCAGTCTCTGGTTGGTGGATCCATCAATGCATATAAAAGCCGAATCATGCACTTTGTCCGCTCTGATCGATCATTCAATGGTGTATTATCATTGCTGAAACCAGCTATTCTTAATATTTTGCCTAGATAGTTGCAATTTACTTTCTATTAGCTTTGCTTTAACTTGAGAACTGTTATTTTATTATAGGCCCAACTAATCTGAAGCCCCATTACCAGCTGATGTTAGTTGAGAGACCATTTGATGGTACTGTTGCGATGCACCACGGTGATGTGGATACAGAGTCTGAAAACCCGAGCACATTTGATGGTCCCCTGACATTGCCTAATACTGTATGTCTCCAGCTTTTTTTTTTTCCCTTTTTTGAAGGAAGAATATGCCTTATTTTTGCCTAATTTCTAACCTCTTTTCCTTTCTTTTCAAAAACAGTATTACGGAGATCTTCTTGCGGAACAGTTCTCTGCTTTGGTGAGTTTTTCTTACCTCGCTGGCTTGCTAGTCACACTAACATTTACCCAACTATATATATCTTACGATCTTTTAGATGGTCCTGCTGAGATATTTTACTTCAAAATTTGGCAGAAGTTTGTTTTAAACTATGGAATCCCTTATCTGCTGTCACTGATACCAAAATTAAGCAACTGCTGGAGATTAGGCATATTATTATCTTTTAGATAAATACTTATTACATTAATTGGTTTATATGAAGAATTAGGTACTATTCCAGGAGTTATATAACAAATTTCAGTATGAATATGGATAGGGGAAAAAAATAACTACTTCCAATTATTATTTCCATTGTGCAATACCAGTTGTTGCCTCTTCTTCCATCTTATGGGACGCTACTCCAATAGAATAAATACCAACAAAGGATTAGTTTGTTTTTTATAATTTTATTATTATTTGTAAATAGTATAACACTTCAGATTGGAACCATAGGGAAGTATTACGCCGTCAATTCTACTTATTTCTTCTTATTATGATACTTGTTTAATATGGGGTAGAGCATCTGTGTAGATTCCTTATGTCTCTATTCCTTTTCCTTGTGTCTCCCTGATGTCCCCAACAGTCCATTTGACGGCAATGTTACAAGTAGCCCGTTATTATTCTGCCCAACCAATTTTGGAAATGGCCTATTTATGATCCAAAATTATATTGTATGATTGGAGACTCTTTTGAAGTTATAATGAGTAATGACTATGTGAAAGAGTGATTTATTATGTAGGACTGACTTGTTAATGTTTTGAGTGTAGTAGTTTGGTTTATGAATTATTATTGATTAATGGTCTATATAATAGAATAGGGTGTACAAGTCGGGTTGGTCGGGTGTTTGTCTGGGTTTTTAAACTGATTCACAGTAGTTGGAATGCAGCATTTGTAATCTGTGAGTAACCAACACAAGTTGAAAACCATCCCCACCTATGTTTCTGTTCGACATTGGGTTTGGTGGGTTTCAGTTGACATAAATAATAAACAGCGATTAACAATTAAAAAAACACAAATATGAAGGTAACTTGCTCTAACTAACAAAAAAATATAATTTCATAACTAACACATTATTTGTCAGAAAAAATATAATTTCATAATTAACACATTGAGCAGCAGCTGCTAGACCATCTGAAAAGGAACATTAAGCTACTGCCATATTCTGGCATACAAAAAGTAGTAGCTAAACATGTTTGAACCTTTCTTTACTAAAACAGAGGGTTGCTGTTAGGCCAATTTTGCAATAAATTTGCTTTAGTTTTAACAAGCCCAATTACTAACACATGATAGTTTTAGGGGATAAGTTGGGAGGTAAAATTGAAAATTAAGTAAAATAATCTTTATTTATATTTATGTGTTGAGAAATATATTCTGAATATAATTTAGTGCCACATATGGTGCAATTTAGCTATTAACTGAATGGGTACTTATATCCTTTGGAGTTATGTACGAGAAATAATCAGATGGAAGCCCTTGCATTTTCCTTTTTGGCATTAAATTGTTTATTGTCAACCTTTTCACATAAATAACATGCCACAATTGTTGTCTGCGTAGTTTCTTTCCTTTTACGTTTGCTTTCTTTGTTTTTGATTTCTTCTTTCCTTTATCGTGGTGTTATGTAAAGAATGTCTGGTTAAATTATCCAGTTACTAATATTAAACTAAAATACTGTGTGCATTGCAGATGGAGAAAGAAGGGTATGAGAAAAAGGAAGACCAGCTTCGTCCCCTACCAATTCGCATGGTGGCTCCGCCTAACCTCGGCGCCCTTCCTTTCTCCTCTGACAACTCTGTGACAGAAATCAAACCTGAAATATCTCCAAATCAACAGTCAAACTTACCCCTTCCTCTACAGTCTAACAACATGGCCCCTGGTGGTACTGTCCCCTTGCTCCCAGCCAACCGTATGCTGCCATCTGGAAGCAACAACAATTCTTCTGGCTTAGCCATCCCCCAGGGATACCTTCCTGGTAACCCAATGCAGGCACGGTCCCAGTCAGTTGATCAGGCTTTGCTACAGCAACAGCAACAGCAACAGCAACAGCAGATCCAGCAGCAACAAATTCAGTCACAGAATCCACAGCAGTCCCAGATGCCACTGCCGCAGATCCAGCGGTCGGGTCCGATGCTATCTCCAAACCCGTTATCCCACATGATAGGAGGTACTGGAAACCAGATGGGGACCAACACAAAGTTGCAGCAACTTCAGATGTTCCACCAGCAGCAGCAGCAACAGCAGCAGCAGCAGCAGGGGCAGCAGCAGATCCATAGGAAGATGATGATGGGTCCTCTTGGCCCCACTGGCATGGGAATGGCCAACAACATGGTTGGGTTAGGAGGTGCTGCTGGTCTGGGTAACTTAATGGGTAACATGGGTAACATTCGTGGCATGTCACCTAGCATGGCTAATGCCATGTCAGCATTAAGTACCATGAACCCCAACCAGATAAACCTTACTAATTTAGCCGGTCTTCGACCCAGTTCGATGACCCCGGCTCAACAGACTCTGATGAAGTTGAATATGGCCCAGCAGCAGCGTGCAGCCGGCATGTACACACAAGGAGGATTAAGTGGAATGGCTGTTGCAAATAGCGGGGGTAGCAATCCTATGTTGTCTAATTCTGCTGGGCTTTCAATGATGGGCCATAATATTAATCGTGCTAGCATGAGTCAGATGCAAAGAACCCCCACAGGCCTGTCCCAAATGGGCCCACCTAAAATGCCGGGCGCTGGGTTTTATATGAACAACCAACAACAACAGCAGTTGCAGATGCATCAGCAACAACAGCAGATGCAGCAGCAGCAGCAACAGCAGGTGCAGCACCAGCAGCAACAGCAGGTGCAGCACCAGCAGCAACAGCAGGTGCAGCACCAGCAGCAACAGCAGGTGCAGCAACAGCAGCAACAGCAGCAACAGCAACAAATGCAACAGCAAATGCAGCAAATTGGGTCACCATTGCAGCAAGGTCCAGTGGGATCCCCTCAGGGGTCACAGCAGTCTGGGATGATCATGCCACAACAACTACAGCAGCAGCAGATGCAGCAGATCAGCCCCCAGCAGCTGGCTGCTCTGAGTCCTCAGCAAATGAGTGCTGGTGCAGTGCCTCAAGTTAGCAACGGCAACAACAACAATAGTCACAATGGAGTAGGTGCTAATTTGTGCGGGGCCATGCCACCAGCTAGTCCACAGTTGAGCTCACAGACGAATGTTTCAGTAGGGAGCATCACCAGTTCTCCAATGGAGCAGTTTCAAGGAGCAAACAAAAGTGGTGGCCCCGGCAGCATTTAATGCTTATCCAATATTTAATAGTAAATTCTGTTCTAACTTCCTTTGTTGTTAGTGTAGTCACATAGGTTGAATGAGATTTTCACTGGTGTAGGTGGTTTTGTTTGGTTTCTCTGATGTTTGTTTCGATATAGATGAAAATGAGTGCTCTAATATCAGTTGATATTTCTCTTTTGGCAGGGTTAGAGTAAATTATAATGTTAGAGCAAGTTATAATGGTTAAAATAATAGGGAATTTCAATGTGAATATGATGTTTATTTAATGTTTGGTGTTTTTTATGTTGATAGGACTGCTATTGTGTCAAGGAAAGCTTCTGTAAAAAAAATTCCTATAAACCATAATATATGTTTATTTTGGAATGATACATGTATTTTTTTTTGGGGGTTCTGAAAAATTACTGCAGGTGTTTGTGCATAAATAGAAGTAAATTCTGGGACGAAGTTTTAAATGTAACCATGTTTAGATGGCAGTCATTGGAAACATTTTAGTAAATTTTATTGATACTGTGATTCATGCTTGAATCATTGATCTAACGTCATTATACGATAAGCTTGGGAACAAGTATTCTCTCCATTACTGTAAAAGATTCCCTTCACTTTATGGTTTGAGATTAACTCTCAGCGGCTTTGAGATTTGGGCTAGCGCAGGGTGCAGTATTATTGGGATTTGAGATTCGTGCGAAGTTAAAAATAACGGTCCAGATCCAATAATTGTAAAAGATTCCCTATTACGGTACCGGAGAGGATGTGAATTCATAAGCTTGGACCAACTGAGATGCCTGTTCTGAAATTTGTTGAAATTTCCATTTTCGGTGTCAGTTTATTAGCACTTTTATCTTGTAAATTATAAGATAAAGATGTTCGTACCAAACGTAGCGTCACGAAAAGTTTAGTATATAAATATTTATATAACGCGTCATAACTTTGCCAAGTATTTTTTTTTTACAAAGAAATTACAAATTGTCGGTGGTCATTCTATTGTACATTTTGTTGGTAGTTGCACTAGCTGACGCTTGCTCTACATCTGGTGCTACCGTGCATGAATTCACAACATCTAAGCTAAGGTAACTCAGATTTTGAATTCAGGTCCGGATCGTCCGATCTGCTTTGGCACAAATATTAAAGGGTCCTGTGAATTCCACCACGGACCGAATTAGTCTGGACTCTAATCGGACTGTCCGGATCCAAACTCAAAATTTGAGTTACCTCAGAGAATCCGGACTCACCCGTTCATAGGGTCACTGATTACTCAACTCAGAAAGACACTCTGTGAACCCGGGCCTTCGATCCGTTTGATGAACAACATGTTGCAAAAATAATTAATGTTCCTGGTCCACTCTATGAAATTATAAGTATGCAACGTATAAGAAATCATCACATCCACTTATATTGCAAGTTGCTTCAATGGATTGTTTGAATAGAAATTGAACCGTTCTTGCTAATTCCTACTCTAATCGTTTCAACTAAGATTCAACAGCTGTCGAAGAGCGGTTTAATTAGATAATACATATGATTTAACAGATACTTAATTTTGCAAGAAAAGTATTATTAAACAACCTCCAGAAGTGTTCAATGCAAACATAAGAAGACTCGTAGTAATCTAATTATTACGTGTACAGAGTATGGTGGGAAAGAAAGAAGAAATGGAGAGGATAATTGGATAAATCACTTAGCAGTGGTGGAAGTAAGATTTTTTGGTCAATAATATCAGTTACGATTTTATATAATTTTAAAGACAACAATAATTTAGCGAGATCAATTGATCTCACAGAAGCCTTGGTAGCTTCACCACTGAAATTAAAAATAATATAGCAAAACTCAACTCATCTCTCACTAACTCCCGCGCATACACGACATATACAAATGAAAATGCTATGTAAGTCTAAATACAAAATATACTCACAAGAACAATTCAATATTTATAGAATCAAATTATCAAAATTAAAACCTTTTATTTATACTTGCAGGTAAATATTGGTTTGAAAAATTTACCGACCAGTAGCAGATTTTTTTTAGGAATGTATTAAATATTTTGTACAGAAATTGCGAATTAAAACTAAGGTGAATATATCTCCCTTTCTCCCTTTTGTCCTTCTTTTCTTCTCATTAAGTATTTGTGTTTGTTTGATAAAGGACTTAGTGGGCATTAAGTATTTTATTAGCATTTTAAACCGCCAAACAAAGATAATTCAAGATAATTTCAAATGCTGCAAAGTTAAAACAACTTTTATACTTGCTTTAAATTTAAAATGTCAAGTGTATACTTTTAGAAGGAGGCGAATTGTCTACTAATTAGATATTACTCAAAAGAAAAATATAGTATTACATCAAGAAAGAAAAAAAATTAAAAAAACATGAAATGACAAACAAGCATATATATCATCTAAAAAGATCTAAAATGAGAAAATATAAAATGGAAGTTCTCGTCAGCTCTTACTCCGAAATTTTTAAATATACCATTGTCCAAAATAATATAAACCAAAAAATCACTAAATTCTAAGAACTCAAAATTGACACCTCTGCTATCTGAGGTTGCGAACACTAAAGGAGTGTCCACAATCTCAAGTTGCAGCCAAAATTATTGGCTTTGTTAAAATTTGATCTATTCCTAGTGAAAAGTTCAGCTAAGAAGGCAGCTGAAACAATTATCAGAAATTCGGCATTCAACGCATGTCAACGGAGATTTTAATAGGTTTGTTTATTAATTTTCGAAAATGGATAGAGCACTTACAATTTGAATATACTAGAAAAAACATCAAACAAAATAGATAAAACATCTTATAATTTAGATGTACTAGCAATACTACGAAATATTTTTCAGGTAGGATTTTTTGTGACTATAAAAAAATTAAACTATTCATTGATGTTTTATCTATAAAACATTTTTCTTGTAACATTTTTCAGGCAGGATTTTTCAGATGGAGTATCTTAGAATTTAGAAGGATCACAAGGATCACAGTAATTTTTTTTATATATCCAGAAGTGATTTTTGAATCGGCATAAAAAAATCAGATCCAAAATATTTTTATTTTTTTCCAGTAACATAACAAGAAATAATTTAATATTTCTTACAGCTGCAAAAAATCCAGTCTGAAAAATATTTCATAGTACTTCTAGTACATCTATATTATAAGATGTTTTATCTATTTTATTTGATGTTCAAATTATAAAATACTCTATCCATTTTTGAAAATTATTAAAATCTCCAATGAATCTCAAATTTGTAGTTAGTGTCAGCAACCTGAGGTTGCGGACATGTCAAATTCCGAATTCTCACAATTTAGTAATTTTTTATTTATTTTTTTTGGACAGTGTCAATTTTAAAATTTTCAGGCTATTACTTGTCACAATGGACTCGATGTAAACTGCAAGTCTGCAACACATTAGCTCTGCTAAATCTATTTGACATAAAGCTTCCTAAATCTGAAAATAATTTCTACAACACACCGTAACAAAATGAAGTGAACACTTTTGACGTCCTTTTCAAATCATAAATATCATTATTTTTATTTTTTTTGTCCTCATCACTTAACTTATAATATGAAATTATTAGTAACTGAAAATAATTATTCAGTACTATCTCTATCCTGTCTCCTACCTAGTACACTATACATATTTTATCATGTGCCACTGGCATTAAAAGATCCTGATCTCATGATCTGTTTGACAATTGACATCGTATTTCATAGCAGCTACGCGAGAATTTTTTTTATAAATCATAATTTAAAAAAAAAATTTAGTTAACCAGCATGATTATTTTTTTTTTTTTACAAAAAAACATAAGAACCAAAATGCTATTTCGGTCCGCAATTTTTTTTTCCGGACCGAAATGCCATTTCAGTCCCTACTAGTTTCACAGTTTTTCAGATCAAATGTGTGTAGTTGTTGGTGTAACACCCACGGACCGAGATGCCATATCGGTCCAGACTTTTTTTATCCGGAACCAAAACGCCATTTCGGTCCGGATTTTTTTAAATTTTTTTTAGGGTTTGCTTATAAATACCCTTCTTCTCCCTCCAATTCTCAGCCACCATTTTTTTTTTTCCTTCTTCTACATGAAAACGAAGGTCCATAGTTTGAGTGTTAGGAAGTCTGTTATCTACAGATCGGTCCCTGCATTGTGCTTTTAGCTTCAGTCTAAAGATTGTAGCAAGTTTTTTTTTTTTTTTCCAATTACGATCATCTTTTAGGTTGTAAAATTAAAAATGATATCGAAGGTTGATTGTGAAACTTTTTGTTCAGGAAATGTCTCAAGTATTAATAAATGTGTACCATAGACGCGAAATTTCAGACGCACTGACCTGCACATTTCCTGTTACTAACTCAACTAGTCTTGATGAGCTATATAGTAAAAAAATTTGCAAAATAAAAAGGGTAATAAAAGAAAAGGAAGCAAATAAATGTTAAATTATTTTGTGATATCATAAATTACAGAAACCTTTTGACTTATCACTTTCATCTGTTCCCGTCACGAAGAATTGTAGTTAATTATAATTATTTCCATTGACCTTGAATTACATAATCAACGATTAATTTTGAGTCATTAATCTATTGTTGGTCCCTAATAGTACCTAGAAGGAAATAAATATGAGACCTTTTAAATTTTAATACTTAAGTAATTTAATATTCACCACTAATGTATATTTAACTAACGTGTGCGTGAGTTACTTTTGGCGGAAACATAAATAAACTTAAACTAAGTAAGTGTACGTAAAATAAATAGAAGAGTTAAGAGACACTTGACACAAGAGGTGTTTATGGAGTTCGGCACTAACGCATACTTCTCCGGGGCTTCGTGACCTTCTTGATGGCGCCTTTCTTTATCCAATGAGAAAGGAGTACAAGGTAGAACCGGTGAGCCCTTACAAATCTTTTTCAAACTGACGTATAACCACTTTTCGGAAAACTTGTGAAGAGTAGATATTCGATTTCAGCATATAACCATTTTTCGAAAAACTTGTGAAGAGTAGATATTGATTTTGAAATCTTAACCTTCATCAGAACAATGGTGAAGTTGATTATCTGAAAGATAAAAGGAAGAGCCTCAATAGTCATGTTGCAATTCTAAATCTTATGAACTTGCAAATATCTCAACTCAAGAAAATTGTTAAATTCAATAGATATATGTTTTGCAAATCTAGTCAAACAAACTAAGTAGGTAATTGCTTAGTTCAACATGTAAAGATTGTACATATATAACAACAAATCAATTATGCAATCTCATGCTCCTAAATAAGCACATTTTATTTTGATCAAATATGTAGAGATAATAAAATAAGAGAGATCCACTTATAACAATTCGGTTTTGTGTTTTTTAAATTCCAAACAGTCGATCCAAACCGTTTAACATGATATCTATATTAATATGTACTTGGAGATCAAATTTTACATTTTTAAATTTTTTTTTACTATTTATTAAGTATTTTACAAAACTATTGTTTTTTAGTGGTCCAAATTGTCTAAAAACAACATTTTTGTAAAATACTTAATAAATAATAAAAAAAATTAAAAAATATGTGAAATTTGATCTCCAAATACATTTTACAAATGTTGCAAGTGGATCCCCTCATAAAAATAAAAGACAATTATTTCTTTTAATCAAAATAATTATTCTATTAAAATTTTAGTAGTAGAAAAGTTTAGTAAGTGATTTTTTTAAGTAATTGCATTTCATTTGTGACGAAACTTAGTAAAGGTCAAACCTTGAAGATGTACAGGTAATTAACTCTGCGATATCATTTCAGTTCTTAAATAACTGAGACTCAATCGTAACTGTACCAAAATAATCCAAGTTTGTCAACTCACATAAATTAGCAAAGATGCTGAATATAGCTAAATACAGAAACCTCATGTATCCGAGGGTAGGGGTGTCAATGGGTACGGTATGGATCGGATGGAGACATTTTCATATCCATATCCATTAAAATTGATTTTACCCATACTCTACTCATATCTATTGAAAATTGATCTTACCATACCCTATTCTTACCCATCAATATTGTCGGGTAACGAAACAGTAGCGGATGAATAACGGATAATTTACAAATTAAATATAAAAACTCAATCATTTCACACATATATAATTACATTTCTAATAAAAAATAAAAATAAATATGCAATCAATTCTAACTAAACTGTTTTTTATAAAGAAAGAAAATTCAAAAACACGAATACATATTTAGGTGGGTTGAAAATTGAATTGAATATATTTAGATTTTATAATTACCCTATAGGGTAACGGGTACGAAATAGTCATTACCCATACTCTTATTCATTTGGTTAACGAAAAAAAAATCTTATCCATACCAATATCCAATAAGCTAACGAAAAAAAAAATCTTACCCATATCCGCGTTATCGAATACGATACAGGTCGGGTAAACGGCTAAAAAGGTACCATTGACACCCCTACCCGAGGGGTTACTCCCCAAAATGGGAACTTTATAAAGGTACAGTTCCAAATTTTCATTAAATTATTCCATCAGAGAATGTCTTTTTTTTTTTTTTTGAAGCCTTGGCAGAAGCTCTCCAATGTGTAAAAGATTCCCTTCACTTTAGTTTGAGATTTACTCTCAGCCACTTTGAGATTCAGACTAGTTTAGGGGCAGTATTATTTGAGCTTTGAGATTCATACAAAGTTAAAAGAACGGTCGGGATCCACTAATTCTAAAAGATTCCCTTTTACGGTACCGGGGAAGATGTGAATTCCATATTGCAATGGTACTACTAAATTATCATTACATTCGTTAGAACAAGTAAATTGTTGTTAGATATTTTGCATAATGTTTGGGACAGTAAAAAAATATAGCACATAAAACTATTTCTGTTAATATATAATTGCGGTACAGATCTTGCTCTGTTTTATCAAAATGAGGACCTTTATAGACCTGTCACACGTACATCTCAAAATTTCTAATTGCTAGAGGTTTCTGCCCAGATTTTTCACATACAGAAAGGAATTCTTTCAATAAGATTGGTAACAAACAAAGACTGCTTATTCATGCCTAAACTTGCAAGTCTGACCAAAATGGCACCGCCCTTGCATGTAGAACTTGCACATCTGTCTTGATACAGGTGGCACATTCCTCCTTTCATAGTGCGATGAACCATGCACATTATACCCACGATTTACTTGCCTCTGTGGGCCCCACCCGTGATAAGTCTCTTGCTGAGGGACCTGCCTGTTAAACCCATTGCCCCACTGGTGTGATGATGGTCCTGAAACAAAGATGTTGCTCCCAATTGCTTGAACAGGGTATCCACTATTGGAAGAAACAAAACTATGGTTGGGTCTCATTTGTGATCCACTCTGTACGGTTTGAGGCAACACAAATTCAAGATTAGGTCTGGTTGGTGAGTTTTGCTGAATGTGTGCATGCTTCCAAGGAGCAAAGTTTTGATATGGTTGCTCATGATTGGTCACATCTTGAAAATTTAGTACTGGTTTGGTCGATTGTTTGCCATGAGATATCTCCCTTCTCCTGTAAAGTAAGAACATATATGTACAAACTTATTTCCACAAACTATTAATACTACAAACTATTAGGTATGACCTTAATGTATGGTTAGTTTCACATTGTAGCAGCGGATTGTAAAGCCTCAAGCATACAAAACTGGAGTTGACACAAATCAACCTAACTGTTCTACATGCCTGAACCAGAACTCTAACCTGGAACAAAGCTGGCAGCAACCCACAATTGCATCTAACCAGAATTTGACCTTATGGACCACCAATTCAGTCAGTAAACCAGTAAATATGAAACCAGCAGGAAAACTTGTCCTGACCAATGCCCACATGACCTGACAAGATATCTCGATATTTCTTTCCCACAAAAGATTATTGAAACCCACTCCAATCAAGAATAAGACAAAAAAACTTGAAATAACAATTTTGACCGATCCATAGCCGAACCTAACCTGATACCAAAGAAGACCTTGCTTAAAAAGCCTAAGACAGAAAATTGAGCTGAAAATATCTGAACTCAATAATGCTACAAACTCTAAACCCTATTTGACCTGATATGAATCCAATCTAACCACAACCCCCAAACATTTGGTACTCTAACAAATCAAGCTGTTAAGGCGTTAACAGCAATCAGTCATTACATACCATAACTGAATGAGATCATTACAAAAGAAAGCAATATGAAAAAGTTAAATTACCTATTTTCTCTTTGGGTTTTTCTCATCTCCTTCCCTTGGATTCTCGTCTGCCTTAATGACCGTGCAACATTGCCCCTATCATGCTTCTCTAGTAATTTTTTCTTTCTTTCCTCTTCGTTATCCCATTTCTTTGAATGACATAAAAAAGTAGTAATACTTAAAAATATAAACTTTTGAGCATTTTATTCTTACTCTGCTAGGTAATAAAATAACATAAGCAAAGATTCTGATAGTAATAGCAATGGTATTTCACAGAAAAGAACAACAATAATCTAACAAAGCTTTAAAATTTAGTGTCATCAATACAAAACCAGAGAGAGGAACATATTGACACTTGGATAATATTTTGATAGGAAATTCAAAAACAAAAAGTAAAGAAGTAATACCCGTCTCATTGTCTTGAGTTTATAGAGGTTTCTACCCTTTATAAGGAGAGGGTATAAGGGGGCCAACGGCTTCTCCCCCTTGCTCCACAGGACCTCAATCTACAAACACAAATATTAAAGTTTAACATCTAAGATGTCAATCAAACATGTGCTTAAATCTGAATTTATCATCATTATAATTGAATCTCCATTTAAGTGGCAACTTACTGTGAAAGTATGCTGCTGTTTGGCTTCGCCATAGCTTTCATGCACAATTCGGCCCGCAACAGTTCGTTCACCAAGTGGTGGGGCCGTAGCACTCCTAGAAGCTATGCTGAACCTGAAGTTTGTAAGAAAGCTTTACTATAGAAATTTCACCCTAATAATTCTAATGTTTTATCCTCTAGAGAAATGAAAATTAACTAATTAAGACATAATAAGGACTTGTGGCATTACTTCTCATACACTTTCTGCTCAAATATCACCACATCTCCCATGCATGCATCACCTAAAAGGGGAAAAAAGAGTTAAGAGGTGTATGAATTAATTCAAAGAGGTACAGACTGGAGAATGTAAAAACTAAATAGATAGAACTCGAGTACAGAAATACGTAAGAACTATAAAACAAAAAGATAAATCTATCTACCTTGGCAATTCAAGATAAAGCTTGCGACAGGATATTTCTTTTCCCCATCTCCATTCTTTAACCTGCAAATTACTCAATACAATGAGCATAAATATGGCACAATAATAATTTTTTCAAGGGACAGGCAAAACCAAAAAGATAATAAAAAAGGGGTGAAATTCTCTTACTCGAGATGTTCTTTGATTCGGCTTAAGAGTATATCTTTCTTGCCAGTACGTCTCAGTCCATGCTGTTTCAGATACACTTTGCATTGGTCGATCTTCAATTTATCAAATTTACCATCTACAGCAATTTTAATGGATACACTTCAAAAGTTCAAAAAATGTGAAAAACAAATTAACTTTATGTGCAACATAAGTGCAAGACGATAAACAAGAATTTGTGCAAAATGATGTTTAAATCAGGACAAGTTGGATCTCTCTCTCATACACAAACACCAACACCAGTGTCAGGCTTGGGCCAGCCAGATCCATTACTGGTACGACTTGTTAGGTACTGTTCTCTTTAGCTTACCTTTTATAAGTTTCTCCACTGCTTCAAAGCTTTTTGAGTCTCCTTCTTCATGTTCCTTTTTCTCTGTGATCCTGCAAATTCAAATGGCATTAAGTTCCTTTTTGACTAAAAGATAGAGAAAAAAAAGACACTTTTCTGTCATTACTGGTACTGATACATATGACATATTATAAACACTATACCTTGTATGAAATTTCTGATAAATTATTTTAAGCCAACAAGGGAGCCAAAGCTACACAAACCGCATCTCCCTCAGCTGGGAACAAAATCATGGAAACGTAGGAGATTTTATTATATTTTACAAGAGGTTTTCTTTTGATTTTTGGAGAGTCATATATAGAAATAAAACCTCCAGACTAAATGCTGTTGACATCCCTTCTCAGGAAAGATAATAGAAGGGGGTGAAATCATATCTTTCACACTAGCTAACATGATTACAGACCAATATTTCAAAGAGTCACAAAATTGAAACCAAGAGGTGTTTAGGACACGATTAACACACCTAAGGTTTTTGATGAGTCACTTGTAAAATTAAAACCAATAATAAAATCAGATAGCCTTTTTGATACACTCATTACTTAAATTTTTTTTGATGGAAAGTGAAGTAATCCACAATTTTACACTAATTTCACACGTTTAAAAAAAAAAACAGACAAAATTTCAAAAAATCCACCTTCGCTTTGTTTTCTTGATTGACAAATTCGAGAGCGCTTTCTCTGTCTCATCAACCAGATCGAAAGTCGGATCCACATCCGAATCATCCTCGACGGTTTCGCACAGATCAGATTCATCGGCCGATTCGTCTTCAGAAACTAGAATAAAATCAACATCCATTGACGCCATTTCTATTGTCCCTTCCACTCCCTTTTTTTTCTCCTTTTATTTGCTGCTTCTTTGGTAAATGGTTTAAGACTTGCAGGAATGAAATTAAAAATCGAACGTTGGGCCAAAGTTTTGGTAAAAGCTATTCCTCTTTCGGGATTTGAATTTTAAATCCCTTTCGATAAAGGGTTTATTTGTCGGATCCCTTTTGTTCTTAGGCAGTAGCTGGGCAGTAGCATAGGTAGTTTGCTTGGATCTGTTTTTGTCGGATCCTTTTGTACTAAGGAGCATAGTGACACACTAAGGACTTGTTCGGTGGCAGAGGAATTGATACAGGAAAAAAAAATTTGAACTGAAAATTATTGTTTATGTGGAAAAAAAGAAATTAACTTAGAGTGAATTTTTTTTCTCATGTGAACAGTAATTTTTTAACAGCAGCTGAACAGGTCCTAAATTCCTAATAGTGCGGATTCAGTTCAGTATGGTAAAAAATTTGTGATTTAGATATAATTTAGATATAATTTAGAAATGATTCGGTACAACAATAAGCAAAACAAAGAAATCTAAAATTCAAGATTTGATTTAAATATAGAAGATATAAAATGCTACATTAGCATGTTCACAAAAAACTTTGCCTCCGATTCACCACGTGGTGGGTCCGCTAATGCCTTTCAAAATTCAAAAGCTTTGCCTCAGATTCACCCACGTGGGGTCCTGCCATGCCACAAATTTCACCCCCAATGCACGGATTACGGAGAGGCAATTTTTTTCGAATAAAACGTGAATAATTCGTAAAAATCGTTTTATTCGCGAATAAATCGGTAAAAATTCGGTGAACCATTTTATTCGCTGTCCGATTCAGAAACCTCCAAAAAACGTTTTATTCGCGTTTTATTCGCGAATAACACGCGAATCATGTTACTATGCTAAGGAGTAGCAATGTAGCATAGGTAGTTTGCTTCGATCTTTTTTGTCGGATCTTGATTAGAACTTCATTAAGTAAACAAACATTGCAGATTCTTAACTGGAGACTGTAGACGGATCGGGTTTTGGGTCCGTTGGATCGTTCGGCAACAAATGATTAAGAGTGAAGAATTAAGAGCTTAAAGAGCGCTAAGGAAGTTAAATGAAAGTTAAAAAAGTTAAATGAAGGGGTAGAGGTACCTTAAGTTCCGGACTGAAGATTAAGATCCGGACAAAAAGAGGCTAAAAGAGATGTTATTAATCCGCGCTAAAGAACCGGTGTTTGACAAAATTAAGCGGTTAATGAAACTAAAGGAAGCAAATTAACCGGCTAAGGAAACTAAAAGAAGCAGATCAAGGACAACTAACCTCTTGTTGCCAAATAGCCCCGTTGCGTTTAATTAGCTTGTGTCCGTTTAATCAGATTAGGTCAGGAGAGTTGGCACGATTACAGCTTGTAGATAAAAATACATTTTTAATGGGCCATTTTCCGCACAACCAACCCAATAGTTTACAAATTGGATCTAGGGACGCATATCCAAATTAAACACTATTAAAATGGGCCTTTGCTAACCCATTACCGTTACCAGTTAGAAATACGGTATTTTAATGGGCCATTTAAACCCCATTCATCCTATTGTTTGATAATTGATGTAGTTACCTTTTAGATTGTGCATAATGCATTAGGCATGCGTAACAGGTGGAGTAAATTTTATACTTAAGCAGTTAAATGTGGAGTAATATAGAAGTAAGTAGAGTAAGATATGAACTAATTTAAAATAAGTTACTATACTTTTTCAGACAAAATAATTTACTTCATATTTACTTAAGATCTATTTAATTAATAATGTAAAAAGATCACATTATGATAACACAACGCGACACAATATGTTTAGCATGGAATGACTAAATTATGTTGAGTTCAACCTTTTTATTGGTTAAATTCCGTCAAAAGATCAATATCTAATATAACTTGTAGATTTCGTGCTTTAGAAAGAAAAATATAAGTTAATTTCATAAATAAAAATACTTGAGGACGGTTCAAATGCTTCTTCTTTTTGTGCTTTCATCATGTCTTTATTTTTAATTTTTAATAACAAAAATTCTAAAATTTATTTGTCAAAATAAAATCGTTACATGTGATCTATATTATTTTCAATTTTGATTTTATTAAATCAATAAGTTAAAAAGTCAATGTCCATAATTTGTCTACATCGGTGTATTTTTTGCAAGCACTTGATGCTAATCAAAACAATATGCTAATCAAAACGTCTAGAATGTTGTGATCTTTTACATGTGTATAGAGAAAATGATATATATCATATCTAATGGTTTTTGATATTTAAGTTTTAAATATTATATTATTATAGTTCTAAAAATAAAGGCATGATAGAGACAAAATAAAAATAAAAACATTTGAACCTTACTCATAATACTTTCTGTTTTAAATATTCACGAGTAATTCTTAAATGGGACTTCGAATTTCCTATCTCTCACATAGTCTTAGTTATCAAACTAAATGAATTGGTTCTTGCTTGTTTTGAAATGTTGGAAAGGAATTTGACTCTTGATATATATAATTTGCATTTTTCCTTCAATTTGATGGTTCTTAGATTTATTGTTTTATTTTCGTTTTAGATTTTAAAGCACTTTTGGTTTCCGATCTTCATGTTTTTTAACAAAAAATATTACTTTGGACATAAATTGAAAGTTAGAGACCAATGAAACATGACAATTTTACAAGTTTGACTTGATGGCCGACCCGTGCTGTGGGTTAGACCAATCTGACCGTTAGTTAATGTGTAATTTATGAAAGAGAAAATTAACAATAGGTCAGTTGAATACAGCCAATGTTACAGTTCTAATCTACATTTTACCGGGTTTGATAAAAAGAACAGGTCTGACCCAAATCCAAATGTAGACAAGCATAAAATTAATGAGAAACCTAAAATTTGAAAATAATTTAGTAATATTTAAATTTTCATAATCGAATTTTTTTTATGAAGCATATAAACATATTAAAATTTTGAAGTTTTAAAGAAGAAATAAATTTGCGAATAACATGATGTAATTTAGAAATAATTTGAAAATTTTGCAATTTTTTTGTAAATAATACGGGAATATTCGGAAACTTTTAAAATTCTGTTTGATTCATCTATTTAAATAGAAAAATGCATTGAAAACAAACTATTTGTAAATCTTATATATTACTATAGTAGTGAAAATGAGTAGAATCCTAAATGCAAAATTAGGGCCTGTTCGTTTGTCATGGGATTACATGGGATGAGATTTGACGGGGATGAAAATCCACGTTTGAAAAAGTAGGAACCCATAGGTATGGGTACGCACGGAATTGATTAGAAGAATGTGCTGAAATGGGTGTTCAGTTGTACCATGAGATTAATTATGAGAATACATGATTTATTTAAAAAAATGTATTTCTATTTAGAAAAAAATTTCACAAAAAAATTAGACTTAGTATTACTTTTTTTCCATAACCAGCAGCTGTTCCTTTCCCTTGGCTTGCTTCTCTTAACCTTCTTCACGCCTCCACTCTGCAACGCAATGTTATGCTGTAAAAGAATTGTTGTAATTTGTATAATAAAAAAAAAAAAAATATTGATGTCCGGTTCATTCAGGATGGTTAGTCCCACATCAGTTATTTAAATATTTTTGAACTAGTTATATATACAAACTATCTCTATTACATCTATTGTTTAAAGTAGGAGAGGAGAGAGACTACAAAATAGTTTTGCGTGGTTCACTTGACCGATATTTTTATTAATATCCAAAAAAAAAAAACAAATTATCAAATCTGCTCCCACCCCAAACTTATTTTTATTTCTACTCCAACCGCCCGTCCACTGGGCGGTTCAATTTCCCCACCTAACCGCCCAGCCACTGGGCGGTCCACTACCCTGATCCGACCGCCCAGCTAACCGCCCAGCCACTGGGCGGTCCACTACCCTGATCCGACCGCCCAGCAGCTGGGCGGTCCGCTATAAAACTCCTATAAAAGGGGTTTTTCTCTCTCCCCTGATGAGCACAGTATTCATTCCCCAATCCAACAAATTTCCAGAACCGAATGAGAGAGCTGTCAGGCGATTTTGAGGCGATGGTGAACAGTAATTCCAGCACAGTAATCCAAGCACAGTAATTCCAGCACAGTAATTCCAGCACAGTAATTCCAGAACAGTATTTCCAGAACAGTAATTCCAGAACTCTCATATGTTGGTTGCACTGTATGTGGGCGGGAAGTTTACCCGGGGTGCGGAGGGAGCACAGTACACTAAGGAAGCAGCCTACGGCTTCGAGGTAAATGAAAATACCTCATTTGTTGAACTGAAGGGAATAGTGTATGAAAAGATCGGTGTGAACCCCAACCGGTGTGATATAGATTTAGCTACCCGGATTAACACAGTAAGTGGTGGTAGACCTTACTATACCAGGTATCCAATAACATATGAGTCGTTATGGAGGAGTGTTTACAACACTTTTGAGTCACAGGGGGTAATGGTAATGGACTTATATTTCAGGAGAGTTCAGCGTGAACCCGGGGTTGGAACATCTAGGAAAAATAGAGGTTATGATCACTCGGGTTATGACAACCTGCGTCACTCGAGTTATGACAGCTCGAGTTATGAGCACTCGGGTTATGACAACTCGGGTCATGAGCACTCGAGGTATGACAACCCCCGCCACTCTAGTTATGACAACCCCCGCCACTATAGTTATGACAACCCCCGCCCCTCGAGGTATGACAACCCCCGCCACTCGAGTTATGAACCGCCCGTATCACCCGTTTATGAGAATTATGTACCTGATTTTACCACCGATCTACCACCACCACCACCTCCTCCTGAAACCCCAATCCAATCCAGATTTCCATCTGTACCACCATCAATACCTATAGTGTCACCCGTTGCTACCCGGAGAGACCTTGACCTTGATGCTGAGCTCGATGCCGTACCACAAAGAAATTTGGAAACATGTGACGAATGGGAAGGGGATTGGAATTCTGATCACCTGTCAGAAGGTGATGGAGATTATTTACCTAAGGAAGACAGATTTCCGATTAGAGGTCGGACAGATAGGCATCCGTGCCCCACATTCAACGATACCACTGCTTTTGAAGAGGCAGACATCTCATTTTTTGGACCGCGTGTCAGGTACAGTCAAGAGCTTGCTCCGCAGCAGGTTTACACCAACATAGATGAACTTGTGAAGAAAATACATGAGGTCCATGTTCACGGCAACTGGGAGTGCATAACTGAAAAAAGGGACCGAAGAAGGTTAGTAATTGTTTGTGCCGACGAAGCGCATTGCCACTTCCGTCTCTATGCAACCCCTGTGGGTAAGGGCGAGGCATGGATTATTAAGAAGTGTGAACCACCTCACACATGCAAGGCTGCGTCATCAAGGAAAGACCATGCAAATCTTACGGCTTCACTTATTGCCGATGTAATTGAGAATGACGTTAAGGAGGACCCATCGATGAGCCTTAAGGAGGTCGCTAGACATGTCAGACGCGTTTATAAGCATGTCGTCCCAAAATACAACAGGTTATGCAGAGGGCGTGAACTTGCGATTTGCCGAATGTTCGGTAGCTGGCATGGTTCATACAACTTGCTTGCACCATTGCTGCAGGCCATAGCAAGTACAAATCCTGGCACTGTCTTTGAATGTTGGAATATAAGCGTACCGACTGTCGACAACGCGTTGCAATTCAAGGCCATAGCATGGGCGTTCGGTCCATGTATTCAAGCTGTGCCATACATTAGACCGGTCATCAGTGTGGATGCATGCTTTCTGTCTGGCCGTTACGACGGGAGACTGCTGATCGCATGTGCATATGATGCTGAAAACCAGTTGTTGCCTTTGGCCTTTGTAATTTTGAGCAGGAGGACGGGGAAAACTGGGGATTTTTCATGAGGTTCGTAAGAAGACAAGTGGTTGGCGACCGGTTCTTTTGTGTCATATCAGACCAACACAAAGGAATCAAATATGTTTTTGATCGCCCAGATTTCGGGTGGTCGACAGCGAACGGCGATTGTGTGCACAGGCTGTGTATGCAACATGTTACAGACAACCTACACAAGAACTGCGGATCTGGAAAATGGATTGCAGATACATTCAGAATTGGTTGCAAGAAGAAGAAGCGAGAAGGGTGGAAGAGATGTTCAAAGATTTTGCCAAGGTATGTATATTTTTATTTGTTGACTTATATTTTTTGAATTTTTTAATCAAACGTTTTCTCATCTGAATGTTTTTTTTTGCAGTACTGTCCAAAGGAAAATTTATACTTACTCAAGGTGGCAAAAATAATCCCGCCGATCTGGCTGAGCCACCCGCATATGAGAAGATATTGCAAGCCCGTGATGGAGGTTTCCGATGGAGAATTATGACCGCAAATGAGTCTGAGTCCTTGAATGATGTTTTCAAGCAGAGCCGGCAGTTGCCCGTGGCAGCAATTGTGGAGGACACCTTCTACAAGTTAAATGCATGGTTTGTTGCACGGCGTGTTAAAGCCCTCGAATTACTGTCCAGGTATGTATATTTTTATCCAGAGATTTTGCCAAGGTATGTATATTTTTATTTGTTGACTTATATTTTCTGAATTACTGTCCAGGAATCAAACGTTTTCAACAAGGGTGGAGGGGAAACTAAGAAAACATAGGGAGAAAGGTGCAGTTATGAGAGTTGTCCCGTACGGGGATAACCAATTGGAATTCGAAGTGCACTGTCCAGATGAGTTTGCTCCAACCGGCCGTAGACCGGATGGGACTATGGAGTTTGTGAAAAGGATGTTCAAGTATGTTGTTATTTTTGCACCTGACAATACTGTAACATGCACTTGCCAAGGAATCCAGTTGGCCCACCTACCTTGTTCTCATGTTATGGCGGTGTGCCGGGAGAGAAACTTCTCTGAGGATGATTATGTCACAGACATGTACCGTACCGATTACCTTGCGAGTACTTGGGGTGCATCTTTCCATCCTTATCCCAACCAGTATCAGTGGCCGCCCTATGTTGGTGATAGAGTCTGTCCCGCAAGCGGGTGGATCAGAAAAGGAAGAAGACCCCACAAGCGTCAAGTAATGACCATGGACGAGATGGAAGGTAGGCGAATGGGACATCAGGCCCGCCGTTCAACAACTGACAGGCAGCGAGCAGGTACGGTTGATTCCTTTTATTTACTTATATTTTATTTTGATTTTATTTCAACTGGAATGCAATGCAGATGCCATTAACGAAGCCAACGAAAGAGAAAATGCTAGAGTTGTTGCTGAGGCTACCTGTAGTAGCCACCGCAGGGGTGAAAGCCCAGGAACCGGTAGTAGCCATGGAGAGACATCCGGTAGTGCCGCAGAACCAGCTGCACCCAGACCCAGACGTCGTATTTTGAGTTTGTTTGGCCGTCGTCGCTGATTACCAAGTTTTGTTAAATTATGTTATGAACTATTTTAGATGTATATTGTGAACTATTCTAATTGGTAGTTTGTGAACTATGCAATTTTTTATTTGCCTCGATTATTTTATATGCTTCATTTTTGTTATTTTTATTACTTAATTACGTATACAAAAACTAACAACATAAAATATAAACAAACACAAAACTAATGAAATAAAGTCTGCGACATAAATTTCTAAAAATTCTACAACATAAATTTCTAAAAAATCTACTTCTTACAACGAGCCTTGAAAGTGCATGGAACAAAGTCATCATCAGAGTTTGCCTGATCTGGATCAGTCACAGCAGACGAAGTGGTAGCCTTACCAGTACACGGAACAAACTTATCGTCCGATGCTGGAGGCTCTGGATCAACTTTCTTCTTTTTCAAACCAAAGCCGTAGGGGTTTTCCACAAAGTCATCGTCTGAAATTTCATACTGAACATGTCGTCTCTTCCATTCCTCCAGCTTACATATCTCACAATTAAAAAAATCATGACATATTTGACACTTGTATTTTTTTTCCTCATTTTTACCTCGATCACTAATTGACCCTCCTCTCGCTACGCCACGATCTCGGTTGCTCGCTTTCTTACCTCGTTTGTTACTGTCCATACCTCAACTCGCCTCAAAATCGCCTCTCTTTCTCTCTTTCGGTTCTGGAAATTTGTTGGATTGGAGGAATGAATACTGTGCTCATCAGGAGAGAGAACAACCCCTTTATAGGGGTTTTATAGCGGACCGCCCAGCTGCTGGGCGGTCAGGTCAGGGTAGTGGACCGCCCAGTGGCTGGGCGGTTAGGTGGGGAAATTGAACCGCCCAGTGGACGGGCGGTTGGGGTAGAAATAAAAATAAGTTTGTGGTGGGAGCAGATTTGATAATTTGTTTTTTTTTTGGGTATTAATAAAAATATCGGTTCACTTGACAGCCATTAAAAAAAAAAAAAAGACATTAAGAGATTGGGAAATAATAAATCCAGTCCGAGTCCGGGTTCCATTTGACCCAAAAATTACATTAAAATTGGATAAACGGAAATTACCTAAGAATATTCCTGCTAATCAAATTTGACCCAAAAATTACATTAAAATTGGATAAACGGAAATTACCTAAGAATATTCCTGCTAATCAAAATTGGTCTGCTGAACACCAATTTGGATATATTTAATCCAAATTCATCAAATTCCCATCCGATTCCTATACCGTCGAACAGGCCCTTAAAGAACAACCTCAAAGTAACCTCTCATTCATTTCTAATTAATTTTGAATCCACTGGATTCAATCCAAATGCTATATATTATTCTTTTCAAAAAAGTATTTGGAAAAACATAAAAGTAAAACAACTAAGTTCTGCATATCAAAATCTCTATTTTATTTATTTAAAGTATCAATTTATATATTAATACAATCTGTGTCATAATGCTCCAATAAAAAGGAAAATATATGTAAATACTATTGTTATTATCATAATTACTATCAAATAGTTTGACTAATCAACACTTTATTCTGACTATTTAAAACTCTTGTGTATGTCTCTCATCTCATCATATATTTTCATCAGGCTTGATTTAGCAGGATGTCAGAATAGTAGGCTATGTTTAGCAGATAGGGCTGCAAACGAACCGAACCGAATCAAACTTACCTCCAGTTTGAATTTGGTTTGAATTAATTTCGAACTAAGTTTGGTTTGAATTAATTTCGAACGAACTCAATTTCGAATTGAATTTTTTACGAACTCAATTTCGAACTTTTACGAACTTTGTTATGACTTAAGAGTTATGACTTATGGCTGGGCCATAGTTTGAAATTACATCACTTCAATAAATACTCAGGCATTTTGAATTCTAATTACACAGTACACCAAAGTTTATATCAAAGTACATTACAAATACCAAAATTTATATCAAACACTAAAGTTTAGTACAATCAATCAAAGTTGAGTACTAATCCAAAGTTTTCCAAATAGTCAGGAGCAACATCACCAAAGTTTTCAAATATCTAAAGTATTCAAAGTACAATTTAAATATCAATAGAAGTACATAACAACCACCAAAGTCTTAGAATTATTACAAACTCAAATATTATCATAAATAAAACATTAAAGTTCATTATCAGCGGAAATTAACGGTTCACGTTTGAGTTAATTTCGAACTAAGTTTGGTTTGCGAACCTATTTCGAACGAACTAGGTCCAGTTTGAGTTTGGTTTGAATTAATTTCGAACTATGTTTGGTTTGAATTAATTTCGAACGAATTCAATTTTGAATCAAATTTTTTACGAACTTTTTCAAATCAAACTAGAATCGAATTACGAACTACGAATTTTTGGTATAGCCCTATTGGCAGGTTATATTAAGGAGGAAGAATTTAATATTTTAGTATAGCGTATTTTAGAATATGTCATTTATAGGGTTCTCTTATTAGATATTTCTATTGCTATAAATTATGTCATTTGTACTCTATGTAATCATGAAGTCAAGGAATACAATTAAGCTTCATCATAAAATTTTGTCTCTTGTTTCTGGCCTCTCTTTAGAAACCCTAACAAATTGGTATCAGAGTCATCTTCATTGCCAGCAGTTGTTCGGTGATTTCAGGACTATTCTACTGCTGCTGTTGAGGGTTTTCAGATTCATCTTTGTACTATGGGAGAAGCATTTAGGCGCTAGGTTTTTCCTTCGCACACCACCATAGCGTTTAGCACATTCATCATGGGGGATGGGATAGTGACGGCTAGGATTTTCCCTCTCTCTCTTCAAATTCAGTTAGAGAAATTTGGATATCAACATATCGCCACCACCATAGCGTTTAGTACATTCATCATATTATTATTATAAGTTTTTTTTTTAACTTGTGTGTTTATATTTGAGACGGTAAAACTAAAAAATTATGTAGAGTTAAATATGTCATTTAAGTTGAGAAAAATGTTCATACTAGTAATAAATTAATGTATACCACAGGATAACATATTATAGAGCTTTTACATTGTCGTAGTGCCAAAGCAAGAACCCATACTACATTATCGTTAGTTTGAGGCCACAACAACTATGAAATTATAAGAACCAACCTTTGGTATAGTGACAACACAAATTCTTATGTGTGGGAGATCGCATGTTCGAAATCCGGATAGAAACTCTCTAGTGGATAGTAAAATGGTGAATTAATTTGTATACTCTGCATTAAAGTTAGAATTTGAATAAATACATTTCGGTCATCTGATCAGGTTCCAGGTCAATCCGGCTTGAGGTGAAATGCACGAGGTCCCTTTAATATTAGTGCCAACACAGATCAAACGGTCTGAATTCATTCCGAATCATAATGCAGACGATGCGAATTCTAAACACAGTTGAGTGACTTGACCCAACTTTATTAAAAAAACAACGACAACTTCGAAATTATAGCTATAGAGACGGACTTGTCGAGCAGTCAATAGTGGTACCCAATTCTCATCATATAACAGTCGTACTTCATATATAAACACATCAGACTGGACTGTGAAGAGGGAAACATACCGTGCTTCGATTGGACCAGAGCTTAACAAGCTCCAAATATCATTAATTAAGATTCAACTAAGTACCAACATTTGTACATGTTGCTTGGACACTTTGACGTTCTGTTTGTACTGGGTAGAAAAGTCAAATCCACAGCTAATTATCGCCACAGAGGCTATGATTAAATTCCCTTTAATGCAGACAAATTTAATATTTTTTGTTGCTGGGGCACTTGTCTGAGTGGCCATTTGTAAAGCCTGCCATTGCAAGTGTTCAAGCTAGCTGGCATCTGTTGAGCTGTTAAAATTGCACCAGTGAAATATAAAAATTTATCTCAACAAACTCTACTTGTCAAATTAATTGAAAATAATCAAAAGAGTTGACGTTGTATAATAAAATTGATTTGTTTTTGTGGCTTAATTAACTATAAGGAGATTTATAACCCAATTGAAGTAGTTGTTGGATGATTTGTTATCTTTAAAAAATTGATATATAGGTGATAGGTTTTAAAAAAAATACATTTTTTTAATAATTTTCAAAATTTTCTTTATTGATGATATTCAGCCCTAGTGTGCTGCTTTTGAAGAGAGCTGGCGCACCAGCTTCGAACAAAATGAAGACCAGTTTTTTTTGCATAGATCCGAGCTTAGAATCATTACGTTATTTTAGTCCTTTCATATGCGGCTTAGTTTTAGATAGTGAGTTTTCTATAACAGTGTTTTGGTGGCTTCTTAAACGTCGAACTTTTGTGTTTTGCTTGGTGTTAGAACATTATTTCTTTCTTTAGAGCTGCGGTACTCATCTATGGATTTAATTGTAAGTTAACTTGATATCATAATACAATGAAATGGGCATTCTATACCTTTTATCAAAAAAAAAAAAACATCGGAAATGAGGACAAGTGCTTCGCTGGCCTTCTCCGTTTCCTATTTGCACCAACAAATGAAAAGTTCATCCACGTGTCACAATCTGAAAGATGTAATGATTCTTCAATCATTCCATACAATTGGAGAGGAACCGAATCCACTTGACTACTTAGCACACAACGCAATAGGGTTCTGATCAATGCATGCCATATCGTAACTAGTGATTTGAGTTACGATACGTATCGCTACATGCAGGGGCGGATGCAAGATTTTGATCAGGGTATGGCAAGAAATAATTGAATCGGGTTTCGAATTGAATTTAATTGGACCGTATGTTATATACTTTACCAAATTTAATATACAATGGGCAAGTTATTTTAATTGAGCTGCAGGGTAGGACAATATCAATTTTCAGGGTAGGGCAAAGGCCCAAAATCTAGTCTTTGTAAATTAGTTTTGAATTTTCAAGGTAGGGCAGTAGTCCTACCCTGTGCTACAGTAAATCCGCCCCTGGCTACATGTCGTGGTCAGGTCAAATTTATATATATGTCATGATTAAATTTGAAAAAATGGTCATGCCGTGACTGGTTACGTTTAGTCATGCATGTTTAATTATTTTTAAATAATTTAAGTTAGTTTATTCAGGATTCACTATTTGATTAAGATTTAACGGTCATAATTACACGTGACTCGTGTAATCACGTACCGTGATCAAATATTTCACGTGACGTGACGTGCTTTATCAAACAAAAGATGGTCACGTTACGCAAATGACCACGGTACGTGACCGGTACACGTGCCGTGCCGTACCGGAACCGGTCAGTTCTGTTACGCCGTGATTTTTTTAAAATATATTCCTAAGCGCAATAAAAGGTTTCTCAATTGATTGTGGTCAATGGATTGGATGGTTTGACCCGTTTTTTAATTCGGTCAATTGTTTTGACAAAAATGGAGAAATCAATTTCATAAGTCAATTTACCCAAGAATATTTACGTTGCTTTGACAAAGGTGGAGTCATATTTGGGATTTGAATTTAATTTCGGAGTCAATCTACCTACTTACATATTTATGTGTTTCTCTATTCTTATGTTTGAAATTCCGTTGATTTGAATTAACTATATGCGAAATTTCGGATATAACAGAAACAAGTTTAAACTTAATTATTTATGGCTGATTTGATTTGCCTAACTAGTACGGAAAACTAGCTTGACATAATTAATAATTGCTAATGAAGTTTACAGATTTCTTCTAAGTAATTTCTTATGAACGCGTGACCATTTGAATTCGAACTTTGACTTAATATTTGACTTTATTATTTATTCAATTCCAGGGGTGAAAAGGATCGTTCTAGTGTATTTATATGTGTATAATGTTTCCTATCTAATCAGCTTTGAATATACAAATTCATAATACTATATCTGTTTCCTCAGCTTCGTTCCGGGAATTGAGTTTGTTTCAGTAAAAAAAAGAGAATTTTTCATCATTGGTTATTTGCACTTTTTATAATTTTTTTTTTTATAAAATTTGGGTGTAATTTAAAAAAATACTATAAAAAAATAGCAATAGAGTCTTGATATCTACTCAAAATTAGATTAGTTTTGCTTGTAACACATGCATGATGAACATTTTGAAAGACTTATATTAATTTAAAATTTGAAAAGTATATATACATCTAAGAAATTAGAATAATGCCTACTGAGATTTTTTTGCAATTACTAATTTTTTTTTAGGGTTCATTACTAAATTTTATAGGGATCCATTTATAGAAGTGTTGAAAATTATACCAATAATGAGTTATCCTATCTAGTTTGTATGATACAATTATTTACATCTATTTATTTGATTAAAAATATTGATTTTGATAATAGAGAGAATTCAAATTACCTCATGATGGTGGGATAACTTCATACACACACTGATTCTCTCGGGAACAAATCTCTTCCTCATAAGGTCCATCCGTCCATCTATCCATTTTATATCTGCTCTGATCTGAATGGTTATAATTAAAGTATAAAGAATATTTGAATTTAAAAAAAATACAACTCATACTTCAATTATGTCTGTTCAGATCGGAGCAGACATAAAATAGATAGACAAATGACCTTGTGGACAGGATTTTCTCTCTTCAAGTTCAATTATCGAAAATAACATCCAAAAGATGTTGAAGTGTACCAGAACCCTTTAATAAAAAAAAATATTCGACTAAAATGAAGATACATTTTAAACTTTCCATATATCATGTGCAGTTTTTGATGCAAATTAAACAAAAGTCATCGGAATAACTCGTTTCTCTTATTCCAATTATTTCTTTAAATTACAAAAGGAAAGAAAAAAATACTTTTTCGTCACTCTTTTCACTACTATTCTTATTACTTTTATCGTAAACTTGTGATTCTCATTTTCCATATAGGGAAGATGCTTGTGAATTCCTTCCTATTCGCATATATAACAAAATATTTTTGTTTTGGAAGAAACATGAATGCAATTTCCAAGCAGAATATATTGTGACCAATATTGTTCGGTACAATAAAATTAAATGACAATTACGTACCACCAGAAATAATATAGGTATTTAACGCTTACACGTATATATTAATATATCTATACATCCACGGAAAATATATTATTTTAATTTTTCTTGAATAATTGTGTTTATCCAAGTCGGATGCAGATTATTGATCAATAAATAAGCGTAAGAAATAAATTAATATCAAGAAAATTAGCCAGGAATAGAGAACGGTACGATGAACGGGAGCGGTACGATGAACATATTGAATCAAATTTGATATGATGCTCGGTCGAAGTTATTCGACCCGTCTCAAAATTTGCACAAATAGCTTTGGGATGTGTGCGGATCAAATGCTTACGAATCTTGACGTTGATCGAACGACTCCGACTAGGAGTGTTCATCGGGTCCGGTTTAATCGGTTTTAAACTGAATTGGGAGAGTTCAATTTAAACAGATCGGTTTTTCTGGTTAAATGAATTCGTTTGGTTCATTTTAAAAAAAGGTTAATAGTTCCATTTGGTTCAGTTAGTAATTTTAAAACCAGTTAAACCGATTCAACCGAAATTTTTAAGCTCGATCTCCCGTTCAAGCCAAACATTTATTTATTAGAAGTTAAAAAATGACGAGATATTGTATATTGCTTGGTTCGAATTGAAACCGGTTAGACCGAACCAAACAAATTTATTAAATCCATCTTAAAAAAAAATTCAAAAAATTAACTAAAAAAAATTATTTTTATGATTGATCTTCTCATTTCAATTCAACCGAACAAATCGAAATTTAGTTTGATTTGTTCAGTTCAGTTTTAATTGGATTGATAAATTTATTTCAGTCAGTTCAGTTATATTTTTGAAAACTGATATAATATTTTAATTTGTCTATTTTATTTTAGTTTTAATCGGACCGAACCGATGAAAACTCCTGACTCTAACCGAACATTGAACTGCCTCCCAACTCAATTAGCTATGCATTCTATCTACTCAAATAGTCGAGTTGGTCAGATTCGTCTGTATCGGTCTCTGATTCAGTTCATATTAATCATATTACAATATATTTAGTTATGACAATATTTTGATCCATAACTAAGTAATTAAAATATAAAAAAATCAATCCAATCCATATTCATTTGAGGTGCTGTTACATTGGATAATATAATTTATGATTTGATGATATAATTAGTTTAGCTTAATAACCCCTAACCGCCATTCCGTGTTGTTACGACGGTTAGGGGAGATAGGTCGGTTATGTTAACCGTAGAAATCAGTTATCCCGCATAAAAGCTGTGCAAGCCGAGTTCAGGCTGGACCCATGTCGCATGAGGCTTTATAAGGCTTTGTTGGGCCTCAGTTTTTAATGGACCACATGCTTTTCATATTGATCCTGGATTGGCCTCTCAAGAAGGTCCAAATTCCGGTTCTTTCATGATCCGTGAGAGGTCGGTGAGTGTCTTGGGAACATGGCCCTATCAAACTATATACAGTTTCTAAATCCACAATTATTTCAAATTGTATTCGGAATTTCGGATGAATGATCATGTTAATGGGTTGATCGATGTGCGCTTATCGACTCTTCAAAAAAAAGTTAGTCTTCTTGGTTAATAAATTAGATTTTGCAATTTAATTAGAATTCCCCATTCGTACGGTCCGTATTCTTTCTTTGGAAATTCTGTCTTTCAATTCAATTTTCTTGCTAGATTTTCTAGCTTGCATTCATTTCTTTGAAAGTTGAATAAATAAATTGGAAATTCCGACCTAGCCTGGCCAGCTAAACAGGTTCTAGAATACTTTAGTCCATAAAAAATGATATGGTTTGTGTGCCACCTTATGGAGCAGTGCCTTGGTTGACAGGGGAATTAAAAATATATACTTGTACTTATAAATTAAACATATAAACAAATTGATTTATATATAACTTAATTTGTTTCCCATATCAAGTCAGTTTCGTGTCACACAATTTTCTTTCAGTAATTCCATGGAACATTCTACATGCATACGAGCTAATTACTTCCCAGCAGATATCATATATGTATTGCTAACATTTTTCTTGCACATGGCAGGAATCTCCCACATGGTATAGTTCTATAGAAATTTCTTTGCAATTTGGTCTTGGATTATTTCCAACAATACATCTATCCACAGGAATTATTATATTTGTTAGGGCTAATTATCAAAGGTTTAAATAGCGTTTATCGCATCATAGTGAAACGGCTGAAAAAACGGCGCTATGGCCATATAGCGGCGCTATAGCGCGAAATAGCGCGCTACAGTGGCGCTATATGGCCATAGCGTCATAGCTTTTTTGGTCCGAAAACGCTATAGCGCGCTATTTAGAACATTGCTAATTATTGATAGAAATTTTGTTATTTATTTTTTATATTTCTAATTTCTGAGTTAATTCTTAGTTAGTACGTACAGTTGAATTTATATTAGAGTTCAGGCCAGAATATATATGGTTAATTTTGATTAAATATTAATTGCAGGGCTGAAATGCAAAGGAAACATATTATTTCTCTGTAATCACAGGAAATGTCCGGAAATTAAGAGCGTATATATCATGTTAATTACCCCCATATTGTATTTAGCTAGCTAGAGAGCAGATTAGTTTGGGTCCCAAGAATTTGTTGTTTTTTTACGGTGGGGAGGGGAGTTTGTAAAAACAGTCACTGCTCCACAAACTTAATTATACCGAAGTAAGTAATTTGTTGTTTTTTTACGGTGGTGGTGTTACAAACTAAAGTGCAGTGCAGCCAGGTGATGCATTTGCATTTAAAATATTTTTTATTTCAAATTGTTATTTATTAGCACATCAGCGGAGACAAGTTCTTGTAAAGATAAGAGAAATAGTAAACAAGGTGCCACCAATCATTTTTATTTAACAAACAATCAAAGACTTGGTTATGTTTCCATTGATTAAAATAACTGAATCAACTCCAACTTAAATTTGTAGTACTATAATACTATATATATCAAAAGCGCGTAATACTTTAGGGCTCCCAAAAAACATCAACAGATAAGCAAACGCACACTCTCTTATTCAGTAACAAGTATAAAACAAGTCAATTTATTTTCATTGGAGAAATGATCGACCTCTCTACAATCATGATAATTTTTTACAATTAATTAATGCAATATTCCATGAGATGCTCAATCACATCTCATGACATTATTCATATGATTATATACAAGTGCGCAATATATATAGTATGGCTAATTTGCTTCCGGAAGCATTTCGACAAAGTGCTTACGGAGGCATATCTTAGTATTTAATGTTCCAACAACAAATCCAAACCGTTAGATGTTTAATCTATATTAAAATGTACTTGGAGACGAAATTTTACATTTTTTGGAATTTTTTTACTATTTATTAAGCTAGTTTGAAAACCGCTGTTTTTATTAAATTTCTGCAGCATTGAAAACAACAGTTTTCAAACCAGCTTAATAAATAGTAAAAAAATTCCAAAAAATATAAAATTTCGTCTCCAAGTACATTTTAATATAGATTGAACATCTAACAGTTCGGATTTGTTGTTTGAACATCAAATACTAAGATATGTCCCCGTAAGCACTTCGGTCGAAATGCTTCCGGAAGCAAATTAGCCATACTATATATATATATATATATATATATTTTATATATATATTTTATGAATAATGTACCTATATAAAATGATTGGTGAATTTCAACATGACGGAAATATATGTTCAAATAATTATAGAAGAAAGTTGTGAGGAACAGAAAGTGGATTTAGGCCTTTCGAAAAAAATATATTTTTTGTACATGATCACAGTCCAAACCATAATTTTATATATTAAAATAAAGTGGGCTAACTTATAATTTTTTCACCTCTATTCCATAAAGTCTCTAGAAATGATTGCAATAACAATTTTATATATCATTAATTTACAATAATTGATTGTGTATATCTTACCATAATAACAAATAATTGATGGATCACTTGACAATTTTAATGATGAATATAAAAATAAATATTAAAAAGTACATTTATAGATATTTAATTGGCCATATACAAACTTATAATAAAATTTCATACAATTTTAAGTAGTGCTTGATGCTTTATCAACAACAGTTGATTTCAAACCATTGAAAGTTCAAGTCATTTGGTATGTTGTGAAACATACATAAAATTTTGTATAAAAATTATATGTGGACAATATATAGATCATGTATATAATATTACATTTTACTTTAAACTTAATATTTATAAAATAAAAAATTGTCAATATATTAGAGTTATAAAATAAAAAAATAGAGGTCATATATTAGAGTGCACATATGGGGTGCTGGTAGCAAAGGAAAAAAAAAAAAAAAAATACAGTATTAGATAAGTTGAGTATGTCTGTTCTCATAGCGGTCAACTCCACGGGGTTTTTGTTCCGACATTTTTATTAATATCCAAAGTTTAATACAAATAATTATTTATGTTCAGAATTCGACCCAATATCGAAAAATGTCCAAGCGGGCCAGAAAATGGCCGGCTTACTCCCCCCTAAGCCAGCCATTTTCTGGCCGGTTTACTCTTTTTTTTTTTTTTTTTAAACCGCAAAAACTCTATAAAAAAACTATTTTCCTCTTTCTCCTCCACACAATTCACTCAACTCACAAAATAGAAAGGTAGAAAGGGACAAGAGAAATATAAGAAGATCATTGAGGCGAAAAAGCCGATATTTCAAGGGGCCAAAAGGATGAACAATAGCAATCGCGGTAGGTCGGCCAATCGTGGCCGAGCGAGAGGAGGGCCAATTAGTGATCGAGATAAAAATGATGAAAAAAAGTACAAGTGCCAAGTATGTCGTGATTTTCTTAACTGTGAGACATGTAAGATGGAGGAATGGAGTAGATGGCATGGTCGGTATGAAATTTCAGACGATGACTTTGTGAAAAACTCCTACGGTTTTGGTTTGAAAAAAAAAATGTTGATCCAGAGCCCTCCAGCATCGGACGATAAGTTTGTTCCGGGTACTGGTAAGGCTACCATTTCGTCTGCTGTGACTGATCCAGATCCAGCAAATTTCGACGATGATTTTGTTCCATGCACTTTCAAAACTCGTTGTAAGAAGTAGACTTGTTTAGAATTCATGTTGTATTAGTAGGATTTAGAATTTGAATGCATTTGAGTTTGGTTCTAAGAATTAGTATTTTCTGAGTATTAATTAATTTCATTACTTCTTATTTAGTAGTTTCGTACAAATAATAAAGTACACACAAATTGCAAATAGAGTCCACACAATTTTTACAGCATGCATACAAATCACATATTACTACCACGTCTAAAATTTAATCCCCAAAGTAAACCACTTGCGAAAGATGCCCTACGAGATGGTCTACCAGATGGCGCTGCTTGCTCACTAGATGTGCCGGCCTGGGCTCCAGATGGCGCTGCTTGGCTTGTAGATGGACCGGCCTGAGCTCCAGATGGCGCTGCTTGGCTTGTAGATGGGCCGGCCTGGGCTCCAGATTGCCCTGCTTGGCTTGTAGATGCCCTTGTTGTGCGTCTAGTAGTGGACCTGCTCGGTTGGATCACAGATGGTTCCCTTGCACTCCAACCGCCTCTCCTCCTATGTCAACCGCCTCTCCTATTGCTTCGGCATACATAGCAGTTGCATCTAAACGGCTTGTAGCTGTGCTACGCCGTGACCCTCCGGACCCACTTCCCGACGCATTACTCACTCATTTTCTATCGCATTTGCTGTGTTTCTTGCCTCTGCATTTTCATGTGTTACTTAGTAAGTTGGTATAAATTGAAAAGAAAAATAATTTTGGATGAATGTTGCATACCTCTGCGTTGCCTATCGGAAGTGGAACGGCGAGGCTGATGCCCCCTTCGTCTACCTTCCATTTCATCCATCGTCATTACATGACGGGTGTGTTTTCGCCTCCCCTTCCTAATCCAACCACTACTCGGAAGGATTATGTCTCCAGTATTAGGAGGCCAGTCTCTCATATTGCCAATTGGAACGAACACATGGTTCCAAATACTCACAAGATAGTTCGTTTTATACCAGTCTGCAACAAAGTCGTCCTCTTGGCAGTTTCGGTCAACGGCAAACAGCTAAGACATGAGCATATGGAATAGAAGTTAATTGGATACCTGTGAGTGGGTTCCATGTTGCCCATGTCGCTACGGGTGCAAGGAATATACTCATTTGGAGATGAAACTTGGTACTGACCTTGGCCCTACGTGTAACGCACCAACCGCATTTTTGCAGCTTTCCCCCAATGTTTTTTGATCTTTTACAAAGCCCGGTCAGAAAGAACCTGTCCCTTGTCTTGTAATTCCATTGCTCGCTGTCGCCGCTGAACAAACCATTTGTTGCACGTGTAGAACGTATCCTCCACTATGGCATAAACAGGCAATATATGACTCGTTCGGAAGACATTGTTGAGCGACTTGGAGCCGTTTGTTGTCATGATACCAAACCGGTAGCCTCCGTCACAGGTTTGAAAAATCTTCTCATAATTGGACGGCTCCATCGCATCATTAGGACGTACTTTGCCCACCCTCTTTAAATATGCATTACACTTCGGATTTAGCTGCACAAAAACAAAGGGGTGTTATTTCATTTTCATAAAATTCTTATAAGATAATTAAACGAAATGTTATAAGTTAGACATACATGAACAAACTCTTCGAACATCTCTTTCAACCTTCTCGGCTTCTTCCTCTTTGATTCTTCCCTGAATCTCCATCCGTACCACTTGTCTCCTCCACAGTTCTGGACCAGGTTGTCAGCAACATGCTGCATACAATACCTGTACACAAAAAGCTCGGGAGGCCATCATTATTCAGCTGTTAGTGCAGCTTTGATCACCTTATGCTGGTCCGATATAACATATACAAATTTACTACATCCGAGCACTTCATTCCTCAACCACTGCAAGAAAAAACCCCAATTCTCAGTATCCTCCTGCTGCACAATTGCAAATGCAATAGGCAACAATTGGTTCTCGGCATCGTAGCCGCAAGCTATCAAAAGCCTCCCCTCATATCGCCCAGACAAGAAGCAGGCATCTATGCTGATCACTGGTCTCAAGTACTGGAACGCTGCAATGCATAGACCAAACGCCCAGGCTACGGCTCTGAATTGGGCAACACCTGGCATGATTAGTCCTGTTTCCTTATTCCGTACAGGGCTGGTCAAAAATTGGTGGATCGAGCAGGGATTGTTGTGGCAAATTGCCATCAATAGTGGTCTCAGCAAGCTGTACGAAATCTCTCAACTCCTAAATTGTCGGGCTATTGCAAGCTCACGGCCCCTCCACAGTCGGTTGTATTTAGGTGTCACATTGTTGTACACAGCGAAAACAATGTCTGCCACTGTTTGGATGCTCATACACGGGTCCTTTTTAATGCTGTTCTCAATGACATCGGCAATGAGTGATGCCGTCAGACATTCGTGGTCGTCCCTCGTGTGCTCAGTCCTACATGTGTGAGGCCTGTCTTGCTTAGTTATACCCCATGCGTCTCCACATCCCGTCGGCTTTGCCCGAAGCTCGTAACGGTAATTCTTGTCCTTGCACACTATATGAATCCGATCCCTGTCACTTTTATTCGACTGAACTCCTGATTATTTTTTATATGGTGCTCTCTAATCTTCTTCATTAGATCTTCTTTACTTTTAAAATATTGGTTTGCAGTCAGCTCACCTTTGTACTCAATCCGTTGCCCATAATAACCAATATCTACTTCTCTAAACTCAGAAATATCATTGAGGTCTGGAAATGGGTGCGTATCAGTCCGGCCACTAAGCGGCCCCCCTCATCAGTACGACCCATGTGCCTTTCAGCTGTTTCAACCGGCCCATCTTCATCGCAACCTTCCATGTGATCTGAATTCCCCCACATTTCTCTCTCAAATTCATCCCCACTCCTCAGATCGTCCTTCGGTATTTCATTAATATCTTCAAAGTCTGGGCAGGTTGCATCGTCTACTGGTGCAGGTCTGGGGTAAGGTGATACTGGAGATAACGGTAAAGGAGCCACATTTACGGATCTTGGTGGGGTTGAAACTGAGTGTCTTGGTCTGCCTCGATTGTGTCTAGGTAGGGATGCAACTGAGTGTCTTTGTTGAGGTGCTGGTGGAGTGACGTAGTTGTAGGTTTCTGGGTCAGGTTCGTTGAGGGGTAAGGTGGAGTCACGTCTGTATGTTTCTGGTTGTGAGGTATAATGTGGTGCCGCTGATTCAGAGCCCGAACTTCAACCCCGGGCTCTACCGGAACTCTTCTAGCAAATATTTCTATTAGAAAATTCCCTTCGGACCTCAAATAACCGAACATGCCTCTCGACGTACTCTCATCTACCAGTTTCGCAACAATCCATTTCTCGTTAGAGGGATGGCAATATCGGGTTGCCAATTCTAGGTCCCATCTTTATGGGTTGTAACCGGTGTGTGTGTAAACTATAGATTTCAGGTTCAAAAAAGTGAGATGTCATCTGGAATCGTTAATGAATGAGCTGCATCTTTGTTGTAATACGCCCCGTGTGCACTATTAAGCATCTTTCCACCATAGTGTAATAAAATAAAGGCCATGGTAAACAAACTACATTTTAGGGTAAACAATTGTCAGGTTACTAAATGGTAAACATTTGTCAGGTAACTAAATAGTAAACAATTGACAGATTACTACTTATTTTTGGGTTTAGGGTATAGGGTATAGGGAGGGTGTAGGGTATTGGGTGTAGGGTGTAGGGTGTAGGGCCGAAATTTTTATTTTTAACATTTTAAATAAATTAATTAATAAAATAACCATCGTTTTTGGTCAATTCTATATTTAACACGGCCGCAGAACACCGGAGCGGACCCATTTGGGGGAGGCCGCAGAATGCCGGAGCGGACCACCATATGGGGCCGCAGAATGTCGGAGCGGAACCGGATCCGCAGAATACCGGAGCGGACCCTATTTTTTTTTTTATCTGATTATGAAGTTGATTATGATTTTGTTTTGGAAATTTTTATCAAGTTTGTACTGGAAGTTGTGTGTACTTATGTTTGAAATTGTTGTTCGTCGTTTAATCTGAAATTGTTGTTCGTCGTTTGTTTGATCAAAAGAAACATTACAATAGAACAATGAGCCATATAATTAACCGAAAATACGTCTAATTAACCGAAAATAAACAACAGTTTTACAAGTACAAATACGTCTAATTAACCAAAAATAAACAACAGTTTTACAAGTACAATTAAAAAAGCAACATTAACTCTCAATCTCGTGCAGCTCGAGCAGCTCTGTTTTGTCTTTCTTGCGTATCTCGGCCGGCTTGGTGTCCTCTTCTCCTATTATGTAGAACGTCCATCCACATCGGAATTCTGTCGTGCTGTCTTCTGCCAACAGAAATATTTTTTTCTCTGGAACAAGGACCGGGCCATCGCGTGGAGGCCATTCTGACTGATTTTCATACACATGCCATTGTGCGCTCCATGTGTTGATCAGTGTATGGATGTGATAGTATTGACTTACAAAGACGCCAGGGTCGATGCCTCGGAGACGACACACGGACAGAACATGAGAGCACGGTATTCTCTCCAATTGAGGCTTCTGGCACGTGCAAGTTACCGTGTGATCATCCCCGATTATCACCGTGTATTTGTAATTGGCCTTGGTATACCGACCAGAATCGTCAGGTATGAAAGCGTGAACTCTCTCCTGTGTGGCGGTTACCTCGAACTCGTTGTTGTTTCCAAAGCCCCCCAGCGTCTTCATTTTATCGGACCTCTCGAACTGTTTGTTGATCAGCTAGGAAAAATTAAAAAATAATGAAGAAGTCAGATATTTTTTTTAACAAACTTCATTAAAATTTATGAAGAAATAACTACAAATAAAAGTACCTTATGCACACGACACAAGAATTGCTGACCTTGACTGACTTCCCATTCCTCTTTGGCCCTCCTTTGCGCAAACCATGTCATACATTTGTAAAATGTGTCTTCAATTATTGCTGCAACCGGTAGCCTACGAGAGGACTTGAAGACCTTATTAAGCGACTCGGACCCGTTTGTAGTCATGATGCCCCAACGGTAACCACCGTCCAGTGCTTGGAATATCTTCCATGGTTTGGGGCACTCGTTCTCATCTTGATCCAAATATTTACCCACACCGTCCAGTCAATTGAGGGCAATGTCACATGCCTGCTCCATTGCTTGCATTCCTTGCTCGTACCTCCTCATTTTCCTCTTAGCCACACATATTCTAAAAAAACGGATTGCCTTATCACTGCAACCGTTCTTCTTCATGTTCTCGGCTATGTGAGTAGCACAAAGACGGTGAACACATTGATCCTCATCCTTCTCGTTCCACCCCATATCATCTTGTCTGAACACCTTCTTGATACCCTTTCCCCTATCAGTGATGACACACATGAATCTGGAGCGGATTACATTGATCCTCAACCATTTCATGAATCAGGCACAATCGTCATAACTCTCTGATTCTACCAGTGAAAAAGCCAATGGGAGGAGCTGATTTTCAGCATCGTACCTGGTTGCAATCAACAGCTTGCCTGTGGTAAAATAAATTTTGTAAGAGCCGAAATCAACTAAAAAAAATAAAGTGAAAACAATCAAATTAGTTATCTTTATACCGGCCTGACAGGAAACATGCATCAACTGTGATGACCGGTCTGATATGTTGAAAAGCAGCTATGCACGGTCCAAATGCCCAAGCCGCCCTATGAAAATACCTCCATGGTCCAGGTTCACCAGTGGGATATGAGGTCATCTCAAACAATGTTTCTGTCAATAAATTTAAAAAAATAAGTTCAATTTTTGATTGATAATGAAATGACGTAAAAATTGAAGGAACAATGTAGTACCTGGGTTGCTTCTTTTCATTGCCTCCAACAATGGAACTACAAGAGCGTATGACCCCTCCCAACTGCCAAATTGACGGGCTATTGCCAACTCACGGCCACGCCATAATTTGTTGTACGCCGGTATCTGACCGTTGTACCTTTCAGCAACAGCAATTCGGACAGCCTGAATACTCAAGTCGACATCGTTCCTCATGTGAGCGGATATACACTCGGCAACCATAGCAGCTGACAACTGGGCGTGATCTGTTCTTGTCGCATCCGCGTGGCATGAATGTTGTGTTGGGGATTTGGAGACACGCCATTGTGGTCCATAACCGGTGGCCCTTGCGAGTATGTACCACCCACAGTAACTGTCCTTGCACTTGAACCTCATTCTTGTGCGGTCACTGTGCGTAGGTATTAACTCTTTGTTGCAAAGGATGTGAAACTTGGCAATTGCGCTCTTCATTTCCTCTTTTGAGTCATATGTTTGTCCCTCGGACAATTCATTCTCAAAATCTGCCCTACTTCCAAACAAACCCGAATTGGCTTCCATAAACCCTGATGTGTCGTTGAAAGCATGAATCGGGTGCTGAAACCCGCAATCCATTATCTGAAACCCGCTATCCATCTTGAATTTCCTTGATAGTCCGAGCACAGGCCCGGTATCTTCCTGGTCAGAATAATCGCTCATACCCTCAGGATCAATATGACCCCAATTTTCCTCTGCCTCTAGTATTTCCGGATCCACTTCTTCATCAGATTCATCCGGATTACAAGTTTGACCCCAATGAGCGGTCCGACTAGATGAAGGCTGGTCAGTCTGGGATGGGGCCCGACGGGAGGGTCGGTCCCTTTGAACTGGGGCCCGACTACTGGACGGTTGGTCAATTTGGACAGGGGATGGACTAGAGCCGGATGAGTTACCCCGACTACGACCCTGGATTAACCTCTGAACTGGGTTCGAACGCCGGGCTCTGGTAACCTCCACATATAGGTCAATTATCTTGTATGCACCCCCAGAAAAACTCATGGTTTGGTTATACAATACCTGCCAGACTCCCTCATTTTGAATTGGAAATAGTTGGAACCAGGTTTGTGCCGAACTAGTCGGCATGCTAATTTTGGCATCAATTTTAAGGTCATACTGACCCTGATCCAACCCCAAATTCCCACATATACTTGATTTAAGTCCCAAATAATCCGTACCTGGCAATACCGGGATCACAGTAACGGGTCCAATACTGTAGTAAACCCCATTAGGACCTGTTAATACATCCCCACCAGTGTAGATGGATACCATAAGAGCCATTTTTCAATTCAATACAGAAGAAACCTACAATTAAAAATTAACTAAATTAATTAATTTAAATTAATTATTCTAATTAAATTATTGCTAAATTAATTATTCTAATTAAATTATTAATCTACTGAAATAAAAATAAAAAATTTAAAAGAAGAGAGAAAAAACTTACAGATCAGAGCTAACTCAGGAGAGAGAAGGTGTGAGAGTGTGGAATGAAATGTTGCTGTCATTTTCGGGATATAAAGACTAGGGTCCGCTCCGGTATTCTGCGGACCCGGGTCCGCTCCGGCATTCTGCGGCCCCATATGGGGGTCCGCTCCTGCATGCTGCGGCCTCCCCCAAATGGGTCCGCTCCGGTGTTCTGCGGCCGTGTTAAATATAGAATTGACCAGAAACGATGGTTATTTTATTAATTAATTTATTTAAAATGTTAAAAATAAAAATTTCGGGGTGTAGGGTGTAGGGTGTAGGGTGTAGGGTATAGGGTATATGGTATAGGGTTTAGGGTATAGGGTATAGGGTATAGGGTTTAGGGTATTGGGTTTTGGGTTTAGGGTTTAGGGTATAGGGTATAGGGTATAGGGTTTAGGGTTTAGGGTATAGGGTTTAGGGGGGTTTTGAGTTTTTTTAATTAAATTTAAATTTGTTAATAATATAATTAATTATTCTATAAAATAAAAAATAATAATAAAAAAATAATTTAAAGTTACCTTAACAATAATTTTGGCAGATGCCTCGGGGTCTGTGCCCTTGGGATAAAGGGAGGTGTCTTTTTATAGACTTTTTGCGGTTAAAAAAAAAAAAAAAGTAAACCGGCCAGAAAATGACCGGTTTAGGGGGGGAGTAAGCCGGCCATTTTCTGACCGGCTTGGGCATTTTTCGATATTGGATCGAATTCTGGGCATAAATAATAATTTGTATTAAACTTTGGATATTAATAAAAATGTCGGGTTCTTGTTGTTTGTCGCCTCTTTCAAACCTATGTTCCCTCTGTTCATTTGTTTATATGGCATTTTATTATTTTATTTTTTCATTTTCCCCTCGAACAAATTCTTGTGTGGCTCTTCTATTACTCTATAAGACACAATATAAGTCCACAGATACACTGAGCTAATTTAATTAATTATTTGGATTAACCCAGTAAATGAGTAAATCCAAAATGGGTCCACAAATGACATATGCTTCTAGCTATAGTAAATTAGTAATCTGATAAATTATATAAATTATATATATTATCCACTCGATCTTACTGGAATACAAAATATCTCAAATATACAATCTAATGTTAATTTAACGATTACACGCTATATATCCAAAATACATATATTAGGCTTGAAGTTGGTTGTAATTCTTTTTATTTAAGGATTTAGCCGTGACCTATAAGCGAATTAATATATGCAGATTGATCACTTGTACAATATGATCACCTCATTAGCCGAAATTTTTATTTATACCATTTAAAAAAAATCAATTAACCAAATAACCACGGTTTTCTGATAATTTTATTTCTAGCACGGCCGCAGAATGCCGGAGCGGACCCATATGGGGAGGACTGCAGAATGCCAGAGCGGACCCTCATATGGGTCCGCAGAATGCCGGAGCGGCCCCTGGGGCCGCAGAATGTCGGAGCGGACCCCTAGCCTATATAAGGGGCCGCTGGGTTCCGATTTCATATCATTTCATTTCAAGTTTCAATCCCTTCGACCTCGGATAAGTTTTCTTCTTCTTCTTCTCTAGTTTTAATTTTTAGTGTAGAGTAGTAATTAGGTTTAGGTTTAGAGTTTAGGATTAGGATTTAGGTTTAGAGTTTAGATTTAGCATTTAGAATTAGATATTAATTTAGGATTTAGAATTAGAATTGTACCCAAATTTAATTAGAATTGTATCCAAATTTAATCCGGACTGTACCCAAATTTAATTAGAATTGTACCCAAATTTAATTAGAATTGTACCCAAATTTAATTAGATTGTACCCAAATTTAATTAGAATTGTACCCAAATTTAATTAGATTGTACCCAAATTTAATTAGAATTGTACCCAAATTTAATTAGAATTGTACCTAAATTTAATTAGAATTGTACCCAAATTTAATCCGGAATGTATCCAAATTTAATTAGAATTGTACCCAAATTTAATTCGGACTTTTACCAAACTCTCATATTTGACCAAAAATTATCCAATACAGCATGGCATCCAGTAGAGATAGACCATCCTCCAGTAGGGGTACACAACATGGCCCTACAGCCACGCCATACGAGATGTCTCAGTACATCGAGATAGCATTGGCGGATGTTTCGGGTATCCGGAGTCGCACCGACAGGGTCAGCGACTTCTTGTGGTACCCGAATGCGGAGCATCGGATTTTAGAGGCTGCCACTGGGGTAAGTAAATTTGTCATATTTATAAATTTGTCATCTCGAATTTTTGATGAATGAACTTGATCTGATTATTTACTTAAATGCAAGGTTTGGATGCGGTTATGGTTCGTCACAATCGCACTCATCTACGGTACCAGTCGGCGTACGGGGGGGTTTTACGCTCGATGGGATTGTACCAGATATCCCAGATGGCCGAGGAGAATGCTGACAAGGGTTTATCTTCTGGCCTCGTTGAGCGATGGTGTCCCGAGACGCATAGCTTTCATCTCCCCCATGCTGAGATGACAGTCACCCTACAGGACGTCAGTTGCCTGTGGGGTATGACTATTATTGGGGAGCCGGTCACGGGCGTCGAGTACGGAGACTTCCGGGCATTGTGCTCGGAGCTGTTGGGGATCTCGCACGAGGATCTCCAGAAAGAGAAGAAGAGAGGTGAGAAGACCGTGGTCTCGCCCAGCTGCATCAGCTTGGCAAAGCTGCGGGCGAGATTCAAGGATTTTCCGGATCGACCAGATCAGGTATTTGCTTGTACAAGATTTAATTTAAATAGTATTATATTTATTTTCTTGTAAGTAATGTTCTAATTTAAATCTATAACAGGTGGTTATTGACCGATACCTGCGCGCCTATATTTTGGAGATGATCACCTGTCGGTTGTTTCCGGATTCGCATGGAGATCAGGTGCGGCTGTGTTACCTCGAGCTTCTGCGCGACCTGTCCACTGCGGGCAGGTTCAACTGGGGAGGTGCCACGCTGGCATGCCTATATAGGTAAGAAACACCTTCTTATAAATATTTTCAAATAGTATACATCGTAGTGTAGTAACACTGACTTTGTAAATTGTAAAGGGGTCTTAACACAGCCTGCTTGAAGAAGAACAAGACCTTCATTGGACCGTGCATGTTACTACAGCACTGGTCCTACGCACATCTGATTGTTGGCCGTCCAGTCCTGGCCAACAAGACAGATGTGCCGGACAACTGCCCTGCATTTGCCGCCAAGTACTGCTATCCCAAGATTTGGGTGGGTGCAGGGCATGGCGCGTCTCTCGGCATCACATTCTGGAGACAGGAGATCGAGCATCTCAGAGATGATGCCGAGTTTGTGACTTGGGAGCCCTACAGAGATTATGTAAGTTTACTTTTATTTTTATTTTATTTAAATTTTTTCCAGTTCGAATTGATATATGATATTAAATCTATACTTCCAGGTCGAGGTGGATGGCGCACATCGGTCATATCTTGAGATATTGCCGGAGCGATGTCGTCAGCAGGAGCGTTTCTGGCGTGCAGAGGTGCCGCTCATATGTTTTCAGGTACCGTAATTTCTTTATGCTAGTTATTTACACAAGCAACTTAATTTAATAAAAACAGTCTAACGTATTAAAATATATAGATCATCGAGCACCATTACCCCGGACGGGTCATGAGACAGTTCGGGATGCGCCAGCTTGCTCCGCCCCCGACACCGATCAGCGAGGAGGTCTGGCGAGGGCTGCACCATCCCAGGGAGACCACTGCAGGCAAGGACTGGGGGATTACTCGTGCCGACTACGTGTTCGAGGCAGGAGCTGCAGATCCCCATTGGCCGAGCCCGACCGTCAGATGGATGTCGCGCCAGTGTAAGAAATTTTATTAATTCAAAACTTCAACTATAGCTTTTTGATTGAAATATCTAACATTTGTTGTAATTCGTACAGGCCTTACAGAGATTGGTACCAGGATCACGGCGCGTACACCATATTTATTGAGGGATACATTGCCGACAACCCGCACGAGCGGGTACCTAAGCTGAGGGATCGTAGAGGACGGATCCACAGTATTATCCCCCCGGCGCACCTCTCACAGCCACGGTATTTGATTTGAAATTTCAAATTCAAAACTATTAATATTTACAATTGTACAACTTCTTCATAATTTTTTCAATTTTCAGGCATTATATCTTGTCAAGAGTTGCGTCATAGGGGCTACGATGGCCGTCACCAGGGGATGGAAGAGGCTCGGGAAGGTCATCCTCAAGCACAACGTACCCGCGGTGTGCCAGTGTGGGTACAGGGCGCGCCTCGACTCTCTACTGAGGTGCGCTGGCTTGGGCGGTGTTGATACGGTCGACGACATATCTGACGAGCCCGATGTCTATGTCCCCTACACTGGTGATGAGGACGTGTTTGCACCCGTCCATGATGCTGAGACGGTCTGTCAGGTGTTTGACCGAGGTGCCGAGTTGATGCGCCGAGCCGCACATGAGGCCATGGGATCCCAGTCTAGGATGCCTGCCGAGGTATAATTTAAATTAAAATACATAACTGTGATTCTTTTCTTATTCAATACATTATCTAATTTGTAAGTTACTACAGGGTGGACACGAGGAGGACCTGGGCTTCGATATCTCCGCTGAGTATGGCACAGAGGGAGATGGACTGTATTCCCCGGGTTACAGTCCCACTCAGACAACACCTCATGCCTATCAACCAGGGTATGTTCAGATAGAGCCCATCCCGCCGTTCCCTGGCCAGTCCTCACAGCAGGTACCTCACCCTTCCCTCCACGATGACCCCATTGCCAGACAGGCGTTTTTATTCACGCAGGCTGAGTCTGGACAGACCACAGTTTTTGGTCTTGGGGTCCAGCAGACATCCGAGATTGAGGAGGTTCGCCAGGAGCCGGTTCAGTCTACAGATGTCCAGGCAGACGACTCTGCATCCTCCGCAGATATTGACGAGACGCCACTCTGCAGGCGGGGTCGGGGGTATAGGAAGAAGAAGGCGAGGACGGTGTTTAGTCCAGAGCCGTAGATTTTCATTTGTTGTACTGTTAGATGTTTTGTTAGATTCTTATTTGTAGTATTGGTAGATGTTTTGTCAGATACTTATTTATTTCGTTGATTAGTTTCTTGTTTGTTTGATTTTGTTGTTATTTATTTATTTTGTTGATTTCATTATCTCAGAGTACACAAAAGAATTTCAAAGAAACCACATATCTAAAATATCTAAAATATTTCAAACCAACGACATATCTAAAATACGATACGACCAAAAATCAATTTAAACCACATTCGAAACTAAATAAATAACCCTTAACAAATTACAATTTCGTATTTCTAAAATAAAAAATAAAGGGTCTGCTCCGGCATTCTGCGGCCCCAGGGGCCGCTCCGGCATTCTGCGGACCCATATGAGGGTCCGCTCTGGCATTCTGCGGTCCCCCCCATATGGGTCCGCTCCGGCATTCTGCGGCTGTGCTAGAAATCAATTGTCAGAAAACCGTGGTTATTTGGTTAATTGATTTTTTTAAAATGGTATAAATAAAAATTTCGGCCTCATTAGACTAGATTTTAGTTGATGAGCATGAGAGAAATTTAGCAAAATGCATATTTTGTAATAATGGAGATATTGCGACATTTAAAAGAGAATAAAAAAATAATACAAAATAACGTCCAATTTGTTGTATATGTCTCTTATCTCACCATTTGTTATTTTCTATTTTTATAGAGTTATATTTGTAAATTTCATTTTATACACCTTTTGTACTCAAACTTTGTAGAAAGAGAATACACAGAAAATAACCTCAAATTATAGTCTCTTGTTCTCTCTTGCTCTCTTCCAAAACTCTAGATTTATAACAAGTGGTATCAGAGCCATTTTCACTGTCGTTATTTTCGATCTCGCATGATATAAAACCCTATATAAAATAATTTTATATAGTACTTGGCAAATACATAATTGATGAGCAATGTGATGATATATATATATATATATATATATATATATATATATATATATATATATATATATATATGATTTTGCTAATATGCTACGCGTATATAAGGGCCCCTCCGTGCTACGGCTCACTTTTTGAGTTTTTAAAATCCTAACGGTCGATTTGAACCGTTCAATATGATCTCCATATGAATATGTACTTGCAAACCAAATTTTACATTTTTTAGAATTTGTTTACTATTTATTAAGCCACTTTGAAAATCGCTGATCCAATGGTCTAGAAAAGTTTACTGTTTGTGTACAAATTAGTATTTTTTTCAAAGTGGCTTAATAAATAGTAAAAAAATTCTAAAAATTGTAAAATTTGGTTTGCAAGTACATATTCATATGGAGATCATGTTGAATGGTTCGGATTGACCGTTAGGATTTTGAAAACTCAAAAAGTGAGCCGTAGCATGGAGGGGCCCTTATATACGCGTAGCACCGTAGCACTGTCCATATATATATATATATATATATATAGAGGAGGGATCCACTTACAACAAATTTGAGTTACAACAAAGTTACAACATTCATTTTTTTCATTTTCAAAGTCCTAATCGTCGATCCAACCGTTCAACATGATCATCTATATAAAATGTACTTGCAGATCAAATTTTATATTTTTTTGAATTTTTTTACTATTTATTAAGTATTTTACAAAAATAGCCATACTTAGACCATTGAATTTTGTACCCATCTTAATAAATAGTAAAAAAATTCAAAAACTATAAAATTTGATCTGCAAGTACATTTTATTTAGATGATCATGTTGAACGGTTTGGATCGACGATTTGGACTTTAAAAATGAAAAAAATGAATGTTGTAACTTTGTTGTAACTCAAATTTGTTGTAAGTGGATCCCTCCTCATATATATATGAGGAGGGATCAAGTTACAACAAATTTGAGTTACAACAACTATTTTTTTCATTTTCAAAGTCCAAATCGTCGATCCAAACCGTTCAACATGATTATCTAAATAAAATGTGCTTGCAGATCAAATTTCACATTTTTTTGAATTTTTTTACTATTTATTAAGATGGGTACAAAATTCAATGGCCTGAATATGACTATTTTTTGTAAAATACTTAATAAATAGTAAAAAAATTCAAAAAAAAATGTAAAATTTGATCTGCAAGCACATTTTATTGTAGAGATCATGTTGAATGGTTTGGATCGACGATGTGGATTTTGAAAATGAAAAAAAATAATTGTTGTAACTTTGTTGTAACTCAAATTTGTTGTAACTTGATCCCTCCTCTATATATATATATATATATATATGCTCCCATATGCAGTACGTCTATACAGGCAAATTTTCTTTTGGCGATTGTTAGCTGACCTCTTAATTTAATATATTTTAAATAATGGAATTTGTAAAGAAATTCTACGTAGCATTCAAAGTAGGAAAACAGAGTAGGTCCGATGGGCGTCCGATGCCCATCGGACCTACTTTTAGGTTCAACGAGCATGATGACCGTCCGATCTAATTTAAGATTTGTGCGTACAAAAATTGAAACAAAAACACGTGAATTTTAAAGCATTCCGCATGAATCTTAAAGCAAATCGACGGTGAGTAAACCCATCGAACCAGAGTACAGGGGCGGATCCAGGATTTTCGTCAGGGGGGGCAAAAAAATATCGAATCGGGTTGAAATATCTAATCGGATTTAAATCCATTAACCAATTGGGTACTCGACAAAAAATAAACTTTAACTTATAATTTCCAATGCTTTGACTTGTAATTTCTGATGCTCTGACTTATAATTCTAATTACCAATAAAAATTTAACAGATTTATTTCAATTTTAACCCTAAATTTAACTCGAATTCCAAATTAAATGTCCAGAGGGGGGCAAAAAAAAATTCCAGGGAGGGGCAGAGTCGATCGAAACCGATAAATCTCCACTAAAACTCAAAATCCAGGGGGGGCAGCTGCCCCCCCCTGGAATACACTGGGTCCGCCCCTGCCAGAGTAGATATTGAATTGATAGATAAATCACTTTACATTGTCTGTGTTAATATAGCGACAGAGTCGGGAGATGAGGGGGCCGGATAGAGAAAGGAAGCGCGCGGCCGTAACGTGAGGGAGCGCACAGGGGGCTGCTGTGGAGGAGTGGGCAGGAGTTTCCCTGTGCGATTTAGGTTTTTGTTCTTTCTTTGGATATTAGAAATGTTGGGTTGGGAAGAGAGAGAGGACTGGAGATATCTAGTTCCGAAAATTGTGTTTTGATCTCATCACTAATCTGCACAATTTTTGAAACAAATCCAACAGTCTAGATTGTAATGCACAGAGGGGTCAATACATTGCAATGTATAATAGTCCATCTATATATATAGGCTATGGTGAGTTGTGAAGTAAAACATCGTTCAACTTTTTTACTGTTCACAGTGGATCAGCGATTTCAAAATGGCTTAATAAATAGTAAAAAAATTCCAAAAAATATAAAATTTAGTCTCCAAGCACATTTCAATATTTAGAAAAAGTTGAACTGTTCGGATCGGTTGTTTGAATTTTCAAAATGAAAATATGGCGCGATGTTTTACTTCACAACTCACCATAGCTCAGCTTATATATATATATATATATATATATAGACTGGCTAATGTAATAACGTTAGAACTTCGGCCGAAGTTCTAACGGGTCGTTTTTGCAATTTCAAAATCCAAACAACCCATCCGAACCGTTCAACATGTTCTCTATATTGAAATGTGCTTGGAGACCAAATTTTACATTTTTTGGAATTTTTTTGCTATTTATTAAGCCACTTTGAAAATTCTGATCCGGTGGTCCAGAAAATTTGGCTGTTTTTTACTGTTCACCGTTGGATCAGCGATTTTCAAAGTGGCTTAATAAATAGCAAAAAAATTCCAAAAAATGTAAAATTTGGTCTCCAAGCACATTTCAATATAGAGAACATGTTGAACGGTTCGGATGGGTTGTTTGGATTTTGAAATTGCAAAAAGTGACCCGTTATAACTTCGGCCGAAGTTCTAACGTTATTACATTAGCCAGTCTCTATATATATATATATATATATATATATAGAATCTGGCTAATATGGTACGCATATCATAGAGGGCTTCCGTGCTACGGCTCAATATTTGAGTTTTCAAAATCAAAACGGTCGATCCGAACCGTTCAACATGATCTCCATATGAATATGTACTTGTAAACCAAATTTACATTTTTTAGAATTTTTTCACTATTTATTAAGCCACTTTGAAAATCGCTGATTCAATGGTCCAAAAGATTTTACTGGTTTGTACAAATTACTGTTTTTTCAAAGTGGCTTAATAAATAGTAAAAAAATTCTAAAAAATGTAAAATTTGGTTTGCAAGTACATATTCATTTTGATTTTTGGATTTTCAAAGTTCAAACGGTCGATCCGAACCGTTAGATGTTCAATCTATATTAAAATTTGCTTGGAGACCAAATTTTATATTTTTTGGAATTGTTTTACTATTTATTAAGCCACTTTGAAAATTGCTGATCCGGATGAACAGTAAAAACAGTGCAATTAAATTCTGGACCATGTGATCAGTAATTTTTAAAGTGGCTTAATAAATAGTAAAAAAATTCCAAAAAATGTAAAATTTGGTCTCCTAACAGATTTTAATATAGAGATCACATCTAACGGCTCAGATCGACCATTTGCACTTTGAAAAATCCGAAAATGACTTGGTTGCACGAGAAGCTTGATGCAAACGTTTTGATATTAGCCCCCCTCTCTCTCTCTCTCTCTCTCTCTCTATATATATATATATATATGTATGTATGTATATATTATTACTTCTAGCTAGGAGCTAGCTTAATTTGTTCCTGATGCTAAAAAAATTACCATCTAAAACTACATATAAAAAGTTGAGAATGCACGCAACCTATGGGTCAACTTCTTAATGAAGTTCAACATATAGAAATGTTCAATTTTCTAACTATCGTGTAAACTGGATGTATTGGTGATCTTTGATTACTGTTGAATTCAAAGTATTTCTCTTTTATTTACATATCAGAAAATAAATTTAAATAATTTAATATCTTACTTTATCTTATTTGATTCTTATGTTTTTCTCTCTTTTTTTACATTGGAAAGAGATATTTCTGTGAACACCTGCCCCATGAACTGGCTACAGAAAATCCCAATTGCTAATTAAATTTATCGGCTTGAGACCAGCCAGGCTGGCGTTGGTTCGAGGGCTAGGTCAAGATCTCATAACAGGCGTTTGCTTCATAATTAACTTAATTATATAGATTCATAATATAACTGATTACATAATCAACAATGCATATAATGCTTATTGTAGACTAATTAACATTTTCTTGGAAACAGATTGGAATTTTGCTCTAAGAGAGACTAAGCTCAGGTTCAAAGTCTGATTAAACTTAGTCCCACATGCGAGCACGTTGGTTTTGAGAACTTGTTTGGTGTTTAGATTTGTTTTTCAAGTTTGACACTCTCTCATGTAAATTTCGGAATCCGTCCCTAAGTTCCCTTGCCTTTAGAAAATGCGCCTCCATCTGTATATATAAATACCCCATTGATCTGTCATTTCTTCTTCATTGCACTTCCAACTTCCATTCAGAAAGTGCCAGCTTTATACAACAAGAAAGAGCTAGCATTTTAGTTATACGCCAAGCGAGGAAGATAATTGGTTTTATTAGATTTCAAGTGAGAGAACGACAAAAATGGTGGGTTTTAGCAGAGAGTCGAGGGTGGCAATAATAGGCGGAGGGATAAGTGGGCTCGCTGCTGCTAAACAGCTGGCATGGCTCAACCCAACAGTGTTTGAGGCTACATCATCAATAGGTGGTGTGTGGCGGCACTGCTCGTACCGCTCCACACGCCTCCAGACCCCACGGCCAGACTACGAGTTCTCGGACTTTCCCTGGCCTGATCGCACTGACCCAACCTTCCCCACCTACAAGGAAATATTAGATTACCTTGAATCATATGCTACCCATTTTGACCTATGGAGGTTTGTTAAGTTGGATAGTAAGGTGGTGGAGATAAAATACTTAGGAGATGAGAAAAAAGCGGGTTTTAACGAGTTGTGGAGTGGTGATGGGCAGGCTCTAAACGGTCGGCCTATGTGGGAGGTTGGCATTGTTACCGGTCAATCAGAGACCGTTGAGGTGAGATGCTTTTACTTGTGCTTTAAAATGACTTTTAAGGAAGAGAGAGATATTTTTGTGGTATGCAAAATAACCTTTAGGGTTTTGGTCTCTTTGATGAATCTTTTAATCAAGGTTTCTAAACTTCTTTCATTCTCTTCTCCTTCTTATCTGTGGTTCCATTTTTTCTTCACTTGAAGGCCTTTTGGCACTTATTTCCCTATATATATTTCAGAATTTGACAATAGTGATTAATGATTCTCTAAGTCGGGACCATGCATGCATCTAATATAAACTTGTGCTGTTCTGCACCTTTCATATATTTCAATATATGATTTCTAACTTACATCCATATATTAATTTCTCTTACAGTGGTACGAGTTTGAGTTCGTGGTGATGTGTCTCGGAAAGTACGGAGATGTACCGAAAATGCCGGGTTTCCCTTGGGGTCGAGGCCCAGAGGTATTCGAAGGAAAAGTATTGCATACTTTAGATTACTGCAAGCTGAAAGAAGAAGAAACCAAGGAGTTAATGAAGGGGAAGAAGGTCGTGGTTATAGGTTACAAGAAATCTGCAATTGATCTAGCTCTTGAATGTGCTGAGGCAAATCAAGGTATTTGATTTTCTATTTCTGTATATATTAAATATTTAATATGTTTATTTACATCTTTGTATCTGAAAACAAAAAGATAACTGACATGACTATAATTGCTTGACATAATTGAGCATTAATAAGCTTCAAGTGTTTTTGGAATTGTAATATGTACTTCTATTTCTTTTAGTATAATAGCAAGTCTAGCTATGTGTGTGGGTCTGTGAATTAATTAGCGTCTTGTATTAAAAAAATTATGCTGATAATAAAAAAATATTTTCAATAATTGTTTTAATTAAAAATTGGTTGGTTTTAAACTTTTAATCAATATTAAAATCTTAATTAAGTTCCTGGGACATGTATTTAAACTCGATCCGGCCGCACTTGTATAGCTAGCTTTATCCCAAGAGAGTTACTCTTATATATATCTATATATATATTTAGAGGTTGGCTAAGATCAAAATGGTAGTTTCTAATCTTTGCTGCTACTAATTCTCTTTGTTGTAATGCATGCCCCAGTTGATGCTTCTAATTAATGTGGAATCCACCGTATAGAGCCAAATTAGTGTTTCAGCGCGTATTTCAATTAAATTTCTTTCTTTAGTTCTCTATCTTCTGAGAATCTTGGAAAATGTCAACACCCCTGCAACGATTAATTTCAGCTGAAGTCATGAGATTTGAATTTGACTTTCTTGACCTCATTCGAACCACATGCCATTTTATTTCTCATTTTGGTCAACGGCATATTATATTTATGTTTCAGGCTGTTCATACATCAATTCACCCAATATGTCATGTAAATTACTGTGTAGTTAATTTCTACGTGGAATGTAACAGAGTAAAGAATATAAATGTTGATTATTATAGTAGTTGACCACATATGGAAATTTTCTATCAGGGATAGATTTTTGTACGGAAGCTTAATAATTAGTAGACTTGACCTAGTTCAATGCTTTAAACTTATAGTACAATATATCAAAAAAAAATAATAACTCAGCTTATTAATTTGGTGTTCGCAAATATTTGAATTTTGCTAGATGTATGTATATCTCTTAATTTCGTTCATGTTTGCTTTCAATTTCAGGATTAGATGGACAACCATGTACAATGGTAATAAGAACTTTGCATTGGGTGGTCCCCTCTTACTCCATTTGGGGCCTACCTTTCTATCTCTTCTACTCAACTAGGTTATCTCAGTTCCTACATGAAAGGCCAAACCAGGGGCTCCTTAGATCTCTCCTTACCCACCTCTTGACCCCCTTGGTATGTGTACATGTTTTTTTTCTATTTAATCATTCATACCAAACTTAATATTCTATTTATCTAAATTGATTAACTTGTCGACCACATGGGATAGTGATACTTCAACTTGTTTATGTATAAGCTGATGTGTGTGAACTTAAATTAAGGACTTCGAACTTAATTATTTGAGTGAGACTCAGAGCAGGTCTTGCAGTTTGACGAACTTTCTTCTGTTGCACGTGTGGAATAGTAAAAAATGAAATTAAAAAAAAAAAATCATTACATTCAGCACTAGGACTTAACAGAAAATGATTCCAGAAAGAAACTTAAATTTGTAATTGATTGCGTATTTTCAGTTTCAAATGTTAGATTGCTTAAGTCTGAAGTTCATTTTTTTTTTGCTTGATACAGACGACAGGTGTCTCAAAGTTCATCGAGTCGTATCTATCTTACAAGTTACCATTAGAGAAGTATGGCCTGAAGCCTGAGCACCCGTTCCACGAGGACTATGCCTCGTGTCAGATGGCCATCCTGCCTGAGAACTTCTTCTCTGAGGCAGATGCCGGGCGGATCCGGTTCGAGAAGTCAGACAAATGGTGGTTCTGGGAAAAGGGTGTGGTTTTAGAGGGTGGCACCAAGCTCGAAGCAGACATTGTGTTTTGTGCAACTGGATATGAGGGTAAGAAGAAGCTGAGATCCGTCCTGCCGAAGCCTTACAACGGCTTGATCGAGAACAATTATGGCATGATGCCACTCTATAGGTAGGCCTACTTGCAGTACATGTATGTGTGTGTGTGTGTGTGTACACACACACACACACACACACACATATATGCATGCATACAGATTTTACATATGTAGTATAACATTACTATATAACCCACACAGAGTGACACACACTACATGCATAAATGCATGTCTGCGCTCGTGAACATACATTTTAATTTCCAAACATAAAAATGATACCAATACATGCTACAGATCAATCAATCACTCATGCAAGCAATGGTGCTGACTACTGATATATTTTTGTAACAAAATATAGGGGGACAATCCACCCATTTATACCGAACATGGCATTTGTCGGGTACATCGAGAGCGTTTCCAACCTGCACACGTCAGAGCTGAGGTGTCGGTGGCTCTCGAGCCTGTTGAAGGGGAGAGTCAAACTCCCAAGAGCGGCGGACATGCTGAAGGGGGTCAATACTGAGACAGAAGTGATGAAGCGCACAACACGATTCTACAAGCGCCATTGCATCTCAACTTACAGCATCCAACACAGTGATGACATGTGCCGCGAAATGGGGTGGGAGAAGTGGAGGAAAGGGAACTGGTTCGCTGAGGCTTTCAGTCCTTACAACAACCTAGACTACAAGGAAGAGAAGAGCGAGTAGTTAATTAATTTCTAATTAGACAATATAAAAATGTCCCATACACAATTAATTATTATTTTTGTGAGAAAAAATAATTTGTGTATTTGCATGTTTAGGAGAAAGATGGTTAATTAAGGCCTGGCAAGAGTTATAATATATCTAAACCATATAGATATATATATATCAAATGTACCTTTCTGTTGATTATATATGATGTGTTTGGTACGTAATTGATGGTCTAGAATATTTTCTTCTCTTGTGCCGCGTATTAGTTGTATGTAGGTACAATTTTCTTCTTTAATTTATACGGTTTGATGTAACGGACTTGGGAAAGTTACAAAAAAGTTGGTATGTGGGATTGAGATAATTTCAAGATCTATGTTAAAGTTTGAATTAATAGAATTCAATGAAATGCTAAGATTTATTATATATACATGTTGTAAAATAAGAAAAGATTTTTATTTAAAATAAATAAAATTTTCCATCAAATTATTCTACATTATCTTGTCAATTCAGTTTGATTGACTAACTACTAACTAGCCAACTTTTTTATTTATTTAGACTCGTATATATATAGCGGATTATGACCCATTCACGTGTTGACTAAGCTAGACTTAATAAGATATTGCTATTACTAATTTTAAACTTTTTGTTTATAGCAACAATCCGAGTTAGTCATGCTCGCTTATTGTTAAATCAGTTGACCTAAGTCAGGGTCGGCTCAGATTGATTAATTATTGGGTTTTTAATACAAATGGAGGGGGCTTCAATTAGCTGTTTGATCAGTACATTTATCAGAAACATTCTCCGTATCCGACGGCTCATATAGATTTATCTCTAGCAACATTTAGATTCAGATTCCAGCAACTTCTTCCAAAATGTTTTATAAGTCAACACAATAAAACAAATTATTTATAAAAGATTGAAGTTTGTAATTCAGATGTCAGTTATGTTAATTACTTTTACAAAAATTTGTGAGCATATCCGAGACAAATAATTAATATAATATTGGTATCCTCACAGATACTCTCATCGATAATAATAATCTATGTCGACTTATTTTCGATAATAGTCATTTTTTTCTCTCGCAATACTTCGTTGGAGTTCAGTGAGGAATGGTTCAATTTTGATCGAATCAATTTTGATCTAATATCGAAGTCATTCAATTTATCAAAGATGCGTGAGGTAGAGAACTAAATTGTTTAAAATTAGTTAAAAGTAAATTATTAACTTATCAAAAATAAAATAAAATAATAGACATCCTAACTAATCAACAGAAAATGGCCTGAGTTAACTCTATAAAAGAGTACGACTCATTCCAAATTTCCAATGTCAAAAATGAAAAATCGCTCATAATTAATAATAACTAAAAACCTTCAAAACTAAAACAAAACACAAGTATAGAAAACGTGACTATACACTGTCCGAAAACTAATGACACACGGTACACGACATTGTCCGTGAGCGTCGTGTATGAATAGGAGGGTACATTGTATACGGTTACCTAACCGTATCTATGTACACTAGTACAAAAAACCCCTTCACCGACCCTCAACCACCGACTGTTTTAATATGTAACAGTCGGTATAGAGACTGCATGGTAAAATCGTAAATAAGAAGAACCTCAACACCGACTGTTTAATTACAAACAACCGTCAGTGAACCAACACCGACTGTTTTTTTTAAAAACAGTCGGTGTTGCTCATACCCTACACCGACTGTTTTTTAAAAAAAACAGTCGGTGTTGAGCAGTCACCAACACTGACTGTTTTTTTAAAAAACAGTCGGTGTTGCTCATATCCTACACCGACTGTTATTTTAAAAAAACAGTCGGTGTTAAGCAGTCACCAACACTGACTGTTTTTAAAAAAACAGTCGGTGTTGCTCATACCTTACACCGACTGTTTTTTAAAAAACAGTCATTGTTGAAATCTTGTGCTGACGGTTTTTAGTTCGAACCGTCGGTGTGAAAATTTGTCTACGCGCGTTTATCTCTTTCGATCAGCCGCCAAGCACTTCTAAATTTCATTTCCCTCTCCGCAATTTCAATTCGTGATAAACCTCTTAGCCTCTCTCTTCGCTCAGAAAATTTCATTTTCTGTCTCTCTACGCCTCCGCTCAGCCTCTTTGAGACAAACCCTAAGAAACTCCGCTCAACCTTCTCTACGCCCCGCTCAGCCCTCTCCGCCTTCTCTCCGCCTCAGCTCAGCCTTCTCTCCGCCTCCACTATTATCTTTGTAACCATATCAGTGGGGAAACATCTCATCTCTGAACACACAAATCTCAAGGCCTCCTCCGCCCCAATTTCAGGTCATATGACTTCTTTATTGGATCATTAATTGATTGGCCGAGAATTGTTTTAAAATGATTTGTTTGAAATTAGGATTTTAGATGTTGATCAGAAGGCATAAGTTGGATTAGAGGAGCTGCAGCCTCGTCTGAAGCAAATTTTCATATTGGAGCTATAAGTTCCCTTTTCTTGCTCAAATCAATTCATCGGATTTAATTGTTTAGTAATTTTTGTGCTACATTTGTTTCGTATTCATGTTCTATTTTTGAGCTAAATTTTTGTGTGTGTTAGAGGAGCGGATTTGAAGTATTCCTTAATTCCAAATGACTGACCCTTCTTCTTCTACCAAAGGAGGTGCACAGTGCATGAAGCTGGCTCAATGTAATTCGTAAGGATTTTGGTCCCCCGACCCGACCTGCCTCTTCGGCCTGCCCTGCCTCGCCTATCTCAGGTAATCCATATCCACACCCTTTTTATTTTTATGCGTGTACGCACTGCTCTGTGCTCTCTGTGCTGGTACGCACTGCTCTATGCTGTTTTTGTTTTGGGCTGTACTGGTACCAGATTTTTGCTGTTTCTGTTGGGATTTCGTCAATATAGAAGTATGATTTGTCTCATAGAAGACCAATGGATAACCAAATAATTTGGAACTAAATATTTGTGCTTCATTTTTAAAATCTGAATCCATGTATTTCTTTTTCTTTTTCAGCTCATTGGATTTGAACTTTTAATGCAGATACATTGATAACAATTCACTTGCTGGTTCAATCCCTGACTTTAGTGGGTGCCCAAATTTACAAATTATGTAAGAGAACAATCATTTCAAACTTTGTGTGCAAATAAGATCATATTGGCATCTTATATTAATTTATATATACATATATTTTTTTTCTTTGTTACAGTCACCTTGAAAATAATAAGCTTACTGGTTCACTGCCTTCATCTTTGGCCAATCTACCAAATCTAAAGGAAGTGTAAGTTCTCTTACTAATATTGCAGCCGATTTAGAGATGCAAATCTACCAAATCTACCAAATCTACCAAAGCTAGAGATGCAAATATTGCAGCCGATTTAGAGTCAAAGTTGGTGGTCTGAAAATATTTGAGATGGAAGTATTTATCATTGGTAAGAGATTCCCAAAAAAGAATATTTGTGGATGGTTGTTGGCTCTACCTCTTTTGAAATTTGCCCTATATACTTGGCTGTTCAATTTATGGTGCTTGATTTTGGTTATTTAGGTATACTTGGCTGTTTATGGTGCTTGAAATTCAGCCTCCGCCGAGCACCCGAGCACCCGAGCACCCGAGCACCCGAGCACCCGAGCACCCGAGCACCCGAGCACCCGAGCACCCGAAGTCAAGGTTTGTTCTTTGGATTTCCTTAATTGGTAAATGAAGCAATGCATATTGATTAGAAGGGAAAGGAATGATTTAGGCTTTTGTGCTGTGATGGTCATTATTAGGTCTCTTAAATTAAATGGCAAGATCTATCTACTGAAGTCTATAACATTTTTAAAAATCAAGCATGTTGCATTTATGATATCTGAAAGTTTATTTGTAGTAACTTAGAGAACCTTTCTCTGGAAGGAACTTTGGCTTCTGAGCTTGTGCAACTCCAGCAATTGAAAGCTCTGTAAGCATGTCTTCTTTTCACTTTGAGTTGACATTGACATATGATGCATCTATTTTAAGATAATAATCCGGTGTCAGCCAGATTTGTATTTTTCAACTAATCTTGGCGTTTCTAATTTGATTTAAATATGACCTTTACAAGAGAAAGTAATTGGACCAGTATTTTTTTGCTTGTTTGTCACTAATGTAAATATTTATCATGGCAGTCTACTCCGTAATAACAAATTTTCCGGAGGTATACCAACAGAAATTACTAGCCTTGCAATGTTGGAGGTTTTGGACTTGCGAAATAACAAATTGACAGGTCAAATTCCTGCAGAGATAAGAAATATGCAATCCATTGAGCTTCTGTCAGTTCAAATTTCACTAATATCACATTTTTATATCTTATCTTTATTTGCCCTAAAAAAGCATTAAACTTTTCTTTGAATATCATGCTGCAGTTTACTTTGCAACAATGAATTTCATGGCAATAAACCTAGGATTCAAAGGGCTACATTCATATTTGATCTGGACCATCCGTGTAATTCAGATAATGAATTTGAAAATTTCAATCATGAAACCGACCCACGTAAGATAATTTATACTAATGAGAATATGCTTTCATTTCTTTTTCTTTGTGATAATTTATTCTTCAGATTAGTCCCTCTATTAATTGCACCATTGTTGTGAATTGGGTCTTAGGTTACTAACAGATGTTTCCTATAGAGATCATCATGGACATGGAGAGAATTTACAAGGTGAAATTTTAATTCATGATGATTAACATTATATACATTGAGCATCTAAGGTGAATTAGTACAAAATTAGACAGAAAAAGGTAAAAAAAAAAAAAAATTATAAATAGACTCCATTTCTAGCTTGACCAGTAAATACCAGGGAACAGTTAGGTCCAAAAATCAGCATCAAGTTTCACATTTTTCTAATGTCACAGATTTATTTATTAACAGGTGGATTTAAGGAGTTATATCTACTTACCAGGTGAACTTAAAATCATACATGTTGCAGGAACTAAAGGCAAGGTAAAAGAACTATGTACATCTTTGACCTAGATCGGATTGCATTAATGTTTCATCTATAGTTTGATCTAGTTTGATGTCTTCTTATATACTTATAAATTAGGTGCCAATGTTGCTATGTAATTGATAATTCCAGGGTTCAACTTGCACATTTTCTGAAGCAATTTTACGTGAATGTGGTCTAAGGATTGGATTGCTTACATGGCAGAGTAGAGGTGGAGAGGTAGAGTAGAGAATCTTATACTGGTACAAGTGGGGATGCAACTGCTGACAAGGTTTCCTTGAACTTCAAAACAATCAATTTTGGTAGCTATATTTACCTGCTGTGATTGCTTATTTCATTTGTTTTCAATTTTTTTTATAAAATATAGAGGATATGTAAATGGTGTTATATATGTAAATTTTGTTATAGTGTGTTTTTTTGTGAATGAAATATGAGTTATGTTGTTTATTATTGTGTTATATATGTAAATTCTGAACTTCTTAGCTGAGTAATTAAAATGTAAGATGACCCAAATTTTGGCTTCCATTGTCACGTCTACAGGTGCAAAAAAAAAAAAAAATAAATAATTTCGGTGTTGGGCACCTACATCGACGGTTTTTTCAAAAAAACAGTCAGTGCTGGGCGCCTACACCGACTGTTTTTTCAAAAAAACAGTCGGTGTTGGGTGCCTACACTGACTGTTATTCACCAATCAGTAAAGATTTATCTATACCGTCGCCGCCATCACCGACGCCTCAATAACAGTCGGTATAAGGGTTTTTTAACAGTCGGTGAAGGGGTTTTTTGTACTAGTGGTAGTACTAACATATACGGTTAATAGATTTCAACCGTGTCAAATCTTAAAAAAAGATGGTTATTTCTACACAGTCAAAGTAACCGTGTACAATAACAAGAGTTATACACACGGTTTCTACGAGACATCCGAGTACAATTTTGGAAACCATACAAAATTTGTTATTTAGAACCGCATAGGATTATTATTATTTTTTTAAATTCAATTTTTAATTGGCTAACATCCACATTTGTTAGCCATTAAACATACTGTAGGGTTTAATTCAAATCCAAATTTATTTCCAAAACTTCCTAGACTACCCCTCTTCAGACTAATAATACCAAAGAGTTTCTAATTATTATTAATTTTACTCTTTTTACAAATGCTTTTAGTAATTCTCTGTAGACTGTAGTTCTATAATTACTGTTTTAAGACCTAACTTTAAAAAAAATTGTAATATTAATAATTTTCAGTGCAGTGCTTTTGGTCAAGTAGCATCTAATTTAAGTTCTTTGGTAAAAGTGTGGGCTGGTGCAAGAAACATTGTCACTATGATAGAAAAGGATAAGAGTTCTTCTCTAACAGAAGAAGGAGAAATTGTCAGGACAAAATTAATTGGAGAAATTAAATTTTGTAATGTCTCTTTTGCATGCAAATCAAGGAAAAGCATCCTTTTTAGGACTTAGATTTCACAATAGGTGCTGGCATAACAACTGCAATCGTCGGTCAAAGTGGATGTGGAAAAAGCACCATTATTTCATTGATTGAAAGGCTTTATGAACCAAAATTAGGTAATTACAAAGCTTTGCAATGGGATAAGAAAAAGAAATGCCACCTTTGGGGCGCTCTGTGTTCTATTGTCCAGTACAAAGATGTATCAATCCAAATTGCAATTTTTGGTTCAGGAATCCCTTGTCAGTCATAACAAAAACTAGAGCAAGAGAATGCTCTTATTCATTTTTATTTTTTTTATCTTCTGCAGATATAAGTATCGCCATTAATTTTGTGATGTCTACGGGAATAAGTAGAATTATCTTGGATTGGCATGACATAAGGAACCTCCAATTGAAGTCATTGAGAAACCAAATGGGACTGGTCTGTCAAGAACCAGTTCTATTCTCTACATCTATTGCCAAAAATATCATGTATGAAAGAGAAGATGATGGGAGATGTAATGGAAGCTTGCGGAGCTGCAAATGCTCATTCTTTTATTGAAGAGTTACCAAATGGTTGACTGAAGTAATCAGCATGATGATATTTGCATTATTATTCTTTTAAAAATGTGTGCACACTTAAAATTTGAATTATTAGATTGTATATGTTGAATATTCATGATGATTTTCATTAGATGCAAATGATTTTTAGATTATTCATTTCATTCTCCGTTGCAAAGCACGGGCACTTGACTAGTTATACAAAATAGGCGCAAATTGATGAAAACCCTAATTCACAATATTTATTCACGGTTTAGTCGAAATAACCGTGTACGTTATGTATTTTTTTCATGATTGCTAGCCATTAATTAAAGAATATTAAAAGAATCAAATGTACATATACATATTTTACACATATAAAGATTTACATGGAACATAATGAATCAAATAACATATATGCATACTGACTTAACAAACAATAAACATAATTTACATAGTTAATTTGTCATAAAAGATATTTGCTAGTTATTGAATTGATGGGCAAAAAAGAAGAGGAGGAAATCATTCGCCAATTTAAGCAACTAAATGTGGATCTAAACCCTTTTCGTAGATGGCATTTGTGGCCTTTTGGCTTCTTTAATTTGCAAATGGGCTAAAGAACCACAAAGGTGATCACTCAAAAGTGAGCGATGTTATCTTTTAAAATTTATAAACTCGGAAATACGCAATAATTAAAAGTAATTAAAATAAAGATAGAGATGAGAATTTCTAGGATTTCGACACACCATTGCTACTCAATTCTCTTTGATATTCTACTCCTGTCGGGTATGATTTCCTGTTGTTGTTTATGGAAGACGCTACATAGGACACTGCGAGTTATCTTACGCAAATGAGGGGACTTCCATCGAGATACAACATAGGACACTGCAAGTTATCTTACGCAAATGACAGATCTCTAAATACACAAGTTACTACATAGGACACTGCGATTTATTTTACGCAAATGATAGAACTTGGTTCGCGTTTTGTTTTTCCGATTTATGGTTTTCCCGCTAAGATTTTCTTTACATAAATCTAATGACTCCCAACGAGGCTGACTCGCCCATCATAGTTTCTCTTACCATTAAAGCACTGTCACTACCCTAACGAATTAAACTAGATCATCGATATCAGATGAAGGGATAATAAATCACAAAAATATTTCAATCAAACAACAAGAAATCATAATCAATAGAAAATATATATATCAAAGCATCATGAGTCACAAGGTTTACTGCCTAGCCCCTAAGAAAAGAACTTAGCCGCAGAACGACATGGTTACAATCACTCATCTCTTTCTCACTTAATCAAATCTAACCAAAATTACAAAGATGTCTTCTTCTTCTGTCCAGGGTGCTTATATAGGAGTGGGGGACGTCTGGAGATGAGTGGAGGCCAATAAACCTGATCTGGATACAGTTGTAGCAGTTATTCCCCAAAGGACGCCTTGGTTACGGACCGTACTGGCTGGCTCGGTCCGTATCGAGACCATGTCACTGAAGGGTTTAATGCGGATCGCGCTATCTCCTGGTCCGTATTCGGCTAGGTCCGTATCAGTCAATACTGTAACAGAGACTTAGTCGATGAGTGTCACTTATCCGATTGACCCGATTCTTGCTCCATTTGATGTGAAATAGTCGCAAAACATATTTTCTGCAATAAAATATAAAGTAGGGTGACAGTAGCCTTTTCCTCTAATTAATTAAACATAAGTGTGAGATAATATACAAAACCTAAGTCAAAACCCTACGTAATTCATCATCATTTTGACTCTGTTCAAAAGGCTGAATACGAAAAAGGGCATAGCTCAACTTAAGTGCTTTTGCGGAATGACATGTCATCCACTTCCTTTATGCTAATCAATTTATTAGTGTAAAATAATCAAACAAATTAAACACAAATATTGTCGAGATTAATCTTCCTATGACTTTGGGCACCATCGATATCAGACGTGTTACTTAAATCTTGGTGGTACCCAGAGTCAAAGGGAGATAAATCTCCCTACCATGGTTAGAGTGTTTAATGAGATATGAGAAGGAAGAACTAGCATTTGGTTTAGTGGCAAAGGCATATGGCCTCCATGTGAGAGGTCATGGGTTCGAAATCCGGATAGGGGAAATCGTTTGTTGTAATAATAAGGGTATTAAATAGTTGGGTATTTTGACCTCGAATCTTTACTAAAAAAAAAGACATATGAGAAGGATAAGGGAGAAAATGAAGATATACATGGACTTAATACTAAGAAAATGAAGAGCGAGAGCATGACTCAAATTGATTGAAGCCGGAAAGGTGAAGAGGCGTGCGCACACAGCGGGGGGGGGGCATCTCTTTATGAAATTAATTTTATACAATGATTTGGTTTGAGAAAGTGTGAATGATACGTACACAATTAATAACAAAAAACCGTGTTTGAATATCTGACATAATTGTGCATGGTTTACTTCTTAGGGAAAATTTCTGGTGTACCCATACTAACTTTTAAAATAGCCAATTTCCCCATAAATACATCATAATATCTAATATACCCAGATAAATTTAACTTTCTTACTTTTATCCCCTTTAAATTACATTACTTATTATTTAATTAATTTAAAAATTAAATTGACCAATATGCCCTTTAATTTTAAATGGAGAAGTCCATTACTTCTAATTGTCTTCTTCCTCTCCTCCTCTCCTCTCTGTTTCACGCCTAGTTGTCTTCTTCCTCTACTTTTTGATACTAAACTCATTACTGAAATTATTCGAGTATCGCAGGTCATAGACTAAAAATAACTACAATGGCCATAAAAATACTTTTTTGCCGAAGCTAATGATTTTTAGTATGCCAAAGTCCGTCCAAGCGAACCGAGTGAAATGTTTTGTCAGGAGAAATGGAATAGAGCTACGTTGCCATTAATTTTGCAAATTCACCTCCACGAGAATTTGGAAATTTCCATGTGCAAATCCCTGTCACGTCAGACAACCAATCAATGGAACTTTCTTATTGGTTGTAGTCAGCGGCAGTACTAGATTGAGCAAGTCCTTTCATGGTTCTTGGTGGTTGTAAATCAAAAGTTGATTTGTCTAATTTGTTTTTAAATAAGTTAGTAATTATCGCTTCTTGATTGTGGGTTTTTGACATGGGGGTTTTACAAATCATGAGAAGTCAAAATATCATCTGGTGTGATATTTAATGTTCAAAAGTGGGATTTAATATATTATCAGTTGCTTGACATAATTTTGCTAGATTGTGGTCTAATTTCATAAATTTCATTAAAATAATGAAAAAACATACATTTTCAAATTCTGATTGTGTAAATATGAGAGAACATCAACTTTTCTCAAGTACCCCTGAGCTGATTCTCGTCCTCTCAGTCGGACAGCCTAATTTGTCAAGCAAGTTTTCAACTCGATATGCGAGTTGCTCAAGGTTCTGAACCAACTCCTACAGGAAACTATTGTTAGTGTGAAGGCCGCAGATGCTTGTAAGCAGGGCACCAAACTGTAGCATCCTTGAGAATTTTGAAGTCGTTTCGAATGCCAATGCACTTTGCCCATGCTTCCAACAACATAATTACAGCCTTGTTGATAAGAATACTCATCGGCCAGCCAAGGGTATTGTAACAGCAGTTTGAAGTACAAAAGTTAGCTTGTAGTTTTGAAGTAGTAAAATTTAAAAGAACGACAAGATGAAACCAAAAAATTATGAAGTAGTTAATTGTATTAATCCGTGATTAACGGTTGGAATCGAAGCTTCAGCATGAATTCATTGGCCAGTTCTTTATATGCTTCGATGATTATGTGACAAATCAGAGCGATTGAGATTTGAGAGGAAATAGAAGATACATTTTAATAAAAGGATAACTTGGTCAATTCAATTTTTAAATTAATTAAATAAAAAGTGAAGTAATTAAAAGGGGATAGAAGAAAGAAAATTAAATTTACATGGGTACATTGGATATTATGATGTATTTATGGGAAAATTGGCTATTTTGAAAGTTTAGATGGGCACACCAGAAATTTTCCCTATTTCTTATATGAGGATTTTTTTGCGAAAGCGTCTGTTCACATTACACACTGTTAATGTGGAATTTTTTTGCATATGTGTAATATGCCGTGTATAATCACGTTTTATGTACTAGTGATAGTGAAAGTTGGTTGAAGTGATGGCGTCTCTCTTCAAGCGACAGGAGGCGACCTTCCAGGCGATTGCCAAAAGCCAAGTCCTTTACTCTCCCCAACCCAGTCGTACCTACGGCCAAGTAACATCCCAACCCACCGCAACAGTTAATGCAGCCAGAACCACCCAAGTGAACCTCTCACTACGACAGGAAGCAACCATTAAGGCTATTTACAGAGCCAATCAGGAAGCAACAACAAGAAGCTTACTTGCTAAAGGGGAGCACACCTTGGAACAAGAGACAAAAGGAAATCGAGATAGCACAGCAATATTGAATGAAGGTTATAACACTCATCAATCACCGGAAGGGGAATGGACAACAGTCTAGAGAAAAAGGTATGCACGCAAACCACAAAGTAGTAAATTCAACAACCCTCGGCTTGAAAAAAAACTACAGGAATTAAGAGGCCAAGGGAAATGCCATAGATGCCTAGAGAGAGGACATACACAAATAAATTGCAGAAACAGTATTAAATGCTTTACTTGCAACAAGCATGGTCATACCTCGGGGAGATGCAACAGAAAAAAAGATCACCACCTTGCAAGGCCTACAAATACACCTCAAGGAAACATAACAGTACCCAAAATTCAAACCAGAAGAGAGAATACCACTCAAAACAAAGAGAAAACCAAACTAGACAGTCAAAACGCAGCAATGGACAACTGGCAAACCATGCCCATGATGCCCGAAAATCGCTTACCGGGGACCCGACCTGAGAAGCAAACCGTTTATGTGCCCAACAGAGAAGGCTTTCACCCTTCTAATGAGGCTCTAGACAGAGCAACGGCAGTACACGCCAGTCCGAACGTCAACAAACACACCCTGCCGCAACGGTTGGCCACGACCTTGGCCGCTTAGCTTGGCCACCACCCAAGAGATTTTGAAATTGGTCAAGTCGACCCAGCTATGGCAACAAACATTGTCATTTTCCCAACCAAAGAGCTCCGCAACCATGCTGTCAGTGTGGGGGTCTTTGCGGTCGATTACAACTCGTATGTACAGCTGGCCGAATGGAAGAGGCCTCAAGGCATGGTGTACGATCCCTTTGAATATAAGGCAAGAATCCTCATCTTTGGAGTACCTCTGCACAACTGCAACATCGACGACATAGACCAACTGATATCGGGTTTGGGGCACGTCACGAAAATGGCCCCGGCTTTTAGAAATTGCAATTTCTACTTTGTCCGGGTCATGGTAGCTTGCCAAAACCCGGTCCTTATACCAGCAACTTTACTGATGCGTTCCAACCTGTATGCAAAGCTCGTTAGACTGAAAATAGAGGGCTGGCTCCACATCCCACTTGGCCCCACACTACCCGGAGGAGGGGATAGCCGGATCAATGATCCGAGACAACGTGATGCCCGTCGACCACCACAGAACCACCGTAGACGCTCTCCTACTCCGAGTAATCCCGACAACTCCGTTATCAATGAATACCAAATGGGGGCACACTCGGCCTATTCAAGGAGGGAGAGACAAACTCAACAATGGCGATCGGGAAATCTGCAAATTGAGGGACCATTCCTACTCGGCACTGGAGAGATGGAATTGGGTCAAAGCTCGACAATAGAGCAGAGGTTCGTACTGGTAAATGAGCAGCGGCCTGTCAGAAAGGATAACGACAAAAGAGGAACTTCTACTCTTAGCAAACAACCACTCTATCACCTTTAGCAACTTCGGTGGAGACAACTGCTGAGACAAAAGAAAGAAAGAGCAACGTGCTAGACAGTACTCTTTCTGTAGCTGTATCAGAAACATTGGGAAGAGTTTTGCTCCATGCGACGCACAACCAGACAAAGATGATAGCAGTCAACTTTTTCAACCCTATGCGTTTTCCAGAGAGCATGTGCAGTACCGAATACATTTCAGATATTTTCTACAAAGGACCACTAGAGAAGCACGGCCCAGTTCAAAGCCCAACATGATTAGTTATTTTCCTCCAAGGCCCAGCCGAAATGGCTCTTACCAATAGCCCAGCGCTTTTGAATAAAGGCATGGTCTCAACAGAAACTAATTTGGGCTCCCAACTCTCATCAAACTTTGAAGAAATAGACTGCCCGCCGGGCTTTGAAGAACTAAGCTGCCCGCCGGGTTTTGAAGGCCCTCCCCGCTTCCGAGAAGAACAGCAAACCCGAAGGAGCCCAAGGCTTAAGAATAAACATGACGGCTGATATATCTCAGCGATAGATAAGGCGCGCATAATACTGGGATATGAAGACCGAACCTATACCATACCGTTGAGCAACAAGCGCAAGGTCTCACACACTGAACTGGTCCAGCTGGACTATCTTCGCAGCTATGAATCACTGACGTTCACTCAAGCAGAGCTCATAGCGGCCACGACAGGAGCAGAGGTAAACAAGGCAATGGAGGCAACGTTCGAATCCTTGGTGCGCAAGGAAGGGGGCAGTCCGAACTTGGCAGCAGCAAACTAGAAGAAGAGAGGGGCAGGGGGATGCGGTTTCATAGCATTAGGTCTTAATTTATGTGTTAGTTAAGTTGTTTATTTAAGTTCAATGTTTAAGGAAGTGGTCAGCTTAGTAAAGGTTAGCCGAATGGGGGTGTTGGAGTATTTCAAAATTCAAGGCTGGCAGCCTATGTATCCTGTATTGTCTTTGGAGAATAAGATGGTGTTTATTTTGATTAAATGAGTCACAACATCAAACTCAAGTTCATATCGTGGAATGTTAGAGGTTTAATGAACGCAAAAAGAGATTATCAGTGAGAGAAACTTTTCTGATAGAAAAACCAGATTTGGTGTGTTTACAAGAAACAAAATTGGCAGCAATAGACCTGAGAACACTTAGAGAAATTTGTGGTCTAAGATTACAACAACATCAAGCTCTAATAGCATAAGGGACTAGGGGTGGCATCTTGATTGCATGGACTCCGACCAAGTTCACTCTAATACAAGCTAAAACAAAAACATTTAGCTTAAGTATCTTACTTAAGAACAATGTGGATGGAACCAAATTTTGGTTTTCGGGGATCTACGGGCCATCAACACCACAAAGGCGAAACATGTTTCATACATAACTAACAGCAATTAGACCAATGGATGGCACACCATGGATCATAGGAGGAGATCTAAACATCACAATGGAACCTGAAGACCGAAACAGCAACACGCAAGCGGAGATACGCACAACACTCAATTTTGCAAATCTGATCTCATCACTGGGTTTAATCAACACAACATTGCATGGTCACGCTTCACATGGTCTAATGAAAGACAACAGCCGCATATGGCAAGGTTAGACAGATTCTTAATCTCAACATAATGGAATCGACAATTACCAAATTCAAATCCAAAGGCATTGGCCAACACCTTGTTCGATCACTGTCCCATTTTGTACACGGCACGAACAACTTGGGACAGATCAAGGATATTCAGATTTGAAAACTGTGGGTTACTCCTACGACAGTTTACAGAGATGATCACAACAACCTGGCTTGAACTTGGTCCAGCACAAACAGCAACCCAATTGAAATCCAAACTAGTAGAAATTCAGAGAAGCATAAGACTTTGGACGAAGAATAAAACAGGCAACATCAAGCAACAACTATAGGTTTGTCGAGATTACCTTGAGTGGATCGACAAAGTCAGAGAAAGAAGATGCCTGACACAGCTGGAGAAATGCCTCACGGCAATAATCAAAGCAAGATATGCAGAGTTAGCAACACAAGAAGAGGATATGTGGAGCCCAAAGGGCACGCACCATATGGGAACTCGAAGGTGACAAAGGTACGAGATATTTTCACACACTCGCATCGATAGCAAAGAACCAAAATTCAATTGCTGAAATTGAAAATCATGGAGTAACATGCTCAGATCAGGCATCAAAGGCAAAGATCTTTTTCAATCACTATGTCAATTTGGTAGGCACGCAATCAAACCCAGTACCACCCATACAATGAGACAACTTATACCCAGCAACAGATACAGCACCAGACTTGGATACCCTCGCGGCGCCGAATCACAAGAGTCCTGGACCAAACGGTTTCTTAGGAGAATTCTACAAGCATTTTGCGATCTCATAGCACCAGAACTTTGATCAGTCTATCAAAATGTGGCAACAAAAGGTGAACTGTTGACACTCCTGAATAATTCGTACATTGTATTATTGCCAAAGAAAACAGCCCCTAGCACGGTTCAAGACTATCGCCCCATAAGTCTACTGCATGGTGTCCAAAAAATTTTCTCCAAGGTGTTAGCAAACCGGTTGCAACATAGGCTACCAAAGATGTTGCATAACGCACAGACGGGGTTCTAGAAAAACCGACACATTGCGGAAAGCTTCATTTATGCACAATGCATACTCCACAGAGCTAAGCAAAGTAACCTGCCAATTGCTATCTTCAAGGCAGACTTTGAAAAAGCATTCGATACGATTAGTTGGGAGTTCATAATTGCGGTCATGCGACATCAAGGTTTTCCGCTAGAATGGTTATCATGGATAGAGAATCTGGTTCTTGCAAGCTCCTCACAAATCATGATCAACGACCTTTTGGGGAAAAAAATTGTGCTCAAGCGAGGGGTTAGGCAAGGAGACCCTCTCTCACCGCTCCTTTTCATTCTAGCAATAGATTTTTTGGTTCGCTATGCACAAAAACTCACAGACATACAAACTTTGAGAATGCCTTTTCAAAAAATGACACCCTGTCTGCTATATGCGGATGATGCGTTATTTTTTGTGAAACCGGAAACCCAGCAATTACAAGCTCTGCAGATCATGCTAACAGTCTTCCAAAACGTATCCGGGTTATCGGTCAACCTGGCTAAGTCGGAATTAGTGATATCCATGGGAACTCGAGATGGTCAGCAAGCATTGGCACATGTCCTTGGTTGTAAACTGGGTGAGTGCCCCTTTACATACCTAGGACTCCCTCTATCCAACACGAGGTTACAAAATCAGCATACTTACCTTTGATCCAAAATATGAACCAGCGTCTCGCGGGATGGGCCGCCAAACATCTCTCCATTGCAGGTAGGATAATACTGATCAATGCAGTCCTAACATCAATACCGACATACTTTATGACATGCCTGAAGTTGACCAAATGGGTCATTAGCAAGATGGATATGATACGGAGAACATTCCTATAGCATGGGGTGTCAGCTGAATCACGGAAAATGAGTTTGGTCAATTGGAAGGTGGTATGTTCACCGAAGGACTTTGGTGGGCTTGGAGTTATGGATTTGGAGACGTTCTACCAAGCACTAATAATCAAATGGGTCTGGCAGTGGAGACGGCCAGAGAAAACACTGTGGAAGATGCCTATGCAGCATTGTTTACGGCTGCAAACACTGTTGCCAAATGCGCCCATATTCGCAAAGGAGGCAAAGGAATTTACACAATTTTGTTGCATGTCCTTTGACTACAAATCGGGCAATGGGCAAAATACTTCTCTTTGGCACCACAATTGGAATAATGGCCTATTACGATTTGAATTACCAAACCTATACACGCATGCTCACGACCCCAACATCACCCCGGCAGAAGCTTCACGAACCAACGCAATAGGGGAATTATTTACACATAGGCTAACGGACAAGGCAAACAAGGAATTACAAATCTTGACACATAGGCTTGCACATGTCACATTAATACAAGCGCAAGATGATGGAGTAGAATGGCGCTGGTCAAATACAGGGATTTACACGGTGAAAAGCGCATATCAAAGATTGAAAGATGGCCCTAGAATACGAAGCTCGATCCATCGAATTTGGAAATTAAGAGCACCACCACGAATGAAGGTATTTGGATGGTTGCTACTCAGGAATAGATTGCTGACAATTGCTAACCTCAAGCGGAGAGGCTTTCAATTAGTTAATCGATGTGCCTTATGCAAGGCAGATCAAGAAACGAGGCGTCATCTATTCAAACGCTGCCCCTTTGCTGCAGCATTACATGCGGAGATGGCAAGAGTCATACCTGAGAGGATGCCTCTAGCAGCTGTTGGAGCATTCAGATTACAACTCTTGATAAGCGCAAGAATACCAGTACAGCGGCGCTATTAATCACGCAATTCATAATATGGCGCGAGCGCTGCATAAGAACGTTCACCAACAACATCAAGAGCATCGAGGAACTGCGGAACGAAGTGCTTTGGCAAATCCAGTTTTATGAAGCAAGGACACGCACGATAGCAACAAATTAGATAACGAAACATTGGAGGACTAAATAGCAAAACTACGTTGGAAAAGGAGGAAGAATCGATACCAGCGATAATGTACTGGCATCCGCACCAGTTCCAAGTTTTGCTATCCATTTTCTTTTTCTTTTCCTTTTCATTCATTTTCCCTTTCTATATTTTTCTTTGAAATCTTATTTTTATCTTTATTTTGCTTTTATTTTCCTAGTTCTATTATATTTCAGCTCAAATGTTTTGAGCAATGTTTTTCATTTTAATTTGACGGTTACCACTCTTGTAACGGAACCTTTTATTTAATATAAATGCGGGCATGACTCCCAATTTTTTTCAAAAAAAAAAGATAGTGAAAGTTAATTATGGGTGGTACTTAAGCTATTGATACTGTTTTAACTGAAACGTACATTAGACCAACTATTGAACTATAAGTCTATATAATAGAAGGCAGACTAGCAGTCAATTAAAAGTGGTATCACTATAAGTCTATAACGAGTTTATATAAACGCCCTAGACTAGACAGTAAAGATGGAAACATGGTGTGCTCTGATTGGGCTAGAGCTTAACAAACATCAAATATCATTAATTACGAATCAACCAAGTACCAATATGTGTATATGTTGCTTGGACACTTTGACGTATACGAAAAGAAATGGTTGATATTTTTGTTCGAAAAATAAATTGAACCGCGCAGTGATGATCGATTGATCGTTGCAGTTCCACAAATTCCAATTAGAGGCTGGTCCGGACACACCGAGCGGTCAAAAGTGGTACCCACTTCTCATCATGTAACGATCCTTCGTATATGAACACACCAGACTGGACTGGGAAGAGGCCAACATACCATGCTCCGATTGGGCTAGAGCTTAACATGCTTCAAATATCATTAATTAAGATTCAAGCAAGTACCAACATTTGTTTATGTTGCTTGGACACTTTGACGTTCTCTTTGTACTGGGTAGAAAAGTCAAATCCACAAATAATTATCGCCGCAGAGGCTCTGATTAAATTCCCTTTTATGCAGCGAAATTTAAGATTTTTTGTTGTTGCTGTGGCACTTGTCTGAGTGGCCATTGGTTTTTCATATGAAGGAAATAGTACACAACTGATTTATGATATCTTTTAATATATACTTTTATGATCCCGTTATTATGTACTATTTTTAGCTATATGCAGATAAGAGTTTATCCGTACTTCTTTAGTAAATGAGAAGTATTGCAATTTTAATTTAGAATATGGAAAAGAATGTTGATTTATCTTCAGGAGAAAAAAATTGCTTTTCATTGTTTCATTGAGAAAGGTTGTTCATTGTGAATGAAAAATATAATTTTAACAAAATATATTTTTAATGCTGAAAATAAAAATATATTAAATTGTGACACTTTATATCACAACAGCAGCGGGATCCTTCTGCGACCGGCTAAATCGGTCACAGAAGGTTATGGCGCCGGTCGCAGAAGGGTGCGCCGGTCGCAGATGACCAAAATCGGTCGCAGAAGACCCGGTCGCAGTTGCTCCGTCGCTGATGACCGCCCCGCTAACGTCACCGGTCGCTGAATGGTAAGGCGCCGGTCGCAGATGACCTATAGCGACCGATAAAATCTGTCGCTAATGCTATATGCTGACGTGGCGGAAGACCATCAGAGACCGATTGGCCGGTCGCTGATGGCCCAAAATCAGTCGCAGAAGGGTGATTTTTTTTTTTTGGTATTTTTTTTGTTATTTTTCCTTTCCCAAATTGGTACGAAACGTATCAAACACCAAGCAATTTAAAATGAATTCAAATATACAATTCACAAGCAATTCACAAGCAATTCAAATATACCATATAAAATACCGGTACGAAACATACCAAGCACCAAGCAATTTAAAAGGAATTCAAACATACAATTTACAAGCAATTCACAAGCAATTCAAATATACAATATAAAATACCTGTACGAAATGTACCAAGCACCAAGCAATTTAAAAGAAATTCAACAACAATTTTAATTGGCACGTACCAAACAATTCACAAAACGACATAAACATGAAATATGTAGTACTACATAAACATCCAATATCAAATATCTAAAGTACGACATAAAAATAAAATATCTAAAGTTCGACATACAAATCAAAGCGTCCTAAAACTAGTCATCTCCGATATCATCCCGCTGTCATCCTGAGCATCGAGATGGTGCGAGCTAGAACCTCCCTGTGAGAATATAACTAAAAATTTAAGGGTTTAATGTTAAGAGTTTACTGTTTAGGGTTTACAATTTTTAGGAGTTTACTGTTCCGTTAATCAAAAGCAATTTGGTTAATAATATAATTAACCCGCATATAATTAATAACTAACGAATTGTAGCGAAACAATTAATAATATAATTAACCAGCATAGAATTAAAAAAGAGAGAAAATTTGTCTGATTACAAGCAATTACTTCCTTCAAGATCGAGCTTTCTCCTCTCCTTCTTTCTTCCCAAGATTAAACTAACTTTTTTTACAACTCCTAAAACCAATTAACCAATCAATTAATCAAACCAATTAACCAAACTAATTTAATGGGATGCATTTATTTGCAAGATGTATGAAATTATGAGCGAGACGTACTAGTATATACACTCGCCAAACGATCTCTACCTTATTTGATTACAACTAATACAGTTGATTTTTATATTTTTTTAATTATAAAAATAATAAAAGCCATTTTAGAAAACAAATAAAGAAACACAAGTACCGAATGCTTGGTTTGGTATCCATTTGGGTAACGAATGATTCGGTACCCAAATCTTTTTACCCAACTGCAGCAATTTGATTTTATTAATATGATCAAATTGCATAAAAAATCATCACTAACACTCATAAGGAAACTAATCAATCAAAAGCAATTTGCATGGGATTCAAGTTTCCCCCAGATAAACCAGAAACGAGTCCCTCTGACTCTTCATGTCTATGTTGCACGGATACTTCAGTATAGAAGCCGTATCGGTATCGAACACGTATCGGATACCGATACTCGTCCGATACAGCCCCGATACGTATCCGATACGCCAGCTGGCGTATCGGCATATGTGGCGTATCATAATTAGACAGATACGGTCATGATACGCGTTGATTTTTTTGGGATACGCCTGTTTCAACGAGATACAGGGCGGGATACGTCAAGTTAGGTTTTGAACCACACTCCGCTCCGAACTAAAAAAATTAAAAAACAAAACGCAGAATAGAAAGAAAGAAGCTCTCCGCTCCTGCACCACTCCACTGGCCTCTCTGCCCGCTCGCCTCTCCACTCTCTCCGCCGTATCTGCCGTCTCCGCTCTCTCCGCCGTCTCCGCTCTCTCCGCCTTCTCCGCCGTCTCCGCTCTCTCCACTGTTTCTGCCGTCAATTTAAAATCGACGCCATCAATTTTAAGGGGGTCGGTTAACAAGGGCTTGCGGTTTGCTGCAAGTATAACTTTCAAGTTTCAATTGATCAACAAGTGGTTTAGAGAGACTGCTGCCCTACTCTTCCTCGAATTGTAAGTTTCAATCTCAGTGCTGCCCTTCTCTTCGTCTTGTCTTTAGAAGTAAATGATTTGATGAAAAATTTAGAAGTAAATAAATGATTTGGGGCTTGTGAAAAAATGATTTGTGCTGAACTGCTGATTTTCTTCAAAACTGTTGATTTGCATAATGCTTGAACATTATAAAAGAATAGGGATACTGGTACAAATACCTCAAGGAATATTGATTACCATGCTAACAAAAGACACTTTAGAGTTTAGACCAATGCCAGTAAATAGTTTTGGTACTGGTACCATCATAATTCCACCAAGCACCCCCACAAATGCATCATCTGATTTTATTATTAGCACACCCAGAAAAAAAAAAGGAATAGTAAGAAACTACAACATTTGTTGAGTTCTTGCGGTATATTACTGGTCTAGCAATTTTTGCAGGAATTTTATTTCTCCTTTTATTTTCTTGCTTCCTGCAATAATGTTCATCCAATATATATTTATCTTCATATCCAATTTTAGTTAACCTACTGGTTTCTATGGGGTTAGGATTAGAGGTGCCAAAATTGAATCTCCCTTTATCAGATAAGAGGTGCCAAAATCCAGTATAGATTTGTTAGAGGTGGTGTGATATAATATGGATATTAGAGGTTACAGAATTAGTTTGTATTCTCTTAATCTAGCGCCAGAGCCAGGTCTAATTAGTTTGTATTCTCTTAATTTTATGGATTTTGAATTTTATAATTAAGATTTGCTAGTGTTTAGTCTATTTGATTTGAATATGTAATGGATGTTATGTATGTTATGGATATTATGGATCTAATTTTATGTTGTTTGGTATTATAATGTTAACTATCAATTTTATGTTTGTAGATGCAATTGTTAAACTCTAAATATTTTGTAGATGAATTATAAATTTGGGTGATGTGAGAAGTGTATACATATACTATGGCAAAATTATCAATTTTTTTTTACTTGTAAATTACAACTACAAGTAAAATTTGATATATATACAAGTGTTGAATTAATAATAAAAGTGTAATTTTTTTTGTTGTAATTCAAGTATTGAATTAATAATATAATTAAAATAATAAAATATAATATATATAATAGCCGTATCGTATCCTTCATTTTTGAAAATTGCCGTATCGCCGTATCCGTATCGTATCCGATACGATACCCGTACCCGTATCCATGCAACATAGCTTCATGTTAATAAATTTATTAATAAAATAAAATATGAATTATGTAGCTCCGACAGGTATGGTCCATCTATTTGTTTTTTTGTGAAGTGACACAAACGAACAAAAGAAATGTGAGGCCATGTGGTTTCTTATATAAATTTTTAGGAACACAATATATCCCACCTGCTTGGGGACCTCTCAATTTTTTTATAAAAATCTGGAATTCGAAGGTTCTTCAATTTTTAGCAAAAACGCCACTGTTTTTTTTTTTTTTTTCCCCTTATTGAGCAAAAAGCAAAGCCAAATAGATGTGGCAAATACTTACGAGATTAGTGCCTGCGAGGTCGGGGTCGGAGTCGGCGTCTTCCAGCGGGGTCAGAGATCAGCGGGGTCGGAGTCGATTGGGGTCTTCCAGCGGCGGGGGTCACAAAGGCGGCGGGGTTTGACGGCGCGGGTTCGGGCGGAGCGGGGTTTTTTTTTTTTTGTCTAACCTAAAACGCGGGAGGGAGGGAGGAGACAGAGAAGGAATGGCGCGCGGGTTTTTTACGGAGACCCTTCAGCAACCGGACCAAATCGGTCACAGAAGGGTGTTGGCGCCAGTCGCTGAAGGGGTCGTCGCTGAAAACTTTTTTTTTTATTTATGGAGAGGGAGGGGGTCTTCAACAACCGGCGACTGAACCGGTCACTGAAGACCTGTTTTGTTGTAGTGTATGTAATCCATTTTAACATTAGACGAGAATCTTTCTTAGCCTTGAAAATATACAATAATCTTCCACAGTGTTTTAACATCGGAAATGAGGACAAGTGCTTCGCTTGCCTTCTCCGTTTCCTATCTGCACCATCGGATGAAAAGTTCGTCCACGTGTCACAATCTGAAAGTTGTAAAGATTCTTCAATCATTCCATACAATTGGAGAGGAACCAAATAATCCACTTGACTACGTGAGCACACACAGGGGTGTCAATGGGCACCATACGGGTAAGGTGGAAGTATTTTCATATTCATGCCTATTAAAAAAATTGACCTTACCCATACTCTACTATTACCCATTAATAATTGACTTTACCCTACCCTATCCATACCCATTAAAATTATCGGGTAACGAAACAGTAACGAGGATAACGAATAATAATAGTAATATAATAATTAATTTTATTATGTATTACATATAAAACATAAAAACTCATCATTTCACACATATGCAATCACATTACTAATAAAAAAAATGTACAATCAATTTCAACTAAATTGTTTTTTATAAAGAAAAAGAATTTGAAAACACAAATATATATTCGGATAAATTTAACTATTTAACTAAATAACAAACATGCAAATAAAAATAATATGTTTAACATTTTTCTTATAGCAACAAACATACTCTAAATAACAAATATACATCACTAATTATTGCAAAAATATTATTATATAAAATATCACAAAAATAAATTTTACCATCACTAATTATTGCTCAAACACTATCATATAATATTATTTTATATAATTGCTCTATAGGGTAACGGGTACAAAATAGCCTTTGCCCATACCCATACCCGTTTAGCTAACGAAAAAAAAATCCTTACCCATACCCATACCCGATAAGCTAATGAAAAAAAAACCTTACTCATACCCGCCTTAACAAATACGGTATGGCTAGGGTAAACGGTTAAAAGGGTATCATTGACACCCCTAAGCTCACAACGCAATAAGGTGTTTTCAAATTTATTTACGGTACTACACGATACGATACGTATAAATGTGGCGTTATAATTATTTGTAACTGATCACATTTGTCATGATTTACCATTCAATAAAAAATTAATTGTTTAATTACACGTAACTCGATCGCATGATTATGTGCCGTGTTAAATAAAAGATAATCATATCACACAAATGATTACAACACAGAATACACAAATTATAATACGTAACCGATACACATGCCGTAACCGATACACATACCGTACTGTAACGGAACCGGTCCTGCCGTAATATTTTTAGATTCCTAAGCGCAATAAAAAGGGTTCTCAGTTGGTTGTGGTTATTGGATTGGATGGTTTGACCCGTTTTTCAATTCCCTCGATTGTTTTGACAGAAATAGAGTTTCATAAGTCAATTTACCCAAGAATCTTTACGTTGCTTTGACAAGTGGGAGTTATATTAATTTGGGATTTGAATTGATTTCAGAGTCAATCTACCTACTTACATATTTATTTGTTTCTCTTTGTAATTCTACTTCTTATGTTTGAAATTCCGTTGATTTGAATTAACTACTGAAGGTGAAATTTCGGATATAACAGAAACAAGTTTAAACTTAATTATTTATGGCTGATTTGATTTGCCTAACTAGTACGGAAAACTAGTTGACATAATTAATAATTGCTAATGAAGTTTGCATATGTCTTCTATGTAATTTCTTATGAACGCATGACCATTTGAATTCGAACTTTGACTTAATATTTGACTTTATTATTTATTCGAAGTCCCGAAAATTTTAAAATTGGCACTGCCCAAAAAAAAAAAAAATCAGAAAACCACTAAACTGTGAGAATTCAAAATTTAATGTCTGTCATCTGAGGTAGCGGACGCTCATCTCACGTTGCAAACACTAAAGGAGCGTCCGCAACCTCAGATGGCAGACACATATTCTTGTCCGCCATCTGAAATTACGGACATCCGTTTAGCATGTTCGCCATCTGAGGTTGCAGATATGGCTTTTTTTTAAACAGATTGTTATTTTGTTTTTAAAACAGATCGTATAATTGTATAATTAAAATGTTATTTTGTTTTAAATGTTATTTATTGGATATGTCGTTTATTTTTAAAATATCATTTGTTTGAAATGTCATTTGTATACAATGAAATAATGATATACAAACTAAATAAATAAATAACTAAAACTTATCAAGATAAAAATAAACATCTAATGTCTGATAAACATCTACTGTCCAATAAAAATAAACAAGTCATAGTACAAAACACCTAAGAAATAATCGATCAAACAGTTAGATGTCTGGACTCCTAGACCAAAAGCCTGAGTCTGTTCGAACTGAGGCTGACTGAATAACCACGCTTGCATCGTAATAGGGTCATCAAGCGAAGGGTACGCGCCATGATATGTCATCTACTGTGTGCAGCCTCTAGAAAAATTCGGAATGGGCTATGTCTAGACATAGTCTGGCTGATAGGCCGGAGGTTCCGTCCGAGTCAAACTGTACTCCTCTAACTTAGAAATTAGTTTATTGTAAATTTTAAATAAAATTCACAAGTGTCTGTCATCTGAGGTATTCAAATAAAATTCACAAGTAGGCATTTAAATATACCTCGGCATCATCACCTCGCTGGATTGGCTCCGTACCTCAGTCGAACGCCTGAAAGACGGTAGTAACAATATGGACACCCTGAAATACAGACTCATCGCCAGTGTAGGGGTACATAGATATCAGGCTCGTCAGGTATCTCATCAATATGATCAAAACACAGGCAACCAGCGCATCTGAGCAGAGCGTAGAGACGCGACTTGTACCCACAAGCTCACATTGTGGGTACATTGCGTTTCAAGATATCTTTCCCCAACCTCTTACAACTCATCGTCGTTGCCATTTTTTGCCGCTATGATGCAACTCTACACCAGATATTAGGCCTGCAAAAAAAAAATATAAATGTTGTATAAATATAAATATTGTCAGGTTTTAATTAGAAATATAAACATACAATGGATGCCATCGATGCGCCTATGGGAATAAGTCCATGGATTCTTCCTCTCCGATCTCTTGGCATCGGTATCCATTCATGAGGGTTCAGCGATACACCCCTCTAGAGTCATAGTCATCTCGGCATGGGGGACATGAAACATGTGAGTCTCAGGATGCCATCGCTCAATCAGACCTGCGCATAGGCTCTGGTCATGCTCCTCATTCTTCATAATTGCTTGCTGGTACAGACCCATCTGCCGCAATGTCCCTTCGAACATCGAGTTGTACAGTATTGACATGCAGTTGTGATGAACCGTAGTCGTATTCCCCCTCAGTATTTAATTTTAAGAAAAAGTGAGTTCATAAATATTCATAGAAAAAAATGATGTTATTAAACATTTAGAAAAATATTACTGATTTAAAACTTACATGTAATGCTGCATCTAGTATGCAATGCCGTTGTTTGGGTACCATAGAAAGTCGCTGGTCCTATCCATATGACTTTGGATACCAAAAACATCGATCAAGGCTTTGTCAATGAACTGGGAGAGATCATAGGGAGTGGGTATACCAGTTGGTGGCTGAGTACTGAAAGATGGTACATCTCTACTAGATGATATCATTGGTGCCAATTTTAGTCAAATATGATAAAAATTCTAGTTTAATATGGTATTTGTTTCATACTATTCTTTTTATACTATTTGGACAGTTTCGGTTAAATTTGAGATTTATTTGATCAAAATCTAATTAAACCATATACCGTAATTTAATTTAAATTGGGTCAAATGTGGTCTTTATTTCATACTATTTTTTCACTACTATTCTTATTATTTTTATCATGCACTTGTAATTCTCATTTTCCATATAGGGAAGATGCATGTAAATTCCTATTCGCATATATAACACAATGTTTTTGTTTTGTCCAAGCAGAACATATTGTGACCAATATTAATCGGTACAATAAAAATAAATCACAATTACCCCAAGAAAGAATATAGGTATTATATAATGCTTGCACGTATATTAATATATCTACATCCACAGAAAATATATTATTTTAATTTTGCTTAAACAATTGTGTTTGCTCCAAGTCGGATGCAGATTGATCAATAAAAATTTATCAATAATGAAGGGTAACAAATAAATTAAAAGCAAGGAAATTAGCTAGGAATTGGGAGCGGTCCGATGAATATATTCAATCAAATTTAATATGATGCTTTGTCAATGCTGTTTCATCAAATTTTGATCTGTCTCAAAATTTGCACAAATAGCTTTGGAATGTGTGCGAACCCAATACGCATGAATCTTAACGCCGAACAAATATTGAACTGACTCCCAACTCAACAGCTATGCATTCTATCTACTCAAATAGTCGGATTGGCCAGGTTCTGTATCGGTCTCTGATTCAGTTCATATTAGTCTTATTACAATATTTTTAGTTATGACAACATTCTTAATCCATAACTAACTAATTAAAAAAAAAAAAAATCAATCCAGTCCATATTCATTTGAGGTGCTAGGTGTTACGTAGATTGAATAACATAAATTATGATTTGATGATATAATTAGTTTAGCTTAATAAATTAGTTTCACTTGAAGCATATATTAACTAAATCAGTTGAAACAAATCATATGAAATTTTGCAGTGCACTTAACTTTTGAGAAAAAAAAAAACTAAAACATATACGAAGTGAATCAAGTCTTATGAATTTATTTTCATTTCTCTTCAAAATTTTCAAAGTAAGAGGGGGCAGAAAGAAAGATGAGAAGATATAAAATTTAAATCGTTCAAACATGTTAACAGTCAGATTTTGCCTGATGTTTTATACAATCTGTACAAGTAATTATTTGTCAGATAAAACAAAATACAATATGTAACTAACTATATAAAATTTCTAAATCCACAATTAATTCAAATTGAATTCGGATGAATGCTCATATTAATGAGTTAATCGATTGCGATTACAGACTCTTCAAAAGAAAGTTAGCCCATCTTGGTTAACTAATTAGGTTTTCGAATTTAATTAGAATTTCCCAATCGTACGGTGCGTATTCTTTCTTCGGAAATTCTGTCTTTCAATTCAAATATATTACAATAGATCTTCTACTAGCATTCATTTCTTTGAAAGTTGAAAAAAAAAGTTGGAAATTCTGACCTAGCCAGCCAGCTAATATTAAACAGGTTCTAGAATACTTTATTCCAGCAAAAATGATATGGTTTGTGTCATTGTGTGCCACCTTAGGGAGCAGTGCCTTGGTTGACAGGGAATTACAAATATATAATTGTATCTTGTACTAAATTAAACATATAAACAAATTGGGTTATATAACTTGTTTTATTTCCCATATCAAGTCAGTTTCGTGTCACACAATTTTCTTTCAGCAATTCCGTGGAACATATGTTGTACATGTACCATATATGTATTACAAACATTTTTCGTAAATATGGCAGGAATCTCCCACATGGTATAGTTCTATAGAAATTTCTTTGCAATTTGGTCTTGAATTATTTTCAACAATACATCTACAGACAGGACTTAAATCGCTATTTTGACCAAGCAGCTCGTTGATAGATTTTTTTTTTATATTTGTAATTTCTGAGTTAATTCTTAGTAAGTACAGTTCAATTTATATTAGGGTTCATGCCAGAATATTGTTAATTTTGATTAATACTTAATACCAGATTTGAAACCGATTTTTTTAGGTACCATGCATTTAAAAAATAAATACAGAGTTGTCATATCTTTTAGAAAAAATCCATTCTTACCCGGTACGCAGTTAGCACACTTCCAAGAGGTGGCACGCAGCTATTATATGCGCATACTAAATAGTATGACAAATTGCATCAAGTTTTACCATTTAGTTGCACAGATAATACATGTGTACCACCTCTGCCAAGGTGCGCAGATAATACATGTGTGTCACCTCAGCGGGGTGTGCAGAGCGTATTGGTAAAAATGAAAATTCTCAAAAGAGAAAAAAGTATCGCAACTATGTATTTTTTTTTTTTCAAATGGTATCTCAAAAAAATTCGGGACTTCAAACGCAAAGGAACATACTATTTCTCTATAATCACAGGAAATATTCAAAAATTAAGAGCGTATATATCATGTTAATTATAAGTAATGAGGGCAAATATATATGGCATAATTAAGATTGCAATTACAAAATTTACTTGCAATCAATTATTCTATATATCAACAGAACAAGTGCTTGACAATCAAATAAGAAAATAAGATAGTTTCAATGGAATGTGCACCTTGGTATATATTTTAGTTATATTATTTCGACACTAAAAATTAAAGAAAATAATTCTTTGTACGTAACTAAAAGTAATTTATCAAGAAGTTACGTTGAAAAAGTGGTAGTGTTATACAAACGACTGAAGTGCAGTGCAGCCAGGTGATGCATTTGCATTTAAATATTTTTTATTCCAAATTGTTAAATTAATCAGCGGAGAGCAGTTCTTGTAAAGATGCGAACAATAGTAAACATGGTGCCACCAATCATTTTTAGTTAACAAACAATCAAAGACTTGGTTATGTTCCCATTAATTAAAATAACTGAATCAACTTCAACTTAAATTTGTAGTACTATAATACTATATATATATCAAAAGCATAATAGTTCAGAGCTCCCAAACAACATCAACAGGATAAGCAATCGCACAGTACTCTCTTATTAAGAAACAAGTATAAAATTTCTTCATGAATGTTGGTTATGTTTCCTATTCTACTTCCTCTACTTCTTCTTTAGATTTCTTCTTCCCTCTTCTTTTAGCTATGTTTCCTTCTAATGCAATAAAATTTATCTTCTGATCTATCCATAACATTCATCGAAACAGTCATGTGTTCTTCATTTAATTTTGATGGGTGCAAAAGAAAATACCTCATTGTTCACCAATTATCCTTGCCCAAGTTTAGGATATTGTATGATTACCAAATTAAGCCTGAAATTTCAAAATTGATATACAAGTGCGCAAAATATATAAAATGATTGGTGAATTTCAACATGACAGAGATTAATTATGGAGGAAAGTGTTAAAAATTGTTGGATTTAGACCTTTTGGGAAAAAAAAATTGTGCATGATTACAGTCTAAACCATATTTTTATAATATTAAAATAAAGTAGGTTAACTTATTTTGTTCACCTCTATTCCATAAAATCTAAAATTATTGCAATTACAAGTTTATATATCATTTACAATAATTGATTTTGTATATCGTACCATAATAAAAAAATAGAGGGATCACTTGACAATAATTATTATTTTGACAATTTTGATGACGAAGAAAATAAATAAAATTTAAATAAAAAGTACATTTATACCTATTTAATTGGTCATTTAACAAACTTAATAATAAAATTTCATACAATTTAAGTATTGCTTGATGCTGCATCAAGAACTGTTGATTTGGAAACATTGAAATTTCAAGTATTTTGATATGATGTGCAACATACATAAAAATGTATTTTTTTAAAAACTATATTGTTGATAATATATAGATAATGTCTATAATATTACATTTTACTTTAAACTTAATTTTTCGTATATAAAAAATTTGTCAATTGATCCCCTCTATAAAAAAAATAGAGGTCATATTAGGGTGCTGATAGCAAAGAAAAAAAATTGTACGGTATTAGGTATTTTGAGTATGTCTGTTCTCACAGCGGTCAACTCCCCGGGGCTTTGTTATTCGTTGCCTCTTTCAAACCTATGTCCCCTCTGCGCGTTTGTTTATATCGCATTTTATTATTTTATTTCTTCATTTTCCCCTCATACAAATTAAATGTTTGTCTGGCCCTTCTATTACTCTAGAAGACACCAATATAAGCCCACAGATACACTGAGCTAATTTAATTAATTGTTTGGATTGACCCAGTAAATCCAAAATGGGTCCACATATGACATATATATGCTTCTAGCTATAGTAAATTAGTAATCTGATAAATTATATAAATTATATATATTGTCAACGCGATCTTACTGGAATTCAAAATATCTCAAATATACAATCTAATGTTAATTTCACGATTACACGCTATCCAAAATACATATATTTGGCTTGAAGTGTTGATTGTAATTCTGTTCAAGGATTTACCCGTGACCTAGCTATGAGCGAATTAATATATGCAGATGGATCACTTGTACAATATCACCTCATTAGACTAGATTTTAGTAGCTGGGCAGGAGAGAAAATTTAGCAAAATGCATATTTGGTAATAATGGTGATATTGGGACATTTAAAAGAGGAATAATAATATAACAAAATTGTTTGACCCTAAAAAGTCAAAATTATAGTTATTTGGACAAAGATGTTACTTAACTAAATAATTTGGTCAATTAAAGGTCTAACCATACTTTAATTCGACACAATGCCACAAAATGAGAAATGAAATTTGCTGAACAAAGCCCATGATTAAATCTCAGTCAAATAATCATGAATTTTGATATAAGGCACATTTCCTAATTCAAAATGGTTGAAAAGATATTGAATTTACAAAATAGAGATTTCTGATTGGTGCCATGTGGCATTGGGACCCCTAGTATTTAACCTAAGTACTTTGGGTGCAAATTGGGTACACAGAACATAAACCTTACAGCCCGGGCCCACTGGTCAGCCTAATAGACCTAAATTCGCTGAGTTGGTAATATAGGTGAACTCGGTTCATCAGAATTGAATTTATGAACCGCATTGTCGGATGAATGGTGTAAGGTGAACCAAGTCTACCCACACCCGAAAGGGATTTAAACCCAGCGCCCGAACTCATTTGACCCCTTCATTTTCCGTGCACCCGGAATATAGTGGGCCATTATATACTCTACTTACGGTTCACAGTGCTCCCAGTGCACCCGAAGGCATGTTTAAAACACATGCGCAGTGCTCACCCCTTGGGGACGCCGACAAGTGGGCCCCGCATGTCATCTTTCTCCCCCGCTTCACTGCTTCCCAAAGAGAAAATCGGAGCAAAGAACGGAGAATTTTTATGAAGAACAATATCAAATCGACTCAACTCTTTTGATTTCTCGGCTCCGCTATATGAAACGGTGACAGTGGCATGGTTGAGTGAGTTCTTTCCTCATTAAACAAAAAAAAAAGAATCGGAAGAGAGAAGAAAAGGGAATTGGGTCCGAGACTCGGTTGAATATTGCACAAAGGTTAAAATTGATGCTAGACAATCGCTCCTCACCTTATTGCGATGCTCTTTAAAAGCTCAATTGAAAGAAAAAGAATTTGAACCAAAGGAAGAAGAGGGACCCGATCATAACCGGGTTTAGCTCAAATTAGAACGGGTCAGAAGTAATTGTTCCCTTTCAAAGCTTCGGGTAGCATTGAAAAGATCTCATATGGCCACTGGAAATCCCAATTTAAGGCACATTGAAGAGCTTTACCCGAAATGGAAGGTAGCACCCGATAGGCATCAAAAGAAAAGCAGTACCCGATCCAATAATAGAAGTTGATAAAACTTGAGTAGGATATCAGGCAGGGCATGCTAATAACATGCTAAACCTGCTCTGTGTCGCCTCTCTATTGGTTAAGGGATGCTAAGTGGTCATAGACCATGATAAGCCATAAACCGGCCTCGGTACATTGTACCCTTCTGCAGCTGACACCCCTGTGCAAAACTAACTTCACGCACAGCTGTTAGGTGCCCCAGACAAGCTTCCAAATTAGAAGAATCATTGCTCAGCTATGCTCAAAGAGCATGACCCAAAAATGGCCGAATTCAAGCCTTTAAATGAATTTGATCAAGGGTCAAGATGAATTAGGAAGCATGGATTGCCAACATGGCTTGAATCCAATAACTAAAACCTCTGTAAACATGGTTTAATACATAAAAATCAAATCTGAAGCATTGAAGATAAGATGAAAAGAAGGGAAGGCAAGGATCAAGCCACCTCAGCCCCTATGCCTAAACCCTAAACCTCTTGCTCTAGGCTATATAAGAGAATCAAATCAAAGAAGAAAAGGGACCGAATTGGAGAGAATTTTCAGCATACTACAAGAAATAGAAGGAAAAAAAGAGAGAAAAGAGAGAAATAGATTAAGAAAGAAAAGAAAAAAAAGGGAAAGTTCAATCTTAGCCGAAATATCAGGGGATTAGGTAGAGCTTTTTGTCAAGATGTAGAAGCTCAATGGAGCTTGGTTTTGATGTATCTTAGTTTTGAATTAATGAAGAAATGCTCTTGTTCATGATTTCCCTTTTTTATTTTCTTTATCTTGCATGTTTGGAGCTTCTTTTATTTCTTCTCTTTTGATCTTTCTCTATTTTCAGTTTTGAGAGATTAAATGCCTTTGCTCATATAAATGAGTTGAAGGCATAAAATCATCTAGATAAAATGAATCCCTCTTATATAATAACAAAATATTATATTAAGAGGTTTAAAATGAAAAATAAGGTAGAAGAGGCAATTAATAGCTTTTATAGCTAATTTCCAAGCCTATGACTCTAAAAAAAATACACATATGCATATATTTGAATTTTCTTGCTTCTCTTCCTTCTTCTTTGTCTCTCCTCTTCCTTTTTCTTCTTTTCTTTTTCTTTTCCTTTTTCTTCTCTGTTGCAAAGGAGGAAGGACAAAAAAAAAATATAAATACACATAAACACAAAATACATACATAATAAAAAAAGGAATTTTATATTATAAGAAATATAAAAGAAGGAAGATATTAAAAGTTGATGTTTAACTACATCCTTTGAATATCAACTTCTTATATAATTCTTTTAATATAAAATCAATTAAAAGTGCATAACCAAATGACAAAAGGAATTTAAATTAAATGACATTTTAGGGATTGATGTTTAACTACATCTCCCTATTTATGCCATTTTGGACTTTTTGAAGGACTTTAATGCATGAAAGAGAAATAAAATAAATAATATATGAAAGATTGATGTTTCACTACATCTCTTTCTATATTATGAGTTTTATTAATCATTAAAGGGGCCTAGATGCATAATTGTTGAAGAAGAGAGCAAATGAAAAGAGGGAAATAACCAAACCCAATGAAATGATGCTCAAGGACCCTTCATATAATTATTCAAATGACCAAGGACCTATATGCATATTTTTTATTAAGTGTTAGTAAGTGACAATTTGTGATACTAGCATCTCTTGTGATTTTTCATGATCAAAACATGATGTAAAGGTTTATGTATAGCTTAAATAAGCTAAAGTCATGTGGTACCAGTTAAAGAAATAAATTAAGCCAAATTAAGCCTATACTGGTTCAGTACCAGTCCTTAAAACACCCTAAATGGCCTGCTGGTACAGATCAGCCAGTGCAGGCTGATCTGAAAATCAAATTCAAAATCCAATTAAACAGTTAAATAGAGGATGAAAAGACAATCATTTTAGACTCAAACTTTGCATTTTTATGATTTTTCTACTATTTTCTAGCAATTTTCAAAGTTGGACTTCAAAAAAATGAAAAATACAGCAGCTGCACTTTTTACTTATATATCCTTCAGCTCATTTAAAAATATAAATAAATAAAAAAATATGTATATATGTAAATGAAGTTCATGAAGCTCCATCTATTGTGATTATATCATGTTTCCAAGCATAGCTTAATGATCAAATAAATCAATTCATGAAAATTTAGAAGAAAAAGGATATGAATTTCACCTTCTTCCCAAACCCGAAACCCAATAGCATGATGTGCTCAAACCCAATTCTTTTAGCTTGATACCTCTTAATCCCTCTCAGAGACACTTGAACTTCAAAATCCCAATCCCAAATCTATTCTAATACTGTGTACCAAGATCAACCCGGTACCAAGTCAAATAGCCGAAACCCGAATGAAATTCAAGTTTTAAAGAAATGAGAAATTGAGTTCATTTTAAGTCTTCTCATGCTCAAACAATGTCAAATGAAAGGCCAATCGGAGGAAACCAATGAAGAAAACATCAAAAGTCGGTTTATGATTTTAAAACCGGTACCGAGCATTAAACCGGCTATGTACTACCACCTCTGGCAATCAATCAATACCGATAACATACCCAATAGACTCACAAGACAAAGGCGACCCCAATGGTGTTCTTCCCTAACCTTGCCGTGACCGGAAACTTCATCGGAGCATTGAATGGGCTCAACCCTACGTCGGGTTCCAAACCTGGTTCATATCTAGCTTGCACGATTTTTGAAGCATTAGGAGTTGTTAGATCTCGGCGCCAAAGCACCAATTCAAATCAGATATCCGAATCTCTATGCAAGAGGAAGATCTAAAGGCCAGAATTGAAGTCTAATAAATAAAAAGACTACTACTAGAGGGGCCCACATGTCGGCATAAATCAAAGAACCTCTGTGCGAATATCAAAGCTCATGCACACATCTCAAAGCCCAATAACCAATCTAAAGCCTTTCAAAATCATCTCAAAGGCCCAACACTAATCTTAAAAGCCCAAATACAATCTCAAAACCCAGAAAATAACAAAAGAAGATTTTTTATAAAGAGGCCCCTCTGATAAAAATTCCTTCACAGCGCAGTCTCTGAACATTTACAAAAGACCCTTGACTAACCAAAATCCTTTCAAATAAGTCCTTAGAAGCCCAAATTGTCCTTAAACCCTGTAAAAAGCCCATATTACAAATCCCAGTCCCTCCAGTTTCACAAATAAGTCCCTGGAAAACATAAAGCTTCACAAATAACCCCTTTTCAGTCCTTTTTGGCCATAACTTCTTCATTTCAAATCCAAATCAATTCAAACCACCTCCAAGTGAACCCAAATTAAGTTCTCCATGTTTCTAAACCAAAATTGAATATAACCAAACATCATACAACCTGCCAAATGACCAAAATGCCCTTTTTCCATTTTTCTCACATTTAAATCATTTCCTCTTAAATAAAATATAAATAGAGCACAAATATATTTTCTTAAATACAAATATGTTTCTAAAAATAAAATAATAAATAAAAGAGCACAGTAAATATATTTTAATAATAATCATTGCATCTCATGCATACACATCAATTAAATACCCAAAACAAGGAAAATCAAACGAAAATAGAAAGACTAAGTACATGAGTTCTCCTCTTTTTTAGCCCCATTATTCAATTCACAATCAATAGGTACAAATCCTGGAATGGACGAGGTATTCAGTATGGCTTGGAAGGGCCATCTGATGTAATTAACAGTGGGGGCTTGCGCCAGCTGGGAGTTAAACGTCTCCACAATCATTAAAATCTCTCGATAGACTGATTATGAACAGTAGGGCTGTCGAGGGTGAATCAGAAGGAAATGTAGAAAGGAACGAATGTTTCAAGTTCAATGTTCTCTCCATGTCTTAAAAATAAGAGAGCGTTGAACCCTGAGGCATTTAATACATATGCACACACCTTCTACCGTTGTGCAACTTTGGCAAGAATAACAATTTCAGTATGATATCCAATATTAACATTGGACTAGTTAATTTGATAGTATTAGTTAACTTGTCCACCTGACATTTTTATTATCTGCCAGGGTGCGCAGATAATAAATGTGTGTCACCTCTGCGGGGTGTGCAGATAATACTAGCGTATCGGTAAAAATGAAAATTTTCAAAAAAGTAAAAAATATGGCAACTATTTTTTTTTCAAATGGTAACTAAAAAAAATTCGGGACTTCAAACGCTAAGGAACATACTATTTCTCTATAATCACAGGAAGTATTCAAAAATTAAGAGCGTATATATCATGTTAATTATAAGTAATGAGGGCAAATATGGCATAATTATAAGATTGCAATTACAAAATTTACTTGCAATTATTCTATATGTCCGCAGAACAAGTGCTTGACAACCAAATAAGAAAATAAGATAGTTTCAATGGAATGTGCACCTCGGTATATATTTTAGTGTTATTATTTCGACACTAAACATTAAAGAAAACAATTTTTTGTACGTAACTAAAAGTAATTTATCAAGAAGTTACGTTGAAAAAGTGGGAGTGTTATACAAAATGACTAAAGTGCAGTGCAGCCAGGTGATGCATTTGCATTTAAATATTTTTTATTCCAAATTGTTAAATTAATCAGCGGAGAGCAGTTCTTGTAAAGATGAGAACAATAGTAAACAAGGTGCGACCAATCATTTTTATTTAACAAACAATCAAAGACTTGGTTATGTTCCCATTAATTAAAATAACTGAATCAACTCCAAGTTAAATTTGTAGTACTATAATACTATATATATCAAAAGCGTAATACTTCAGAGCTCCCAAACAACATCAACAACAATCGCACACTCTCTTATTAAGAAACAAGTATAAAATTTCTTCATGAATGTTGGTTATGTTTCCTATTCTACTTCCTCTACTTCTTCCTTAGATTTCTTCTTCCCTCTTCTTTTTGCTTTGTTTCCTTCTAAATAAAATTTATCTTATGATCTATCCATAGCATTCATCGAAACAGTCATGTGTTCTTCATTTAATTTTGATGGGTGCAAAAGAAAATACCTCATTGTTCAAGCATCAATTATCCTTGCCCAAGTTTAGGATATTATGATTACCAAATTAAGCCTGAAATTTCAAAATTGATATACATGTGCGCAATATATATAAAATGATTGGTAAATTTCAACATGACAGAGATATTTATTTAAATAATTATGGAAGAGAGTGCTAAAAATTGTTGGATTTAGACCTTTTGGAAAAAAAAAATTGTGCATGATCACAGTCTAAACCATATTTTTATAATATTAAAATAAAGTAGGCTAACTTATTTTGTTCACCTCTATTCCATAAAGTATAAAATTATCAATTACAAGTTTATATATCATTTACAATAATTGATTGTGTATATCGTACCATAATAAAAAAATAGAGGGATCACTTGACAATAATTATTATTTTGATAATTTTGACGATGAATTTAAAAAATAAATAAAATTTAAATAAAAAGTACATTTATAGCTTGATGCTGCATCAAGAACTGTTGATTTGGAAACATTGAAATTTCAAGTATTTTGATATGACGTGCAACTACATAAAAATGTATTTTTTTTTAAACTATATTGTTGATAATATATAGATAATGTCAATAATATTACATTTTACTTTAAACTTAATTTTTCGTATATAAAAAATTTGTCAATTGATCCCCTCAATAAAAGAAATAGAGGTCATATTAGGGTGCTTATAGCAAAGAAAAAAAAAATTGTACGGTATTAGGTATTTTGAGTATGTCTGTTCTCACAGCGGTCAACTCCCCGGGGTTTTGTTATTCGTTGCCTCTTTCAAACCTATGTCCCCACTGTGCATTTGTTTATATCGCATTTTATTATTTTATTTCTTCATTTTCCCCCCATACAAATTAAATGCTTGTCTGGCTCTTCTATTACTCTAGAAGACACCAATATAAGCCCACAGATAAACTGAGCTAATTTAATTAATTGTTTGGATTGACCCAGTAAATCCAAATGGGTCCACATATGACATATGCTTCTAGCTATAGTAAATTAGTAATCTGATAAATTATATAAATTATATATATTGTCACCGCGATCTTACTGGAATACAAAATATCTCAAATATACAATCTAATGTTAATTTATCGATTACACGCTATCCAAAAATACATATATTTGGCTTGAAGTGTTGATTGTAATTCTGTTCAAGGATTTATCCGTGACCTAGCTATGAGCTAATTAATATATGCAGATGGATCACTTGTACAATATCACCTCATTAGACTAGATTTTAGTGCTGGGCAGGAGAGAAAATTTAGCAAAATGCATATTTGGTAATGAGTGACAGAGTGAGTCTATGGTACTATGCATAGCACGGATTAGTCCGTACTACGGAGTCATATTTTTCATTTTGAAAACTCCTAATGGTCGATCCGAACCGTTCAACGTGATCTCCACATGAATATGTACTTGCAAACTAAATTTTATATTTTTTCGAATTCTTTTACTATATTTAAGATAGGTAGAAAATCACTTGATCTGAAAATTCTGGACCCATGCATCCAATAACAGTAATTTTCTACCTATCTAAAACATAGTAAAAAATTCTAAAAAATAAAAAATTTAGCCCACAAGTATATTATCATATGGAAATTATGTTGAACGGTTCGGATCGACTGTTAGAATTTTAAAAACGAAAATATTAATCCGTAGTACGGACCAATCCGTACTATGCATACTACCATAGACTCACTCTTTGGTAATAATGGAGATATTGGGACATTTAAAACAGGAATAAAAAAATAATATAACAAATAAAGTCCAATTATATTTAATTTAAGCTCCTAAACTTTGGCATGAATAAAAATTTCAGTATGATATCCAATATTAACATTGGACTAATTAATTTGATAGTATTAGTTTAACTTGTCCACCAATGAAAGCATATTTCACTACCAGACAGTCGATTATTAAGAGCACACCACGTCGTTTGCACAATACTCACATGATATAAAATCCAGAAAAATATCCTTCAGATACCGTAAAAGATTCCCCCTCACTTTATGGTTTGAGATTAACTCTCAGCCTTATTGAGATTCTAACTAGCACAGGGGGCAATATTATTGAGCCTTGAGATTTGTACCAAGTTAAAAAGAACGGTCCATATCAACTAATTCTAAAAGATTCCCTGTTACTGTAACAGGTTCAGATAACAGGGAGGATCTGAATTCATATAATCCTATATAAAATAATTTTATATAAGACAAGGGTACAATTAGAAAAATAGAGAGCACAAGTTGCAACATATACTTTTAAGCAGGAAAAAAAGTCTAGCTAAAACTCAATTAATCCAGCCTTTGCTTCGACAACCTTAGTTCTTGATCTGAGACCTTAGCCTTTCCTCCGACAAACTACAACCCCTTACCTATTTCCCCTCCATCTCTTATATCTACACTTCCCCAAAATATCACAACCAAATTCAGCAAAACTCTTCAGCAAAAACACCATGTGCAGATATGAATCAGACCCATCCCGGAATAATGAATAGGCAACTCCCTCCTCTACCTCAGCAGGAGTTCCAACTCTGCTTTCTCCCACCAACAGAGGAACATCAACAGATCCAGATCGAAATAAGCTATACTATCCTCCTTTGCGCAACTGGCTTGCCAAACCCATCCACAATTGTTCAGCTCCGGCATATTTTGGTAGCCAGTTATGGTGGGGGCGCCGCAAAATTGGGGGCTCAATTCGGTCTCCGATGGCTTCCTGGTCAGATTACCAAGCTAGGTTTTCATAAATGATCTGTATAGGGACTCTGAGTTCTGGGAAAGTCAGAGCATCAACATCCTTCCATGGCAATGCACATATGCGTCGTTTCCCCTACCCCCAAAACAGAGAATCACGCTCACAACCAAAGATTTCCTTGTGGACTTCTGGCTGTTAGTGTAATAATCTAGAAGTCAATCATAGGATAATTTTATTATATATGTTCATGTAATGGATGATTAAATATCATTTTGTTCTTTGAGTTTTATCGAATTATGAATCATTTCGAGTTCATGACTTGAAATTGTAAAATTTCATAATAGATGATAAAAACTCTTGAGATAATTAGCAAATAACACTAATTTACCAATTAAAGGTTAGTATGTGGATTAAATGATGGTTAAGTTTTACAGACCATAGACAAAGAGTTGTCATTTTAATCACATAGATACATGTTAGAGAACATGGTATTTGACAGACCCTCAATGAAACATTATACGGAATTGTGTTCGTGTCATTAATGTTTTCATTTAGTGTTAAGTTCTAAAGTATGAGGTGGTTCGTCGTTTCCTACATAAGAAATGTATATTCGTGAGTGTTGTTTAACGCTATCCGTAAAAATTAGCTATAATGATGACACTTAGTATACATGACTTTTGCAGATGAGAGATGTTCACCAAGACTACTATTGTCCATCGTATTTAATACGAGTAATAATATTACTAGGCCTCTTGATAAAGTAGGTTTATCAGCGCGCAGTATGATTAAAAAGTTAATCATATTTGATAATCTACTTAAGATCGAGAAAAGATTAAGTTTGCAAGGATAACACATACTTACCTTGAAACTAATCTGATACTATGAGACATAAGAATTAACATAAGTAAATTGTTTACTGGATCGTGATATTGTATTGTACAAGATCATCTGTGTCAATTGGGTTGTCATATTGCATTCTGCCAGGTGCCGCTTATGATTTATAGAATTAAAAGGAGTTTTAATTCTATTGCCAACATAACACAGATCCTATCGGGTCACACCAATAGGAAAGTAATCAGAGAAGTAATTTATTTGATTAATTATAAATGTTATAATTAATAAATAAATGTCATAGAGATGACACGGTGAAACACAGTAAATTTATAAGCGTGTACGACACGCTGTATAAATTTATCGCAACAAGCACCTCCTTGCAAGTAGCTTGCAAGCACCTCCCTGCAAGCAGCTTGCAAGCACCTCCCTAACCCAATAAATAGAGGGGTAGGGTAAGAGAATTCATAAGTTCAAAAAGTCTGAGTTCGATTTGAATCAGTTCGGTTATCGTTCTCTTTCTCGTTTTCTCTCCCTAATAGTGCTTGCGAAAGAAAAGAAAGAATACGTAATTTGATTACGTATATCTTGCAAGTTGTGAATAGTGTTCCTGTGAATAGTGTTTACAGTGAATAGTATTCTCGTGAAGTTTTGTGAATCTGTTTTTGCATAAGTTGCGAAAAATAGTTTTTACGATTTTTGTGAATAGTGTTTTGGCGTAAAAAGTCGGTATAGTATTTCTGGCAAAAGAAATGCCGACTCTCTGATTGTTCCTGGTGGACATCTGATAGAGGCATCAGATTTCTGGTGCTAAGCAACTGAGCCATACAGCATTCCAATTCGAATTTGGAAAAAAGGTATAAATGTTATTTAATTTATTTAAATGTTAAATAAATTTAGTTTTAGAAATCAATCACGGGGAGTAGATCCTCAAATGATTAAAAAGTTATGTCAAGGGAAAGACTGGAAAATGAACTTTCGGTGGTCTTTCTGATGTACATCTTTTAATCCACGGCTTAAGTTAGACGTAAAAATTTTGTTTTACGGTCTTTCCGCAGCTTAAGCCTAATCAAAGGGTACAGCAAAACCCAACAGTGGTATCAGAGCACAGTCTCTCCTGCTGATTGATTTTCTAAAATTATACCTTATGCGTGGTGGATGCATACATTATTTATCAATTTTAATTCTTAGATTTGCAGCTTAAAATCTGAACTGAATAAAATGTGATTTTCTTGGTTCGGTTTTCCGACTAAGAAACATAAAATGTGATTTTATGCTTTCTTTACATTTTCGTTTCCAATACGTTAAGTTCATCTAAGAATGTGATGAAGCAATAAAGTGCCTTAGTAAGAGCTGTCAATCTCCCATGTGAAGAGATGGTTCTGTCTAGGAAAGATTGAGTCTAAGTGGTCCTTGTAACCCCGATCTTTCCTGGGAGCCCTTTTACTTGCCTGATAACTGGCTGAAAAGGGACTTTGTCACATTACCAAATTGCTTAACCTATTATAAACTGATTAATTGTTTTTATTATTCATATAAATTGTTTATATGGTTTACAACACGAAAACAGAACACAATCAACTGCTGCAAAAGAAAGAACTAGAAACTGATAGATATACGTGAATTGTTCACGTAATCTGAACTGGTAAATTAGATTTGCAGTTTTGAGTAAATATGATTTACTGCTTTGATATGAAATACGTAAATTAGATTTAACGCCTTGTCATAGCCGCATAACTATTCCTATATGATAGGATAGTTGCTATGGTCAGCAATAGAACTGACAGCTTACTGGTTTAAGCAAATGCGTAAATTAGATTTAACGTCTTGTCATAGCTGCATAACTATTCCTATATGATAGGATAGTTGCTATGGTCAGCAATGGAACTGACAGCTTACTTGTTTAAGCATAATCACAAACCCATAATTAAGTAAACTGCCCTTCCTACTCTATCCTCCTCACATCATTGTTCATTGGTGTCCACTACTCAGTATGCATCACCTTTTACCTATAGTGGTCGAGGAATATATCGGATATATCATACCAAGTAGAGTGAGGTTACTTATCGATGATTTCCAAAACAGTTTTGAGCTCGGGGCAGAGTTTTGTTATAACATACGATGTTTAACGAAACCAAGAGTCATATAGAGATATGATTAGCAAAGAGTTGCTTACCTAAAATAGGTAATGGCCAAGTTTTATGCCGACACTGGCTTGTGTCTTAGTGAAAATAGGGATCTTGGATCCTACTACAAAATGGGTATAGAACAAATTTGTAGTGGGAGTTTTATTATTGAAATAATAAAACAAATACATGAACAAAAGCTAAATCTTTACTTTTAACACTGTACAACATGGCTAAAGAAACGTCTTTCTCATTATGTTCCTTACTCGATAAGGAAAAGCTAAATGCAGACGGATCTAATTTTACGGACTGGTTCCGTAATCTAACTATTATTTTGAGACGTGAAAAGAAAGAATACGTTCTCGATACACCAATCCCTGAAGTGCCTAAACCTGACGCCACAGCAGATTACGTCACTAAACGCATCAAGCACATAGAAGATGAGCTTGATGTGCAAAGCCTACTTGTAGGGATTATAGGTCCTGATTTGCAGAGGCGATTCATGTATACCAAATCCTACGACATGTGTGATCAGCTCAAGAAAATGTTTCAAGAGCAATCATGTGTTGAGAGGTATAAAGTGACTAAGTCTCTGTTGGGTCATAAAATGGTAGAGAGCAGCTCTATCAGTTCTCACATGCTTCGTATGACGAGCGATGTGGAGCAACTGGAGAAGCTTAACTGTCTGTTGAGCAAAGAGTTGGCAACGGACATTATCTTGAACTCTCTTCCTCATAGCTATTCGGGGTTCATCATGAACTTCCATATGCATGGGATGGATAAGAGTTTGCACGAGCTCCAAGGGATGTTGAGGATCGTTGAGGGCGACATGAAGAAAAGTTCTCATGTCCTCATAATCCAAGATGATGGGAGAAAGATCAAGAAGGCGAAAGGGAAAAAGGCTCACAAGTACAAAGGCAAAGGAAAGTTTGTTCCGGTAACAAATGTTCCCAAGATAAAGGTTTGTCCTGACACTGAATGCTATTATTGTAATCGCAAGGGTCACTGGGAGAGAAGTTGCCCGAAATACCTAGGAGATCTGAAGTTTGGGAATGTCTCAAAAGCTTCAGTCTCAGGTATATGTATTGTTGAAATAAACGTTGCAACCTCTCTTAATGATTGGGTATTATATACCGGATCATGTGCTCATATTTGTTCAAATATGTAGGCACTAAGAAATAAGAGGAAGTTACGCAACAAGGAAGTACAACTCTGAGTTGGAAATGGAGCAAGTGTTGCAGCCATGACCGTCGGTAGTATAGAGTTGTATTTACCAAGCGGGCTTGTAATGGAACTAGAAAATGTTTATTTTGTTCCTAGCATTTCCAGAAATATCATATCAATCTCATGTTTAGAGATGAATGGTTTCTCATTTGTTATAAAAGACAATCGTTGTTCTATTTATAAAAATGAGTTATATTATGGATCATCTTATATGATAAATGGTATTTACATGCTGGAAATGGATAAATCTGTGTTTAACATCAACAATAAACGACTCAAAACGTCTCATAAAAGTACGACTTACATGTGGCATTGTCGCCTAGGTCATATAAATGAGAAACGCATCAAGAAGTTGCAAGAAATTGGACTTCTTGGTAAATTTGATTTTGAATCAATTGACACGTGCGAATCTTGTTTACGTGGAAAAATAACCAAGGCTCCTTTCACCAAGAAAGGTGAAAAGGCAAGTGACTTATTAAGTCTTATACATAGTGATGTATGTGGACCGATGAGTACTTGTACAAGAAATAGTTATTATTACTTTATCACATTTACTGATGACTTCAGTAGATATGGTTATGTCTACCTGATGAGACATAAGTCTGAATTCTTTGAAAAGTTCAAGGAATTCAAGACTGAAGTAGAAAACCAACTCGACAAAAAGATCAAAGCCTTACGATCAGATCGTGGAGGCGAGTATTTGAGTCAGGAATTTAAAACGTACTTGATAGAATGTGGGATAGTCTCACAACTCACGCCTCCAGGGACACCGCAATGGAACGGTGTTTCTGAGAGAAGGAATCAAACATTGTTAGACATGGTTCGTTCCATGATGAGTAAAGCCACCCTCCCAAAATTGTTTTGGGGACACGCACTAGAAACTGCTGCACTAATGATAAATAGGGTTCCATCTAAATCAGTAGAAAAGACACCGTACGAGTTATGGTTTGGACCAGTTCCAAATATATCTTTTCTTAAAATTTGGGATTGCGAAGTATTTGTCAAACGTATGACGTCTGACAAACTTGAACCCAAATCTGATAAATGCTTTTCGTAGGATATCCTAAGGAAACGAAAGGATATTACTTTTATCACCAATCCGAGAACAAAATAGTTGTTGCTCGTCATGGTGTGTTCTTGGATTCTTGCAAGAGAAAGTAGTGGGAGTAATGTAATACTTGAAGATGTTCAAGATACATCACACGATAATATATCAAAAGTTGATTATATAATCCCACAACTTGATACTTCGGCTAATGAGCGTTTGGAAGAACCAAATCCACAAACAGTTGTGAAAGAGGTTCAAGTCCCGAGCTTAGATACTTCGACGCAAGTTGAAGTAGAACTAAACCCGCAAACAGTTGTGGATGAAGTTCAACAGCAGGAAGCACAAGTCCTACGTAGGTCAGAAATGATAGTACATGCACTTGAGAGGTACATGGGACTTCACGAAGTCTCAGTGTTTGACACTGAAGATCCTCTGACTTTATGCGGAAGCAATGGATAGGCCCGACTCCGACAAATGGCTGGAGGCTATGAAATCCGAAATGCAATCCATGTACGACAATCAGGTCTGGAACCTAGTCGAACCACTTGATGGGGTAAAACCCATTGGAAACAAGTGGGTTTTCAAAAGGAAAACAGACATGGATGGTAATTTGACTGTTTACAAAGCACGGCTAGTAGCGAAAGGTTTCAAACAAATTCAAGGAGTTGATTATGATGAAACTTTTTCGCCCGTGGCTATGTTCAAGTCAATACGGATACTCCTAGCAATTGTCTCATTTCATGATTATGAAATATGACAAGTGGATGTCAAAACCGCTTTCTTAAACGGAAACTTAGAAGAGGACGTGTATATGATACAGCCCTCAGGTTTTGAAGATCCAAAGAATGCTGGGAAAGTGTGCAAGCTTCTTAGATCCATTTATGGATTGAAGCAAGCATCACGGAGTTGCAATCTTTGTTTTGACGAAGAAGTCAAAAAGTTTGACTTCGTCAAATGTGAAGAAGAACCTTGCGTGTACAGGAAGACTAGTAGGAGTGCCATCGCTTTTCTAATCTTATATGTAGACGACATACTCCTAATCAGGAACGATATTCCTTTTCTCAAATTATCCAAGTCTTCATTAAAGAAAGTGTTCTCAATGAAAGATTTGGGCGAGGCTGTCTATATATTAGGCATAAAGATCTATAGATATAGATCAAAGAGACTCATAGGATTGAGTCAAAGCACGTACATTGACAAAGTGCTGAATCGGTTTAGCATGTAGATTCCAAGAAGGGATTCCTGTCAATGTCGCATGGTGTTCAGCTTAGCAAGACTCAGTGTCCTATGACAACAGATGAGCGAAGCATGATGAGTAGAGTACCATATACTTTGGCCATTGGGTCTATCATGTACGCAATGTTGTGCACTCGCCCTAATGTCTCGTATGCTTTGAGCGTAACGAGTAGATATCAGGCTAATCTAGGCTTGGAACATTGGAACGCTGCAGAGAATATCCTTAATTACTTGAGAAGAAATAAGGATATGATCCTTATCTACGGCGGTGATTCTGAACTCGTTGTAAATGGTTACACCGATGAAAGTTTTCAAACCGAACGTGACGACTCGAGTAAAAATAAGACGTTATCACCTGATATAAGATATCGTAAACAGAGGTGATGTAAAGATTTGTAAGGTTGACACAATCAGCAACACAGCTGATCCACTTACAAAGTCTCTTCCTCAAGCCAAGCATGAGATGCATAATGCTTCTATGGGTCTGAGACACATAGGAGATTGGCAGTGAGATTTTCTTGGGATCTGTGAGATCTTTGAGAAAATAGAGACTTGTATAATTAGCAGGGCAATATGATTGGCTCTAGGTTAAGTGGGAGATTGTTAGTGTAATAATTTAGAAATCAATCATAGGATAATTTTATTCTATATGTTCATGTAATGGATGATTAAATATCATTTTGTTCTTTGAGTTTTATCGAATTATGAATCATTTCGAGTTCATGACTTGAAATTGCAAAACTTCATAATAGATGATAAAAACTCTTAATTGTCACTAACCGAGGTAATTAGCAAAGAACACTAATTTACCAATTAAAGGTTAGTATGTGGATTAAATGATGATTAAGTTTTACAGACCATAGACAATGAGTTGTCATTTTAATCACATAGATACATGTTAGAGAACATGGTATTTGATAGACCTCAATGAAACATTATACGGAATTATGTTCGTGTCATTAATGTTTTCATTTAGTGTTAAGTTCTAAAGTATGAGGTGGTTCATCGTTTCCTATATAAGAAATGTATATTCGTGAGTGTTGTTTAACGCTATCCGTAAAAAGTAGCTATAACGATGACACTTCAGTATACATGACTTTTGCAGAGGAGAGATGTTCACCAAGACTATTATTGTCCCTCATATTTAATATGAGTAATAATATTACTAGGCCTCTTGATAAAGTAGGGTTATCAGCGTGCGGTATGATTAAAGAGTTAATCATATTTGATAATCTACTTAAGATCGAGAAAAGATTAAGTTTGCAAGGATGATACATACCTATCTTGAAATTGATCTGATACTATGAGACATAAGAATTAACACGAGTAAATTGTTTACTGGATCGTGATATTGTATTGTACACGATCATCTGTGTCAATTGAATAGTCATAATACATTCTGCTAGGTGCCGCTTATGATTTATAGAATTAAAATGAGTTTTAATTCTATTGCCAATATAACACAGATCCTATCGGGTCACACCAATAGGAAAGGAAATTAATCAGAGAATTAATTTATTTGATTAATTATAAATGATATAATTAATAAATAAATGTCATAGAGATGACACGCTGAAACACAGCAAATTTATAAGCGTGTACGACACGCTGTATAAATTTATCGCATCACGCACCTCCGTGTAAGTAGCTTACAAGCACCTCCCTGCAAGCAGCTTGCAAGCACCTCCCTAACCTTATAAATAGAGGGGTAGGGGTAAGAGAATTCATAAGTTCAAAAAGTCTGAGTTCGATTCGAATCGGTTCGGTTATCTTTCTCTTTCTCATTTTCTCTCCCAAATAGTGCTTGCGAAAGAAAAGAAAGAATACGTAATTCGATTACGTATATCTTGCGAGTTGTGAATAGTGTTCCCATGAATAGTGTTTATGGTGAATAGTGTTCTCGAAAAGTTTCGTGAATCTGTTTTTGCAAAAGTTGCGAAAATAGTTTTTACGATTTTCGTGAATAGTGTTTTGGCGTAAAAAGTCGATATAGTATTTCTGGCAAAAGAAATATCGACTCTCTAATTGTTCCTGGTGGACATCTGATAGAGGTATCAGATTTCTGGTGCTAAGCAACTGAGCCATACAGCATTCCAATTCGAATTTGAAAAAAGGTATAAATGTTATTTAATTTATTTAAATGTTAAATAAATTTAGTTTTAGAAATCACTCGCGGGGAGTAGATCCACAATGGATTAAAAAGTTATGTCAAGGGAAAGACTGGAAAAGAAACTTTCGGTGGTCTTTCCGATGTACATCTTTTAATCGACGGCTTAAGTTAGACGTAAAAATTTTGTTTTACGGTATTTCCGCAGCTTAAGCCTAATCAAAGAGTACAGCAAAACCCAACACAGGCATCCAAGCTATTTCGCGCTGGTCATGGCTAGCATGGGCACCTTTGTGGGCATCCCTGGGGAAGAGCTCATGAGCACAAACAGAGCTTCCATCCAAGTCATAATCGAATGTTACGATACATGGCTGATACCTAATGTTCTATATGTGGGGCACAACGATAGGTGGATGGCGTGAGGTGCACTTTGATGGAAGACCTCCGATGCAACAGGTACCCCTACACTCCCCTCCGCCCCCACCAGAAAATCAGGATCAAAACGGCTCAAAGAAGTGGCTAAACCACCAGTCTCCGGTCAACTTTGGACTCCCCTACATGCCACCTTGGCGGCACAGGGAGCTCCTCCTCTAGATTCCGCCTCTTGATCCGACAAGGCGTATACCACCGGCGGCGTAAAGGCACGAGGGAACAGTGCAGCATAGAGGGTGTTAGTGTTATGATATAGAAGCCAACCATTTATGGATGTATTCTATGTTTTGTTCATGAAATGAAAGAATCATTTTGTTCCTTGAGTATTTAATTACATTATGGATTTTTCGAGTTGAGGACTTGAAATGTAGAACTCAATAATAATAATATAACGAATACTCTAAATGTCCCTAATCTTGGTAATTAAGAAGGAACACTATTTACCGGTACGAGATTAGTATGTGGATTAAGTGATGATCATGTTCTACGGATCATATGGTAAGGAGCTACCAATTTAATCACATAAATACCTGATGGAGATCAGGGGATTTGACATGACCCAAGAATGAAACATAACATGGATTGTGTTAGTGTCATTAATGTTTCATTTGTGTCTTGAATTCTTTGGTATGAGATGATTATTTTTCCTACATGAGATACATGTATCTGTGGTGTTGTCCAACGCTGACCGTAACTGGCAGCTATACAGATAATATCTCAATATGTTTGTCTTGTGCGGAGGAAAAGATATTTATCAAGAATACCAGTGTCCCTCATATTTCATATGTGAGTGATGATATCTTCGGGCCCCTTGATGGAGTAATAAAGTATGCATGCAATTATGATCAATGAGTTTGATCATTATTTACTGAATTACTTGGAATCAAGAAAATAATAAATTTGTAAGGATAACACTCTCATGCCTTGGATTTATTCCCAATATCATGTGACACGCGAATTGACACAAGCAATTAAATATTGCTTTAGGATCGTGATGTTGATTGGTTCATATCATCTTTATCTGTTGAGTAATTATAATGCATATTGCTAGGTGCCGCTTATAATTTATAGAATTAAAAGAAGTTTTGATTCTATTGTCAACACGATATAGATCCTACGAGGTCACACCCAAGAGAGAAAAACGAAACAAATAAAAGTATAATGGAGATGACTAACTTAATCTTAGAATAAATTTATTACATGTTGGACATGATATACAAATTTATTTCTCAACAAAATTGAGCAAATACAATTAACCGTAACAATTGTCGGGTGGACCAAAAGTTGGCATAAATGGCAAAAACGAAAATGGCATAAATAGAAATTGGCCCAAGCCCAATTTAACATTAAATGCAGAAGTCCATTTGATAAAGTGGGTTTGGAATAAAGTGGGATAAAAGTGCATCTAATGGAGAGCTCCATTGGATGGCAAAAGTAAAAGTTACTTTTGTCATGTTTAAATCTAGTCATCCATTGTGGTTGAGATGATTAAAACATACCCTAACTTCACACTATAAATACCTCACATTTTTCCAAACCCTAGCCACCATTCTAATCTCTCTCTTCTTCCTTCTCTTGTAAGAAAAATGGAAAAACGTTTTTGTAAGAAAAGGTGAAAAAGAGAAGAATTTTTTTTTGCAATTTTGTCTCCACCATTTTTGCTCATGTGTTGAGCACAACTTCTACACTAAAATTAATAGTTAATTGAAGAGGTAGAAGCTAAAGTTAAGTTAGATTCTTGGTTGATTACCTCTAGCAAGGGAAAAACAAGAGTTTCGTTTAATCTCGGGTGGATACTCGTAGAGGCTTCGTGAGTTCGAAGCGGGTGTCATTTCGAGGCCAACTTAGAGAAGTGAAGGCTTGACAAGGAGGCAACAACCCTACATCTCAAGTCCCTACGAGTATAAAGATTTGAGGTATAAAGATTAAACAAGTTAAAATGCTAAATACGGTTCATCGTTAGTCAAATAAGTAGATCTATGTTGGTTTCTTTGAGTTAAATTTTTGAAATTTGCTCTTGCATGAAACCCATATTTCCTTTAGAGGGTCCTATCATGTGCCGAGTCTAGGTCACAAGCACCAAGACCTACAGTGGTACAAAGTTTGGGTAACCTTATCGCTAGGTGACACGAAACCTATCTGTAAAAGAAAACAAAAACCTGCGAATGGTGTCAGTTTGGGATAGTACGACTCGGATTCCTCAGGACTTTTTCAGAAGGAAGGAACGTGTTGCGAAAAGGAAAAGCCCATGGACTTATCGAGATGACTTAGTTGTGTTTCGGCAGGTCAAAGATCTATCTGACTTGACTTCGACTCATGTGGAACATGCTAGTATCTGGTTGTAATTCTACAACATACCCATGAATTGCATCACAGATGATGGATCGGAGATGGTAGTGTTAGTGTAATAATCTAGAAGTCAATCATAGGATAATTGTATTCTATTTGTTTTGTTCATGAATTGGATGATTAATAAATATATCATTTTGTTCCTTGAGTTTATCGAATTATGGTTCATTATGGGTTAAGGACTTGAAATTGTAGAACTCCATAATATAGATGATAAATACTCTTAATAGTCTCTAACCTTGGTAATTAGCAGTAACACTAATTGACCATTCAAAGGTTAGTGTGTGTGGATTAAATGATGGTTAAGTTTTACAAACCATAGACAAAGAGTTGTCATTTTAATCACATAGATACATGTTAGAGAACATGGTATTTGACATGAAATTTTCAAAGTGGCTTAATAAATAGTAAAAAAATTCCAAAAAATGTAAAATTTGGTCTCCAAGTACATTTTAATATAGATTGAACATCTAACGGTTTGAATTTATTGTTTGAACATCAAACACTAAGATATGTCCCCGGAAGCACAAGGCGGAAGTTCTAGAGGAAGCACATTAGCCATACTATAATATATATATATATGTATGTATATATATATATGTATGTATGTATGTATGTATGTATGTATGTATGTATGTATGTATGTATGTATGTATGTATGTGTGTATATATATATATATAATATATAATATATATATTATATATTATATATATATATATACACACATACATACATACATACATACATACATACATACATACATACATACATACATACATACATACATTGCAATGGTGCATTCAATTCATAGGCACCCTTGTGCATTGAACCATAAATCATCGATTCAAAGTCCAAATGACCGATCCAAACCGTTCATCTTGTTCTCCATATTAATATGTACTTGGAGACCAAATTTTACATTTTTTGGAATTTTTTTACTATTTATTAAGCCACTTTGAAAGTTTCTGATCCAACGGTGAACAGTAAAAAACAGTAAAATTTTCTGGACCACCAGATCAGAAACTTTCAAAGTGGCTTAATAAATAGTAAAAAAATTCTAAAAAATGTAAAATTTGGTCTCCAAGCACATATTAATATGGAGAACAAGATGAACGGTTTGGATCGGTCATTTGGACTTTGAATCGGTGATTTATGGTCCAATGCATAAGGGTGCCTATGCATTGCAATGAATAATAGCCCATCTCTATATATATATATATAGGAAATTGCTAATATGCTACGTATAGCATAGAGGGTCTTCGTGCTACGGCTCAATATTTAAGTTTTTAATTCTAACGGTCGATCTGAACCGTTCAACATGATTTTCATATGAATATGTACTTGCAAACCAAATTTTACATTTTTTAGAATTTTTTTAATACTATTTTAGATAGATAGAAAATCACTTGATCTGAAATTAAAGTCTGTACCATTCACATCTAATAATTTGAATGGACGGTTTGAAAATTTTGTACCATTCACATCGTAAAAGTGGCAATCGCCAAACATAGATATTAGAAAGGCATGAGACAAATATAGTCGTTGAGAAGTGGGATATAAAAAGTTGAGAATGCACGCAACCTATGGGTCAACTTCGTAATGAAGTTCACCATACATATATATAGTATTAAATGTTCAATTTTCTAACTATCGTGTAAACTGAATGTATTGGTCATCTTTGATTAGTGTTGAATTCAAAGTATTTCTCTTAATTATATATCAGAAATTAATTTTAAATAATTTAATTTCTTATTTTATATTATTTGATTCTTATGTTTTTCTCTTTTTTGTTTTTCATTTGAAAGAGATATTTCTGTGAACTCCTGCCCCATAAACTGGCTACAGAAAATCCCTAAATTTATGGGCTTGAGACCAGCCAGGCTGGCGTTGGTTCGAGGGCTAGGTCAAGATCACATAACAGGATCGTTTGCTCATAATTAACTTAATTATATAGATTCATAATATAACTGATAACATAATTAACAATGTAGAATAATGACTATGCTTATTGTAGGCTAATTAATCAGAACTAATTAACATTTTCTTGGAAACAGCATGGAATTTTGTTCTAAGAGAGACCTAAGTATACAGGTTCAAAGTCTGATTAAACAAGTCTCACATGCGAGCACGTTAGTTTTGAGAACTTGTTTGGCGTTTAGATTTGTTTTTCAAGTTTGACGCTCTCTCTTGTAAATTTCGGAATCCGTCCCTAAGTTCCTTTGAATTAAGAAAATGCGACCCCATTTGTGTATATAAATACCCCATTGATCCGCCATTTCTTCTTCATTACACTTCCAACTTCCATTCCAAAAGTACCAGCTTTATACAACAAGAAAGAGCACTTTAGTGATACTCCAAGTGAGGAAGATATAATTGGGTCTAGATTTCAAGTGAGAGAACGAGAGAATGGTGGTTTTGCACAAAGAATCGAGGGTGGCAATAATAGGCGGAGGGATAAGTGGGCTTGCCGCTGCTAAACAGCTGGCATGGCTCAACCCAACAGTGTTTGAAGCTACATCATCAATAGGTGGTGTGTGGCGGCATTGCTCGTACCACTCCACACGCCTCCAGACCCCACGGCCAAACTACGAGTTCTCAGACTTTCCGTGGCCTGACCGCACTGACCCAACCTTCCCCACCTACAAGGAAATATTAGATTACCTTGAATCATATGCTACCCATTTTGACCTATGGAGGTTTGTTAAGTTGGATAGTAAGGTGGTGGAGATAAAATACTTAGGAGACGAGAAAAAAGCGGGTTTTAACGAGTTGTGGAGTGGTGATGGGCAGGCTCTAAACGGTCGGCCAATGTGGGAGGTTGGCATTGTTACCCGTCAATCAGAGACCGTTGAGGTGAGATGCTTTTACTTGTGCTTTAAAACGACTTAAGGAAGAGAGATATATTTTTGTGGTATGCAAAATAACCTTTAGGGTTCTGGTCTCTTTGATGAATCTTTTAATCAAGGTTTCTAAACTTCTTTCATTCTCTTCTCCTTTTTATCTGTGGTTCCATTTTCTCTTCATTTGAAGGCCTTTTGACACTTATTTCCCTATATATTTCAGATTTTGACAATAGTGATTAATGATATTGTAAGTCGAGACCATGCATCTAGTATAAACTTGTGCTGTTCTGCACCTTTCATATATTTCAATATATGATTTCTAACTTACATCCATATATTGATTTCTCTTACAGTGGTACGATTTTGAGTTCGTGGTGATGTGTCTCGGAAAGTACGGAGATGTACCGAAAATGCCGGGTTTCCCATGGGGTCAAGGCCCAGAGGTATTCGAAGGAAAAGTATTGCATACTTTAGATTACTGCAAGCTGAAAGAAGAAGAAACCAAGGAGTTAATGAAGGGGAAGAAGGTCGTGGTTATAGGTTACAAGAAATCTGCAATTGATCTAGCTCTTGAATGTGCTGAGGCAAATCAAGGTATTTTATTTTCTATTTCTGTATATATTAAATAATTAATATGTTTATTTACATCTTTGTATCTAAAAACAAAAAGATAACTGACATGACTATAATTGCTTGACATAATTGAGCATTAATAAGCTTCAAGTGTTTTTGGAATTGTAATATGAACTTTTCTTTATTTTAGTATAGTAGCAAGTCTAGCTATGTGTGTGGGTCTGTGAATTAATTAGCGTCTTGTATTAAAAATGGTAGTTTCTAATCTTTGGTGCTAAGATTAAAATGGTAGTTTCTAATCTTTGGTGCTAAGATCAAAATGGTCGTTTCTAATCTTTGGTGCTATCAATTCTCTTTTGTGGTTTTTAAAGGTAAAATAGTCGATCTGAAATTCTCAACATATTCTCTATATTAAAATGTGCTTGGAGATCAAATTTTACATTTTTCGAATTTTATTACTATTTTTTAAGGATTTTTGAAAATCAGTGTTTTTCAGATTATTTTTACTCTTTATTATTCAAAACACTGATTGTAAAAAAATCCTTTAAAAATAGTAACAAATTTCTAAAAAAATGTAAAATTTGGTCTCCAAGCACATTTTATTATGAAGAACACGTTGAGTACTTCAGATTGACTATTAGAACATTGAAACTATAAAAACAAATTGGTAGGACCAAGGCTTTGGAACTACCATTTTGATCTTAACAACCCCCCCCCCTCTCTCTCTCTCTCTCTCTCTCTCTATATATATATATATATATATAGAGGTTGGTTAATATCAAAACGTTTGTCCTTAGGCCGTGGAACAAACGCTTCAGTTTTGACATTTTCAAAGTCCAAATAGTCGATCCAAACCGTTCAACATTCAATCTATATTAAAATATGCTTGGAGACCAAATTTTATATTTTTTGGAATTTATTTACTATTTATTAAGCTAGTTTTAAAATCGCTATTTTCAATGATCCATAAATTTTTCACTGTTTATTAAAATCAGCGATTTTAAAACTGGCTTAATAAATAGTAAAAAATTCCAAAAAAATGTAAAATTTGGTCTCCAAGTACATTTTAATATAGATATCACATCTAACGGTTTGGATCGACCATTTTGACTTTAAAAATCAGAAAACCAATTAGTTGTACCACGGCTCCGGAACAAACGTTTTGATATTAGCCAACCTCTTAATTAGTAGACTTGACCTAGTTCAGTGCTTTAAACTTATAGTACAATATATAAAAAATAATTAATAACTCAGGTTATTAATTTGGTGTTCTCAAATATTTGAATTTTGCTAGATGTATGTATATCTCTTAATTTCGTTCATGTTTGCTTTTAATTTCAGGATTAGATGGACAACCATGTACAATGGTAATAAGAACTTTGCATTGGGTGGTCCCCTCTTACTCCATTTGGGGCCTACCTTTCTATCTCTTCTACTCAACTAGGTCATCTCAGTTCCTACATGAAAGGCCAAACCAGGGGCTCCTTAGATCTCTCCTTTCTCACCTCTTGACCCCGTTGGTATGTGTACATGTTTTTTTTTCTATTTAATCATTCATACCAAACTTAATATTCTATTTATCTAAATTGATTAGACCACATGGGATAGTGATACTTCAACTTGTTTATGTATAAGCTAATGTGTGTGAACTTAAATTAAGGACTTCGAACTCAATTATTAGAGTGAGACTCAGAGCAGGTCTTGCAGTTTGACGAACTTTCTTCTGTTGCACGTGTGGAATAATAAAAATGAAATTAAAAAAAAATCATTACATTCAGCACTAGGACTTAACAGAAAATGATTCCAGAAAGAAACTTAAATTTGTTAATTGATTGCGTATTTTTAGTTTCAAAAGTTAGATTGCTCAAGTCTGAAGTTTCATTTTTTTTGCTTGATACAGACGACAGGTGTCTCAAAGTTCATCGAATCGTATCTATCTTACAAGTTACCATTAGAGAAGTATGGCCTGAAGCCTGAGCACCCGTTTCACGAGGACTATGCCTCGTGTCAGATACCCATCCTGCCTGAGAACTTCTTCTCTGAGGCAGATGCAGGGCGGATCCGGTTCGAGAAGTCGGACAAATGGTGGTTCTGGGAAAAGGGTGTGGTTTTAGAGGGTGGCACCAAGCTCGAAGCAGACATTGTGTTTTGTGCAACTGGATATGAGGGTAAGAAGAAGCTGAGATCCGTCTTGCCGAAGCCTTACAACGGCTTGATCGAGAACAATTATGGCATGATGCCACTCTATAGGTAGGCCTACTTGCAGTACATGTGTGTGTGTGTGTGTGTTTATATATATGCATGCATACATATTTTACATATGTAATATAACATTACTATATAACACACACACAGTGACACACACTACATGCATAAATGCATGTGTGCGCTCGTGAACATACATTTTAATTTCCAAACATAAAAATGATACCAATACATGCTACAGTCAGTCAGTCACTCAAGCAAGCAATGGTGCTGACTACTGATATATTTTTGTGCCAAAATATAGGGGCACAATCCACCCATTAATACCGAACATGGCATTTGTCGGGTACATCGAGAGCGCTTCCAACCTGCACACATCAGAGCTGAGGTGTCGGTGGCTGTCGAGCCTGCTGAAGGGGAGAGTCAAACTCCCAAGAGCGGCGGACATGCTGAAGGAGGTCAATACTGAGATAGAAGTGATGAAGCGCACGACACGATTCTACAAGCGCAATTGCATCTCAACTTACAGCATCCAACACAGTGACGACATGTGCCGCGAAATGGGGTGGGAGAAGTGGAGGAAAGGGAACTGGTTCGCTGAGGCTTTCAGTCCTTACAACAACCTAGACTACAAGGAAGAGAAGAGCGACTAGTTAGTTAATTTCTAATAAGACAATATAAAAATGTCCCATACACAATTAATTATTATATTTGTGAGAAAAAATAATTTTGTATATTTGCATGTTTGCATGTTTAGGAAAAAAAATGGTTAATTAAGGCCTGGAAAGAGGTATAATATATCTAAACCATATAGATATATAATATATATATATATCAAATACGAACCTTTCTATTGATTATATATATATGATGAGTTTGGTACGTAATTGATGGTCTAGAATATTTTCTTCTCTTGTGCCGCGTATTAGTTGTATGTAGATACAATTTTCTTCTTTAATTTATACGGTTTGATATAACGGACTTGGGGAAGTTACAAAAAAAGTTGGTATGTAGGATTAAGAAAATAATTCAAGATCTATGTTAAAGTTTGAATTAATAGAATTCAATGAAATGCTAAGATTTATTATATATACATGTTGTAAAATAAGATAAGATTTTTATTTAAAATAAATAAAATTTTCCATCAAATTATTCTACTAACTACTAACTATATAGCCAACTTTTTTTATTTATTTAGACTCGTATATAGCGGATTATGACCCCTTCACGTGTTGACTAAGCTAGACTTAATAAGATATTGCTATTACTATTCTAAACTTTTTGTTTATAGCAACAATCCGAGTTAGTCATGCTCGCTTATTGCTAAATCAGTTGACCTAAGTCAGGGTCAGCTGAGATTGATTAATTATTGGGTTTTTAATACAAATGGAGGGGGCTTCAATTAGCTGTTTGATCAGTACATTTATCAGAAACATTCTCCGTATCCGACGGCTCATATAGGTTTATCTCTAGCAACATTTAGATTCAGATTCCAGCAACTTCTTCCAGAATGTTTTATAAGTCAACACAATAAAACAAATTATTTATAAAAGATTGAAGTTTGTACACATGTCAGTTATGTTATACAAAAATTTGTAAGCATATGCGAGGATACAAATAATTAATATAATGTTGATATCTTCACAGATACTCTCATCGATTATAATAATCTATACCGACATATCATCGACAATAGTAATTTTTTTCTCTCGCAATACTTTGTTGACTACTAAAAAAAGGAAGCCTCACAACAGACCTTTCATTGTCAGTGAGGGATGGTTCAATTGGCATCGAATCAATTTTGATCTAATATGTCGAAGTCATTCAATTTATCAACGATGCGTGAGGTAGAGAACTAAATTGTTTGAAATTAGTTAAAAGTAAAATATTAACTTGTCAAAAAAAAAATAATAATAGACATCCTAACTAATCAACATAAAATGGCCTGAGTTAATTAACTCTATAAAAGAGTACGACTCATTTCAATGTCAAAAATGAAAAATCTCTCATAACTAATAATAACTAAAAACCTTCAAAACTAAAACAAAACACTAGTATAGAAAACGTGACTATATATACACTGTCCGAAAACTAATGTCACACGGTACACGACATTGTCCGTGAGCGTCGTGTATGAATGGGAATGTACATTGTATACGGTTACCTAACTGTATCTATATAGTACTAACATATATGGTTAATAGATTTCAACCGTGTCAGATCTTAAAAAAAGATGGTTATTTCTACACAGTCAAAGTAACCGTGTACAATAACAAGGGTTATACACGGTTTCTACGAGACATCCAAGTATAATTTTGGAAACCATACAAAATTTGTTATTTAGAACCATGTAGGATTATTATTATTTTTTTAAATTCAATTTTTAATTGGCTAACATCCGTACATTTGTTAGCCATTAAACATATTATAGGGCGCAGAAAGTTACACAAGAGGAAAGATGTGTGCATGTGTACAATGTTTCAGGATTCAGTGTTCTCTGTTTTCTTGAGACATGGAGAGAACATCGAACTTGAGACATTTATCTCTTCTTGCTATTCCTTCTGGTTCACCCTCGATGGGCCTACTATTCATGATCAGTCCATCGAGAGAGTTTAATGATTGTGGGGACGTTTAACTCCTGACGGGCGCAAGCCCCCCGCCGTTAATTATATCAGCAGGCCCTTCCAAGTCAAACTGAATACCTCGTTCATTCCAGGATTTGAGCCTACTTTTTTGTAAACTGAATAATAGGGCTAAAAGAGGGGCTCATGTAATGTTTTTGGATTTGATTGGTTGGTTCTCTCTATTTGGGCATGTGTGTGTGTATGTATGAGGCATATGCAATTTTATATTAAAATAATGTTTATTTTATTTATTCATATTTTTAAAAGGGAATTTAATGCTTGAGAAGTATGTGTGTATGTTTTATTTATAAGGATCATTATGTAAATTTGAAGAAAAGGGCATTTTGGTAATTTTAGAAATTGATTGGTGCTTAAATACATTCAATTTTGGTTTAAAGTCATGGATAATTTAATTTGGGTTCATTTGGAGTTGCAATTGGTTTGAGTTAAGTTGGGCTTGAAATAATGAGGAAGTTATGATTGAAAAAGGCTGGAAAGAGCTTATTTGTGAAGTTTTATACTTTTAAGGGCTTGTTTATAAGATCTGAGGGGCTAGGCTTTGTACTTTGGAGTTTTGATGGGGTTTTATGTGGAAATTGGGCCTTTAGGAGTTTGTTTGAAAGAGTTTTAAGTCGCCAGGGACTGAATACTGCGCTGGTAGTTTCACTTTGTCAGAGGGGCTTATTCGAAAACAGCCTTTATTTCTTTATATTTTAGCTTTGAGATTTGCATATTGGGCTTTAAGATGTGTGCTTTGGGCTTTAGGATTTGAGCTGTGATTCAGTTATTGGGCCTTAGGATTGGTGCTAGACTTTAAATTAAACTTTAAGATTCGGTCAAGAAGATTTATATTAATTCTGGGTATGCCAATAGATGGGCCCCACAAGGTCAGTAGCCGTTTGGGCTTTTGAGTTTAAATGTGGGCCTTTGGATCGGGTTATCACTTTGAGATTGACATTTTCATTCAAATCTTATTTCCAGAGCCGAGATCTAACGGTCCATATTGCTTTGAAGTTTGTGTTACTCCAGATATGAACTGGGGTTTCGAGACCGAGCATAGGGCTTTTATCTCCGGCCATGCTCCGGTCACGGCAAGGCCAATAGAGGGCACCAATAACATCGCTTTGGTCCCGGAAGTCGAATGCACCCGTTGTCGGGTATCTCCGGCCATCGGAGGTGGTGGATCATAGCGGTAATTCGGGTTTTACCTCGAGTTTGGGTTTTTGATCAATTATTTTGTGTTTAACATGATTTTCTTCAATTGAGGGATTGATTGTCATCGTTTAGTGGTCTAGAAGTCATTAGAACCACCAATTTTTGATTTGGTCAAACATTGATTGTATTTGGAACTTAGAGTTCTCGGTTTGATACCGATTTGGTACAGAAACTGGATGTAAGGGTTCAAGGCACAACTGGAGATTTAAATAATCTTATTTGGATAGTTTATAATGCATTTGAGATAACAGAATAACTTAATCAAGCTTAGAATTCAGATTAGAATCAAGTAGGTCACTTGTTTCATGAGACATCAACTTTGATTTTACAATATTTTGTTAATTTTATTTACAAGTGTGTATTATTTTGCGATGTATTTACAGAGGAATAAGTGAGCTTTGATTATGCAAAATTCCATGATTTTAGGATTTTTATTTCTATTTTTAAGGCCAATAGCCATGCAGAAGGGCATTGATGGTAATTTTACCATTTTAATTAGCAAATTTTCTATTTTCAAAAGCTGAACTTCAAAAACTCATATTAAATCGAAATGAAATCCAAATAATATGAAGTTTGTGTCCATTTTATGTGTTTTGAAGTCCTCTACATGACTGTGGTGTCCATTTTTCATTTTAGTCCTTGTGCTGACTTGTGCTGTTCAGTTTATCAGAGAAGGTTATTTTGGCAATTTTGAATATTTTCTTTGTACCAATGAAGCTTGAGACCTGTTCTAACACTGATATAGCATATGTGTGTGCATTAGGGTCTGGTTTAGAGTAACTACAACTAAGAGTACTGGCTAGTTATTGATTATAACAAGTCTGGGTAGCTTTTAGGCTACAATTTGGTACCAGCAAGCAATAAAGAGTGTCAAGCAAAGCTCCATAAATTCATCATTCAACCTATTAAAGTTCATAAGTATGTAGAAAGGTCTCTGGACTTATTAAAATCATGTTTTAGCATATCTTGTCACTTGATCAAGAGACAAATCATCAAGAAATCATTGATTCAAGTGTACAAATGGTTGATTTCAACATAGTTGATGCCTATTTGCAATTTGAACCTCTTTTTCACTATTTGCATAAAGGTCCATTTAATTTCTTTTATGTTGTGTAGTCTAGTACACATGGTATGTATTTTGTACTAAGAAATCAAATAGAGCAATTATGTAATATAGGTCTCATTTAAAAGAGTTTATAAGGGAGCTATACATCTCAACCATTATCAACTCTTATTTTCACTTTGATTATTTATCTTTTTATTGCTTTTAATTCTTTCTAATAAAATAACAAAGTGGATTGGATGTAAATGGAGCTATACAGATCAAACATGCAAAGAAACAAATAAAAGGAAGAAATTGCATTTTTACACTTTTTAATTCCTATTTTAATTACCATATTTATTATTTTGAAATGAAACAGTGAAAGATATAAAGGAAACATAACCCTAATATCTAAGTTAAATAACAATTTTTATTATATTATATATTTTTTTATTAAGGCAGAGAAGAGAAAATGGGATTTCTTTTATTGATCATCAAACCTTATGCTTGCTTATTGAATAAGCTTAGGCCATCATAAGAGTCTCCCATTTATTATTTTTAAAGCTCCAAGATAAAGAAAGAAGCAAGAACATGAAACGAAAACATCAAAGCAGTGAACAAAAAGGCACAAATTCAACTAAAAAGCTTTATTCATCTTGAGAACTCATACATGGCTCAGCCTCTTAAGGCTTACATAGTGTAGGTATTAATTACCTAATTTAGCTTGCTATTACAAAGAGGGAAAGAGAAAATCTTGAGTATAAGGGCTTTGGCAGAGCTTCACTATGGCTATGAGCTCGAGTTTGAGTATTGGGCTATGAACTTGGTTTCTTTGATCATGGTTTAGTGCTCTTTATATAGGCTTGGCACTGCCTAGGGCTTAGGGTTTTAGCTTGCTATATTGGCTTTGATCTTCACCCTTGATTTTCTTCATATTTTCTTCAAGGCCTTAGATCCTTTCTTAGCCTCTAGGTTGTCATTTGCAGAGGCTTTGGCCACTCATTTTGAGCCATGTTGGCAATCCGAGATACAAAGCATTTGCATCCCTTGATCTTCTTTATTTAATGACCAGGATTTGATACATTCAAAATCATGCCTTCTATACATGTCAAGGAGGAGATTCTTCTAATTTGGCTCATAGCCTAGTGCCTGGACAGGTGCACATATGGTTAATTTAGCACAGTGTACCAGTGCAGAAAAGCATGTGCTGCCTTAGGGGTAAAACCGGCTTATCATGCCTTGTTGCCGTTTAAACACTTCTAGCTAATGAAAGGTCACCATCGTGCAGGCACAATGTAGCCTTATCATGGTTTAGGTGTTATTATACCTTCTCAGCTGTCAATTCCCATTTCGTGGTCTGCTACATCTCATTTTTCATTTTTATTGAGGTGCAAGTTTCTATTTCGGGTTAACTTATGCAGACCCATTAAATCAAGCATTGAATGGCTTTAGTGGATCTCTAACGACTATCTTTAAGTCCTCAGAGAACATAATACTAACGCCATCCCCTCCAATTTGCTAGAACCCTAAATATTCGGGCCTTTTAGGATTAGCTTGTTAATTCCTTTTTTCTTTCAAATTAACCAGCTAGGGAGCATCACAGAGAGGTAAGAAGCATGTCTGCCTTCTCAATTTTGCATTTGGTTTTGTATTTAAACGAATCCCAAATCTGCCCATTGTCCCTTGTCATTTAATTCTCTATGCTGGCTTCTCAAAATCTCATATTGGTTATTCTTTTATCATCGTCTCATGGTTTATTGTGTGAAATTGAGATGGATTGAACCAATTTGTTTTCTTCATCGTGAGTTTTATTTTCATTTGTTTTTTCATTGCCGGTAAAGAACAAGGGAAGAGAGCTCGAGGGAGAAGGCACTGACATGCATGGCGCCCGCTTTGTTAGTCTCATAGAGAGCGAGTATTGTGCACAGGTTTTAAGTTTTTTTTCGGGTGCACATGGTTTAGCATAGACCGTGAATGGGGTTAAATTGGCTCAGCGTGCTCCGAGTTTATGCAAGACGAAGGGGTCATTTGCGCTGAGGTGCCGAGTTTTAATTCAATCTTGTATTTGAGCGCACTCGGTGTATCGTGAGCCATTCAGCTGACAGCTCGGTTCACAGTGCTTGATTTGAATGAAACAGGCGTAGCCATCTTAGCAAACCAGTGAAAATTGTTTTCTTGGGCTGACTTATGGGTCCTGCTTGTCAGGTTTTGTTTGTGCACTCTGATTTGTACCCAAAATGCTTAGGGTAATTGCTAGGGGTACCCCATGCCACATGGCACTAATCAGAGATTTTTTCTGTTTTGTAATTTAATATCTTTCTAACCATTTTGAATTAGGAGGTGTGACATATATCAAAATTCATGATTATTTGAGTATGGTTAAACCTTTAATTGACCAATTTCATCTCCTATTTTGTTCAACCTATTTTGTAATTTCAATAGATTTAATCATGGATTTTGTTCAATAAATTTCATCTCTTATTTTGTGGTATTGTGTCGAATTAAAGTATGGTTAAACCTTTAATTGACCAATTTATGTAGTTAAGTGGCATCTTCGTCCAAATAACTAAACCCTGGCTTTTTAGGGTCAAACACATACAATTAATATTACATATCCATAATTCAATGAATATTCAAAATCACAACACACAAAAATCAATCATATTCATTCAACATTTAACATTCAACAAACAGAAAATAATATTTCAAACTTCAATATACATATACAATTATATATCCAATTCAACCAATATTCAACGTAATCAAGTCATAATATAAATAAGGTTTTATGTAACAACTAACATTTTATCAAAAAAAAATAATAATAAGAACTAGCAAAACACATGTATTTAAATTTAGTATAAATGTATAATGCAAGGTCCTAAAAGAGACCTACTGTATTGAAAGAACACGATTTCACAACTCTTTAATCCAACTCTCTATAACTGAACATGTCAAGTTTTTGTGAGTGCTCTATAACCCAATTATAACAATTGAACGATTGTACTCTATTGTTCCTAAAATTTCGCACTTCACATGTATCGAGCATAAGTTTTTATACCAACATCTTTATCAAGTGATCAAATTGTCAGTACTTGATCTCAACTATCTCGAGATTTTTTCTCAGAGATGCTACAACCAGCGGGATTTGTCATCTTGGAAAATCACATGGGATATCTTAATGCACGTAACATTGCTACAACCACTAAACAATTAATAACTAATGAGATCTTCACTTGACCATTGATGTCTCATTATTTGACCTATAAATCCGACCAATTTCTGTACCAAAATCTGTGTTTTAAATCACCAAATCGTGTCTTTTACATTGAATATCTATAGAATATGGTACTGCTGCGTTTTCATTCTTACTTTGTATAAAACGAGCGAAATCAGGGAAGAATGTGAGTTCTGGAGCCCTGCACGCGGGTAGCGTCAGTTCCCACGCGGGTAGTGTCAGACCCTGAAATTTCAGCACCCGAGAAGATCTACAATCTGAGCCAAAAGGCACACGGGCCGCGTCAAATCCCACGCGGGTCGCGTCAGACTTTTCCGAAAACAAAAGCAGAATTGGAAACAGAGGCTAATTGAAGAAAGGTCGGCCAGAAAAGCTATAAGAGGGGATTTCTTGCACCTGAGAGGGTTTTCTGGATCTGGGGGACAATTCCTAGGGTTAGGAGAGACGGCTGGTGATGTCTCATCATTAGACCTATAAATCCGACCAATTTCTGTACCACAATCTGTGTTTCAAACCACCAAATCGTGTCTTTTACATTGAATATACATTGAATATCTATAGAATGTGGTACTGCTGCATTTTCATTCTTACTTTGCAGAAAATGAGCCAAATCAGGGAAAATTGCGAGTTCTGGAACACCCATGCGGGTAGCGTCAGATCCCACGCGGGTAGCGTCATATCACACGCTGGTAGCGTCAGATCCCACGCGGGTAGCGTCAGACTTCAGCACCCGAACTTAAAACAGTCATGACTCGTAACTCCGTTTTGAGCGTATGACCACTTTTCAGAAAGCTGGCGAGAAGATCTACAATTTGAGCCAAACCTCACTGCTCACTTCCACTTGACGCGACCCGCATGAGGTGGCACGCGACCCGCGTCGAGTTAATTGCGTCAGGGCCTGATTAAAGCCCGTTAAGATGCCTATATAAGGCCTGGCGCAAATTGAGAAAAGGGACCCCCGACATCTTCCCAAAAAAAGGGGGATCTGATCGGTTTTGAACCGAGAGCTAGGCGCCTGAGGCGATCTGGAGAGGAGAGGCGATCTGGAGCTACTCGACTTGGAAAAGAAGATTCCAGAAGCCTCGATCCTCTTCACTCCTCCTCTCACAATGATTTGCATTCTCTTTCTCTCTTTTACTTTGATTTGGCTTATGTCTGAGTAGATTTGTAGTTTCAGGGGTTTGGATTTAGTCTGATACTTTGTTTGATTATGCACATATATTGATTCTGATTGATATTTCGTGTTTCTTTGATTCTTGTATTATTTGTGATTGCTTGATCTGAATTGTTTGATTCTCGATTGTCTACTGTTGAATGCCTTTGGTATTTCTTCTTGTAATAAGGCTTGACGTTTCTTGCAAATTAGGTTAAGTATATGAGGTAGGTCTGAGAACCGAAAGGTGAGGTCAATAGTAGCCGAGAGGTGAAATTTCCACTTGTGGATACCTTTAGTAAACAGAACTGAGAACTTAGGTTTAGATCAAACAGCTTGATTAGACCTAAGAAGGTGAAATTGCATTTCCAAACCAGGTCTGCTAAGCCAACACACGAGAGTTGAGGATTAGTGACACAAGGTACGGTCAATCTGCCTTACACGACTTAAACAACCAGTTTCTGACATGTGCAGACTCAGCTCAAGGGGCTATGTGGGTCGCGTAAGTTAGCACGCGGGTCGCATCACAAGGGTCGCGTACGAAAGTACGTGAGTCGCGTGACAGGTCCAGAGCGCTTGAGGGCCACGCGGGCCGCATGCGAGAGCATGCGGGTCGCGTCACAAGGGTCGCATACGAGAGTATGCGGGTCGCGTGGCAGGTCTGAGCAGCAAAGTTGAAGATGAAATCTGAAACCCTTGAAACGCCCTTTATACAGTAGTACAAAACACAAACATTTAATTGATTTCATTTCTGTTAATACATTGTTCATACAATTGTTCGTACATTCGTTATTTGTTCATACATTAA
>JAJGRW010000048.1:210944-234021 GCA_025461045.1 Carex parvula | reverse complement strand
TATAAAATTCAATAAGTTGATTTGAACTTTTGCGTGATCCATATATGAAAATGCATTTGCAGATTAATTTTAAATTTATTTAGAAAATTCTTACTGTATTTTTAGATTAATAGAAAAATCACTACTTTTGAATGGTTTTAGAATCTTTACATCAAGTGTTTCTACATAAAAAAGATAGTATTTTTTAAATGTAATATTTAATCTGCAAGTACAATTTTATATGGAGGTTATGTTGAACAGTTCAGATTGATTGTTTAGACTTGAAATGAAAATATGATCTATAGTACAGACCAATAGTGTTATGCATGGTACCATAACATCACTCTAATACTGTATTATTTTTTCAATACTTTTCAAATATTCTCCAATTTGTTCGATTATTGGACAATACTTTATTTGGACAAATAATATTAATAAATTTACAATTTCTTTATATATCTTAGAGAAATATCAATTAATATATTTTTTATTTATAAAACCACAATTATTATAGAAATCATGAATTTCAAACCTTTTCAAAATATTTTGGAATCATGAACTTGACAGTATAATTTAGGGTTCATCTATCAAACAGCTCACACGGTTTGGTATGCTTAAAAGCTGCCACGAGAACCAAGAGTATCAAACAGCTCACGGGTTGGTACGTTTAAAACCCGAGAATTAAATTTCCGGTTCTAGAACTGCAAATTAAATTTCCGGTTTCAGACTCCGAAATTAGAAATTTAATCTCCGATTCTAGAAACTGAAAATTTAATCTGCAATTTGCAAAGGCTGGAACTGAGAATTTAATTTCCGGAAGAAGACTTAAATCGAAATTTTTTCTCCGATTTGGATATTTTTTGAATTCTTAGACAACAAAGGTAGATTGTGAAATTGTTTAATTTTTTGGATATTAATAAAAATTTCGGAAAATTGAAGGTGGTTGGAGGGATTAATTCAACTCAAACCGATTGCTTGGAGATACCTGCTGACTACGCTAGAAAAACCTTTCTGGTTTTAGTCTTTTAGACAGATTAGTATTGTGGAAACTAAATTGTCAACATATCCATGTTGTTTCATTGTTTGTATATTGTGGAACTAAGCGGTTGGTTCATTTCAGCAGATAATGAAAACTACTGCCACAGAGGATCGGTACTTAAAACCAGAGACGTCGCCTAATCTGCAATGAACTAAAAAATGGAAAATGAAAAAAATGACGACGGTACATTCAAGTTGATAAGATTGGAGAAGTGGCGCGATTTAGTCACTAAACACTAATTAAGAATAGATTTTTCCGTCAATTTTTTTAGTTTAAATTTATTATTAAAACATTAGGAGTGGTTTTTTTTTTTTTTTTTTTTATAAATTATGAATATCTTAAGTAGGTGCATGTATTTGCTCATTTAGGTTAAATACTGGTCAAAAGTCAATAAGTATATATAATCAATATTAATTTATTTAAAGTGTGGTCTCCGGGTTCTTTTCCTACTCCGCACCACCCCCCCCCCCCCCCCCCCTCTTTTTTTAGCAAGAAGAGCTATTTGACTAGGATACATTAATATAATTGTTAATAATCTTAATAACAATTATATTTGCTTTTATATAACAAACTTTTGATGGAGTTAATAATACAGAGAATATCATGTAACTAAAATGTATCTCTCACTGGAATTATCCGAAATATCTATAGTTTTGTAATTAGAAATTTTTTGAGATAAATACACATAAATTATACCAAAAATATGTCTATATAATATAAAGGTCAACTATTTTGGGAATTGGAGCTCTCCAGCGCATGCCAAAGATGCTGGGGCCAAACCTGGGTTAGAGAAAACTTTTTAAATTCTAAATATCTTATTCCAAGTTGATTGAGGTTCACTGAACCAAGTTGATTGAATGGGTGTTTTTATCTTTGTCTTCTTCTTTTTTATTCTTTTTATATTTTTCAAAAGTCTTTTGCCCGTAGGCTGGGCTGGCTCCTTACTGGATGCATTGATTGGTTCATAAAATACGAGGTAAACTCCACAAAGCACATCAACTTGGTCACCAAACTTGATCCATTGTATTGTATCTATCATTAATCAGTAATATATAGGACAAATTTGAACAAAGACGACTCAATGACATCCATATATCTATTAGGTTACTCCGCTTTTGATTCATAGCATTATTCAATTTTATTTTGGGGCAAATAAATTTTATGTTGTTTTTTTTTTAATCTAAACTCCATCAAGTACACACGTTTGTGTTTTTGTAAAAAAATTGTACGAAAACATATTGTTTTACATAATTATAATTTCAACATTTTCACCTGATAAATTCTATATACCCTAAAATGATTTTGAAATAGATTTTTCGTTGCCCACAGGTTGTTAATTCTTCAAACATGATGTTGTAAATTGTAACTAGGTTGAGGTTCGCGATAAATCAAGTCATACTTTATGTAAATTTTGAATTAAAATAAACAATGACATTTAAAAGGGACAAAATAAATATTAACAGCTAAATGGAATAAATTAAGTCAAGTATCGCTTAAAAGTGTTAAGAATTGAGTTATCACTACAAATTTACCTCAAAATACAATGCAACGTGTTGCCAATAATGTGTAATTTCATCATAAATATAGAGTCTACTATGATAACAGAACAATATAATACATAACAGGATTTAAAAAAAAAAATATTTCATCCAAAAATAAAAGTAGAATAGAAAAAGGTCTCTTACAGAAAAGTAATAGGCATGTTTTGTTAATAAGGTTTAAGGGCAAACTATTCAATCGATATTCGGTACTCAAAACTATTAATTTTATTTGAGTGAATGTGATAATTCACTAATTCAGGAAGGGTGATATGTAATTTAATGTCTTAGAAGGGTATAAATGAAGTTCTGATATTCGTTTATTAATGGTCGTACTTGGGGTGGCAAAAAAACTCGTAGCTTGTGGCTCGATCGTGACTCGCTCGTTATGGATCGAGCTGTTAACGAGCCAGCTCGCAACTAGTTTGGTTCAGAATTAATGAGTTCAAGTTGGGACCTAGCTCGCTCGTCAGTTCGCGAGCTAGCTCGGCTAGGCATCAATTTGTGCATTTGTATGAATTTGTGTGCATTTTATACTGTCCAGCTAAGTCCAACTCGGTCCAAAAAGTCTGTAGAATTTATTTTCTTCTTAAAACATGGTCCAGTTAGACCCAACGAGCCAGCTCGGTCCAGCTCGTAAAGATTTCAAGCTGAGATTTCAGCTCGGACTCCTAAAGTCAGCTCGCTCGTGACTCAGACGAGCCAGCTCATAACGAATTCAAGCGGAGCCCAGCTCGTAACAAGCCAACTCGTTGCCACCCCTAGTCGCAGGCTAATGATAGGAGGTAAGAGTATAAATTAATTACAAAAATGTCTCTTTTAGCTTCCAACATAGAGGGTAAACCATTGTCATCTCCCAACCTTTTCTTTTATAAGATGATCGACTACGTCATTAAGTAATTTTAGTTATTATTTTCAAATTTTAGGTTGTTTCCAGCGTATTGATTCAGATAAAAACTATATGTCGAAAAATGTCAATTCTTAAAATAAGATAAATTTTAATAATTTTTTTTTTTTTGTATTTTAGCACATTTGGACACAAATAAAAGGTTCATTGTTTTAACCGCTTAACTTTGTACTAAATAAATTCAAAACTTCCAAAAAAAATTAGGTACATGCATCACTCATTAAATATTCAATTGTTACAATTGAAAACATATGATAAAATTAAAAATATTAAATTAATATAGTTCATATCTTATTTCTTGCTCAAGATTTCTGAATATCCTATATTTTGATTTTTTTTTTTTTCTTTTTTTTTTCCCAAATGAGTAGCAGGTTGCTAACGCGAGTATATCCCGTACAAGGAGGCAATTTACTACTTGCATTTAATTATACGAACGATCCCTACATTGAAAAAATACCAGTATTTCTTGTCATGTTAGTCCGTAAAATTTAGCATTTTACATCTATTCCTAATTCCTAAAATATTTCAAAAATACCAAACTGAGTAGTATAAATAGTATAATTGCGTCCCTGAGAATAATAGAGGATTTTCTGTTGACATTACAGTATGGATTCAGATACAGCGACCAATTGAATTACAATTAATTTGCAATGCTTTGCAAGCTTTGGGAAGAAAATTATGATAAGATTTTTGTTCCTTAATACTATATATTGTTATTATAAGTCATTATCTATTATTCTATTTGACTAATTTACAAAACATATCAATTTGAATTTTACAATTTCTTTGAATTAAAATATTTGCAGGGTTCATAAGATTTAGAATTGCAATATGGACCGTTGAGGCTCTTTCTTTTGTTATTTTGCAATTATGACTGCGTCATTATCCCGATAAATGCTACATGTTCAAAATCAATCTCTTCTCCTTGCAAGCTTTCCGAAATGTGGTCATTCGCTCAAATCGGATACTCGAGCACCGAGATACGCCCGTTTGAAGATTTGTAACTTCAAAGAAAATTGGTAAAATAAATATGAGGTTGAACTGACAGGGAACAACTGTTGTAACGGTTGACAGCCGTGCACAACTGTTAAATTAAATTCACGAATTGCAAAAATTAATTTCCTTGAAATTTTCCAGCAGAAACAAACAGAGGCCAACCGTTGGTAACAATTAGTCAACTGTTCAATGATTAAATTCAAATAACTATTTGATTCAGCTGATTGTGCCACCAACCGTTGTAACGATTGAGGGCAAAACTCTGATTTTGTATCTTTTTGTATAAATAGAAACATTGGATTCGTTCCTATTGTCTCTTCCAGCCGCCAAAAATTGCAAAACACGTTTTCTCTGCTGAGACCAATCCACCATTGATTAGGTGTGTTAAAACCATTAATCCCTTGACTACCTCAAATCCACTTCACCAAATCTCTCAATTGATTGGGTTAGAGTGATTATTCTTGAGTGTTCTTTCTGAGAGCCATTTGAGTGCTCGAATTTACTTATAGTCATGTGATTTTCTGCTTGTTCTATAAGGGCTCACCGGTTGGAGCTTTTGTGCTCATCCTACACGAGTTGACCGTGTGACTTCCTGTTGGTTGTAAGAGCACTCTTTTCTTATTAGGTAATAGAAAGGTGTACGGAGAAGCGGTTGCGACGCCTTGAAGACGTAAGTCTTTTTATCGAACACCGTTAACATCTCTTGTATTAATTTCTCTAAATCTTCTATTTACTTTTATTTACACTTGAGATTTCATAACTTGAACAATTGAATCCCATATTCATTCCCTTGTATGTATCGTTACGGAAAACATATATGTAATTTGTTCTTTCAATTTACGGTCTAAGTAAGCCTGGACTCAAATTTATTTTTTTCTGAAATATAATCAAATTTAACACACGTATCAAATATAATAAAATCATGTTAAATAGAATAAAATTATTTTTACTTAAATGAGATACAAATAATATTTTTTAAATAATATAAAAATAGAAAGAAATGAAGACATTACTAATCAATTATCAATCAATTAAAAAAATTAAATGACAATTAAAAAATGAAAAGAAATCATGATCAATATGAAAATAGAGTATCTAACAATCAAATAAGTGTGACAAGTACGTGTGGCGAGTACGTATCTAAATAAATTTAGACTTCTACACGTAAGAAAACATCAAAAAGATATATAGAATCAAAATAAGACAAATTATTTGATTGGAGGACTGATATTCAATCTGAATTTCATATTTTAATCAGAGTTGTTGGCGGATCATGACATCTAATTGCTTAATATAAGAATAGAGATATGTTACATTGATAAAATTATATTTATTTGACAATAAAAAACAACTATTATAATAAAGGGAGAATTTCATATACCACTCAAAAACTATGGAATTACATATGGACCACTCTAAATTGTATAATTACGTATTTATCATCCTAAATTATAGTAACTCACATATTTACCCAATTTAATTTAAATATATATCAAATATACCTAAATCTCAAATTAATTATATTTAAGATTATAAAAGCTATAATTAATTAAGAGTTAATTAAAACTGGAGTCATTCTCCACATTCGAATTGGGCTTTTGTCTTCTCCAACTCTCACATGTGCCCATTGTCCACTCTTTATAACATCTCTCACTGTCTCATGCATGACTACCCCATTATTACAGTCAATTTCTGACAACAGTAGTGTTAACGGTTGCGGTGGTTGCTTGCGCAAGCTGGTAGGAGAAGGTGTGGCCAATGTTGTCGCCGCAATTGGATTCGAATGATATGGTGGCATGAGACACGTCTGGGTAGTCAAAGAAGCACGGCTTAATATTGTTATCCATTATCAGAGCAGGTACTGGAATAATGAGTATTTAAGTAATATTAAGTAAATATGTGAGTTATTAGAATTTAAAATAGTAAATAAGTAATTTTATATTTTTTAGTAGCATATATGAAAATCCCCCTATAATGAAATAACACTTAATAAATAAATCAAGTCATCTCTATTACTTACACACACACAGAGAGGTGAGCAAATGTAATATGCATATTAAATTTTTTTTTAATATGCTTTCATATTTTCATTTTCAAAATCTAACAGTCAATTGTTCAACATGATCTCTATATTAAAATGTGTTTGAAAACTAAATTTTACATTTTGGATTAACAATCATGCAAAAATTTGCATCCCAAGTGGTATTATCACCTTCCAAAAGTTGTTGATCTTGATGCATGTGGAAAGATAAAAATAAAAAAGTTCTTGTAATTTTTGACACCTCTAGTATCCATGGATTCAGATCCAATAGAGTATCCTACTATATAGAATGAGAAAACTGCACTGTTCGTTTTAACCTACACGATTTTTATATAACCTGGTATGAATCTTAAAGACTCTGTGCATCTACAAGTTGTCTGACAAAATTATCGCTCGGCTGAGATTGCGTACAGTAATGCGGCCCTATAGAAGATACATTTCTTAGTATCCATATTAATAGAACCGAGTCTTGACCTCCACATTTCTTTTTCTAAAAAAAAAGTAAATAGCAAAAAGATTGCCTCTCGGATAAACTCGTATTAATAGACCCTGTACCTGGTAGTCCCTGCAACAATTGCTAACCGTAGTTGCAAGTTGCACCTTAGCCTTCCCCAAAAAAATATTAAATCCCCTCTTTCACTAATTAAATAGCACAAACACTTAAGCCCCTACACGCTTGCTCTTGCATCTCTACCCTTTATATAAATGCCTCTTTCCCACACTCCAACCACATGGAGCAAACACAAAGCAAAGCCTCTTCCTTTTACTAAACAGAAAACAAGAAGTCCATTCTTCCCCCAATAGAAAAGACAAGGAGACATGTGCGGTGGTGCGATAATCGCGGAGCTAATCCCGCATGCAAACTATAAGGCTTTCGGTGACTTATATGATGATTTCTCAGATATCAACGAAGATTCCGAGTTCGATGAATTCAAGGATTTTGTTGTCAAACCCTTTACATTCTCTTCAGGTACTTCATTTCTATCCAAGCAGCTTTGTAATTTGTATTAAGAAAAATTAGTTTCATTTCATTGGTTTGCAAGAAGTACCAAAAATCATTCAAGTTCGTTAAATTGCCTCATTGAGGTCATTCATAAAAGAAATTTCGTTGGCCAGTTGTATTAACATTGTTCAAATAAACAATCTTTTACAAAGTCAATATTCATATGAATTTTTGCAGCAGTTTGGAGTCTTAATTCAAACTACAATAAAATTTCTATTTATTTAAATAGACAGATGGTCGAAACTTGAAAATTAATTAGCAGCAACTAATTATAAGACCATTCAATAATATGTTTTTCCTTTTAATATAATATACTTCAACATCATGACTTGTATTATAGGACACTGAATTAATGATAGAGTGTTGCATTTTAATAATCAGCAGATTGCCCAGTCTCATCGAAATCCAACCCCCAGAAGAAGTACAGAGGCATCCGTCAACGCCCCTGGGGCAAATGGGCTGCTGAGATAAGGGACCCACACAAGGGTTTTCGTGTCTGGCTAGGTACCTTCAACTCAGCCGAGGAGGCGGCCCGTGCTTATGATGCCGAGGCACGTCGCATCCGTGGAAACAAGGCCAAGGTGAATTTTCCCAAAGTGAGTTCAAAATCCATGAAGCGGCAAAAGACCAAACCTATTGTAATTCAACCTTCTAAGCAACAGAAAGCAACCAAGCCGGAGGTATCAGAGTTGGTGAAAACCAACTCGCATGAGGTGGAGCTTGTTCCATTGGAAGCAAGTGCTAGTGAATTGGATTTTGAGCCTTATGCAAATTATTTGGAGTTTCCTTGCATGCAAATGGGGGGTTATGAGGCAGTTGACGGGGTTTTCGGTGGCGAAACGGTTCAAGATGGATTGAACTCAATTGATTTGTGGAGTTTTGATGATTTGCCTTTGGAAGGGCAAAATAACCTCCTCATGTAGAGTCTCAACCTGGTTCTTGTAAGATCTATGAATCATCAGTATGTGTGGTTTATCACTTGTACTTCGTAGTTTAATTTTGATGAATATCAGCACCACAAAAAAAAAAAAAAAATGAAACCATTTGCAGGTTGTTTCATATCAGATAGATCTTTCCATAATTTACACCGGAGATTATTTCACTGTGGCAACACTTAAGTCTATTTTCAACATGTACTGAAGTTAGTCGGCCAGAGCACCGAGACTATATTTTTCTGGATTTATCTTAATTTTGATAACAAAATGCAATGGTTAGCAATTTAAGATAGAGTTAATGATTTCCTGCTTTTTCTTTGCTTTAATTTTTATTCCGTCAACATTTGATCAGGAATGTGTAGGTATCTTCCAACATCAATAGCCTGTATCATGGATTGAGGATTGTCTAGTATGTATGATTTTTATCTGTTATGAATTTAGCCACTTGTTGCATTTGGATTGATGAATTTTGTTGTAAAAGATGATTTGTGTGCCTTTTATCTTTTTTACCTTTTCCTATTTTCTGGATATGCTTGTAAACTTGTGTTGGTTTGCTGCTTTAAGTTTGTCATTTGGTCTTTGTAGTATAGGTCCCAAATGTACATAACATGCATTGATCCAAGAATAATTGTGTCTTTTTCTTCTTTTTTTCTTTGTAGTATAGGTCCCAAATTTTTCTTTTTTCTTTTTCAAATTTCATACTTACAAAAAAGGTGTTATTTATTGTAAAAGAGATGCTGTTAATTAACTCTGCAAAATCTCAAAACAGCTCATGTAACATGGCCAATAAAATGTGAAAAGCATCCTCAGTAACTCAAAAACTTCCCCACTCAGTTAAAATAAGAAAAATATTAACCAAGTACAAGTTAACTTGCATCATATCTCCTCTTACATTTTGTTTTCTTTATTTTTCCGATCAATCATCATCCTCTTGTGCAGCAATTATTGTGTATAATATTAGAAGCATCCTATGGACCCTCCCTGCATTTAAATTTTCAAAGTGACCTCAATCACTCTTCTCTGGTTTAGAAGTAAGATTGAGCTGTAGAGATATACTTTCTGCTTCTTCAATCACTTTAGATATTGCTCTATCTGATACTAGAGTTGTTTCTTGGACTTCGTTTTGAAGAAAAAGTATCTAATAAAATAAAATTTTTAAAGATAACTATGTAAAATAAATTTTGAATTCAACAAATTTAAGGAACCAATATATTATATATATATTTTTTAAAACACTAAGACGTGTATAATGACGCGGAGAGGCACTCTGAAATATTTTAAAAGAATTAACAAAAAAAAATTGGTCTATGGATGCTATTGAAAATATGTTCCGTAAGGAATGCTCAAAATCATAACCTTGAATTTGTTCCTTGTAGATAATACTCCTCATTTGCAAAGAGAAAATGCATTTGATGTCTCCCCCTGGCTTCACGAAACTTTTTCCATTTTGTTGAATAGTTTAATGCACTTAATTGAATTTATTTCGGGATCATGAGAATATTCACAGGAAATTGGGTTATTATAAAATATACAACGCAGGTCAAATATATTATAGTAATCTGTTTGTTAAATTTTCCAAATGCAATGCATTTGTATTTTGTTTTGTCAATTGGAGCTGTCTTTTTTAATTTGTAATCTAATTAATTTACTAGATGAGGATTCTTATTTTATTTTTTTTTCCAAATACAATATGCAGTTGTATATACATGCATGTTTTCTTGTTTGCTTAGTCAGCTCTTGCCGGAGCAATTTCATTTTTTAATAGTCAATTGGAACTGATTTCCAGAATTAATTGTAAGTAAGAAGAATTAATATGAGCTAAATCTAGTCCTGGTTTTACAGAAGTCAGGATTGATTGCGACCAACAAACTGTTATCATATATGTTTCTTCTTTAGTCTTAAAACATCTATGAGTGAAAGTTTTTTAAGTTAAAAAGATAGAGGTTAATTAAGTCTTTCAACATTAAATATTTATAAAGAATTTCTCAATTGGATTTTGAATTTGCGGCTTTCTATAAAAAAAAATATTGTCTTAGTCACTAAATCAAAAATTGGTGCTCAAAAATAAAATAAAATAAAACTGGTTACAACTGAAATTTAGAATAAAATCAAATTTTATTAAGAAATAGTGAGCAAATCAAAATTTAAAAATTTATAGAAGAATTTGTTTTATTTTGCTATATATCTTTTTTATAAAGGGTTCCGGTACACTCCAGCATTTTTTAGATGTTACTTTTGAATATTGAACATGTGATCTCTCAGTAAAAAAAACAAGGCTCGTGCCACTATACTAAGCCCACAATTTTATATAAGATCAATTAGTTATATATATAGTACTATTTTATCAAATTACAGTAATATTTTATCATCAAATTTGAATATCAGAGTCAATTGATCTTTATTTTTATTTTTATGTGAAAAAAAAAAGATGAATGTCATGTCTCCAAATTCTATTGATACATAGTAGACACCATAAGTTGTCAGTTTTCCTCAGTGGCTACATATTAGAGCAGATATAATTTTGTAAAGATACGGGCATACGGCGACAGAGAATCCAAGTTCAAACTAGATATAGCGTCACAAACTTCGTCTTTGTATTTAACAATCAATACTAGAATTAATATAATATATTTGATTACTTAATTCAGCGATGACAAGTTTTGTCAAATGCGAAAATCTATTTAGAAAAATAATGTCTAAAGAAATTGAGGGGATTACGTTTTATATATAAGAAAAAAAAATAGTCTTTCCTGAAAGTGACATGTTATATATTTCCGGTATTAGACGAAATTCCTAATAGAAAGGTCACAAAAATTATAGCCTATATAATACTGTTCAATTCGAATTGCCATGTATTATATTGCATTGCATTTATAGACCATTCATTGTCTTAATTAACTTTAATTACAATATTTATGACTGAGTGAGTCTATGGTACTATGCGTAGCATGGATTGGTCCGTAGTACGGATCAATATTTTCATTTTCAATATTCTCATATGACTATGTACCTTCATACCGAATTTTATATTTTTTAGAATTTTTGTTTACTATTTCTAAAATAGATAGAAAATCACCGTCTTTGACTATCGTTTCATTTTACAAAATTTGCATTTTATTAGTACAATGGGAAACACAGACATGCCTCATACTATCTTTTATCAGTATCGTTTTTACTAAGAAGCCACAAAATAGTTTTGTTTGTCAGATGTATCTTAGCATCCCAACTTAATACACCAATTTTTTTTACTGAAAGCATCATGAATACTGACACCAAAATTACCAACCATAAAAGTAATGGACACAATAGATGTCACTAGTTTCGACCTCCAATTTCCAATATTAGGTGAAGCAGATAACTGGCAATTAGACATAATTTCCTGATAAGACTCATGCCAGCATCTTTAAATCCTGATATATTATTAAATTCTTGGAATATGTGATATGCATTTTCCCTCGCAATTACATATATAGTGAGTGTAAAATGGCTGAAAAGGTAACTTTCTGTTAGGTTTTCATAAACCAATACAGCTGACAACATATATGAACTATGTAAAGCTGAAAACAATGTAAAGCTGCATGAATATTATGTGAACTATGTAAAGCTGTTAAGGAAGGGCTCAGACTTATTTCTGTACAGATCTCAGTCGATATATAATTTCGAATCTACAATTTGGAATGAAGAAATTTGTCTTGATTACTATATTGTAATTAAACTCACTATTTTTGTAAGTAACAAGGAAATACAAAATATTAATTGACTAAATATATAGAAAAGAATGGTTTCATCCATATTAAATTTTCAGAAATTAACATATTAATTTCGGCCTAAATAATTGCCCGGTAAGACATTTCTAACAAAAAAAAAATACATGCTAAGTATGGAGAACAGTATCTCTCTATTATATCCTACCTATAAGTTAATTACCATGCTACATTTTACCGCATTTTCAAGATCTCTTCTACACCTAAGAGGTAGCCAACACACGAAGAAACATCTCTAAAAACATTCCTATTAAAGATTTCATGAAACAAAATCTATTAAAGGTTGAGCGAAGAGAGAATCAGGAAGAGTTAGTTGCAGGGCAAATTAGGAAGCATAGGACCAGAGAAACTTGTATCGGCATATCGGCAGATACCAATAGGCAGCTCCTCGCCGACATAATCGAGGATAATATCTTCAAAATTGATATTCTGGCATGGAGTCTCCGGACTACAGTTGAGAATCACGGCAACAGGTGACACCGATGTACCATTTATTTTCTTGAAGTATACGTCGCTTATTCTCACACGGGAAGGGTCCTGATTGATTACACATACACCAAAATTCACATTAATTCAAAGCTATAGCCATGTATATATGTGTATATGTATCTATGTGCCGAATTTGTTAGGTAAATAGGCAAATTCATACGGACATCCTAAAGAGTAAAATGGCAGATTCATAACTAGATAAAAAAAAAATCATTTGGTTTCTATACGAAATTGGTGGAAAATACCCTCCTTATATTAAAAAAAATAGATAAAAGAGTTTTGCGTACGGAATCATCATTGCAGAGGTTATGGGGACAGTAAGTTTGATCAATAAAGATAGGATTCTTAACATTTTTCATGCGGATGTTCTCAAAGGTTATGTTGGTGGCCAAGCTAAAACTGGGGGAGTCCTGCCACGTCTTTATGCGCACTCCGTTCATGGTGTTAGTGATGAAGCTGTCCCTGACCACTAGACCCTTAACATCCCCTTCGTTTGGGTACTTCCCTAGGCTGCCAACGCTGATGCCATGACCAGGCCCGCACCAGATGTTTGAGATGAGGATATCAATGTTGCCATGTCCAATTGAGATGCAATCATCACCAGTGCCGATCAGGGTGTCATGGATGATGACACCAGAGCTACGCCCGATGTGGATGCTGTCTGTGTTGGGGCTGTCTTCTGGAGCTTCAATGCGCATCTCGCTGGCACGAAAGTTCTGGCACTGTAATACCTTGAAGTGAAAATGCTTCGGGTTTACCGAGTTCACCTTGTACAAAATCGTGTCGTTTAAATGGACAAACTTTACTTGCTGAAAACAAAAAATAATAATAAATCATCTATTCAAAATATACAAATTTGAAATTCTAACTGGCAAGATAAGAGATCATCTGTTGCTCTATTTTTCTCAAACTAAAGAAGTATTAAATTTTAACTTGTGCATCCATGAGCCAGACACTTACAGCAGGGTGAAGTCTGCAATGCTTCATCTTAGAGCATTCATAGCTCCAAGAGATGTTGCCCTGACCATCGAAGGTTCCGCCTCCGGTCAATCTCAAACCATTCATGTACCCGAATTCCACCCAATCATTTCCCGACACATACTTGCGCGGGTCAGTCGACGCCTTTATATATCCCTGCATTGCATCGATCAATCAGTAATCTTCATAATTAATTACTAATATCCTTCAATTAAATTCTGTGTTTATTTATATTATCGGCATTGCAGAAATCTGATAACAAAATTCTTCTTCGTAATCGATAACTCAAATGCCTTTGATCAATCTTCAATACTATAATTTGTATTGTCTCTGCATAAGGCTCTATTACCTCTTGATAGACGGTGAGTGTATTGGCATTTTGGCAAGGACCACTGAACTTGACTGGGTTCAGAAAATAGGTTCCGGGCCGTATGAACAGCTTGACGTCACCGCTCGATGCGCATGCCGCTCCCCATGCTTCCAAGAAGGCCTGACATGATTACAAAATTATTATTTAAATCTCTGAAACAATTTAAATGAACTGCATGTGTAGGTTAGAACTGGCTATTATTTCAAATTAACCAATTACATTAAAGAAATTTCACAGATTGAAGTTCATGAATTTCAATAAACTGCAAAAATAAGATGAAAAAACTACCCTGCTATCATCAGTAACACCATCCGCGCGTGCGCCATAATTACGAACATCAATACTGGAGGTTTCCGGCGCCATCCGTCTGGCGGTCACATTAAATATACATAACAGGACACAAACTAGTGCCAAAATCTTCACAGATCCTTGCCTCATTTTCTGATGCAATGCTTGCTTGTTACAATTGTGTTTATTTATAATAGTTGCTTTAATATTGAGTTGTTGATTTCTAATTTTGATAATGACCTATCAAACTTCAACTTTGTAACAATGTTTGGGTCCTAATGAAGTTGTGATATATGTATTCTAGCTTGTTTTGTTTTATTACAATTTGGAATAGAAGCAATACATATTTGATCAGGATGGTCTCTAACGTTAATTAGGTATGATCATATAATTGTGAAGCAAAGAAGTTAGAAATATTATGACACAACAATGTATTTTGCATCCAAAAAAATATAGTTTCAACAATACATTGTCAAAAGCAATCTCAAAAAAAAAAAATACATTGGGTAAAGAATATTTTCGTCCAAAATAATGTTGTACGCAGAGACGCAGCCCTTTCAGACTATGGGAGTCAAACGTAAATGAGAGTCAAGCATATACGAAGAACAATTGCTTTATCAATACATTGTCAAAAGCTACTAACCTTCACAAAAAAAAACAATACATTGTCAAAAAATCTAATATTGTTTGTGAGGTACATAGATACAAATAAGTGTGACATATTTTATCGAATTCGAACAAAGCCGACTATGAGGAACTTAAATAAAAGTAATTCATTTATGCAAATTAAGTTAAATATCTGCTAGCTGGAATATTTTATAAATATTAAGTAATTTAAATCACTTTTATCGAGCGTTTGACAGGGGGAAAGTAAATTAGAATTAAACCAAGAAAAATGTGTCTTTCACAAATTGTGAAAATTACAAACAATTAACTAACCGAGTGAGGAAGGAACTTGAACGGAAGAGAGACACTGTATGCAAGGAACTGATACGCGAGAGGTTCTGCGGTGGTTTTTAACTTTTTATATATATCAAAATGTTCACGTGTCATTATAAACCCAATCTCTAAATATAGAGTTCTAAATTTAAAGAACTACGAAACAATTTATATCAATATTGGACATAGGTGGCCTCTGAATTAAAATTTGCCTATATAGGTACATTACTTAAAATTCTTTTATTAGTCATATGACGTGAAAATGCGGAGTGATAAAAATATGTCCTCATTTTGCTCTTTTTTAGTAAACTCAAATTAAAGATCATACTTAATAAAGGTCTATATCTTAATTCGAAAATTACTGCAAAATTGACATTAAGATTTGACAATTGCTGCCAATCAAGTCATTCAGTCCTGTACACGTGATGGGATTTTTTCTATATGTATTTTATTGTACAATTAATTAATTAATTAATTAATTAATCTATAACTATATCTCTACCTGGTTATGACTTTAATGACAGCACAGTCACGTTACAATTTAGTAGAGAATCACTTACCCTGACTTATCATTGTGCAAAAGTATCAACAAGTGTGACACTTCCTAAGAAAATAACTAAAAGAATATACATGATTCAATACTTTCTAAGTTCAAATTTTCTTTTATATGAATATTAAGTCTATATAAATTTAAGTTTCACAATGAACAAATAAAAAATATATAGTGTTTGCCCTTGATAATGTCAATTATGGATAAAGTATAAGTCTGTCAAATTATGTACATAAAATTTGAGGTTTTACATATAATTGACATTTATAAAACAAAGATGTGTAAACTCACAATTGAAAATACCCTATGGTCAATATTTTATGTCACGTCCAAACTTATACAAATTTATATTTGTGTATGACTCACACTTGTAGGCATTATTACATTAACATCGACGTTGTGGCGTGTCCCAAATTTTATATAAATTCATAAGTTTAAATTTTTTGTATATAGACGGATCACTCGTAAGGTAGATGGATTTCAACATTCAAATTCTTTAATTTAAACCAATCTAATAGATTTTAAAAATTGAGTTCACAAAAAACTTAACGAACTTAAGAACACCCAAATTCCACCCTGATATTTCACTATTTAGTATTTCTAATGTGGAGATGTAATAGATACGGCCCATACAGAATAATCCTTTTGTTTACATTATAGATCCGTACGTAAGTAGAAATATGCAAGATATACTAATCTACCAGCCCGGCCCATTATCCATCAATTGTTTTTTCTCATAATAATAGCACTGGTGTTTGGATTACTTTTCACTTCAGGCCCATTTGATAACTTCACCTTGTTGATTCGTATTATGCGTGCTTTCTAGGGTTTCTAATCAATCGAGAGAGAAGAGAAAGCAAATGACGAAGGAGGCTCCGCAGCAGGTTTCGTACACGGTGGAGCAGCTGGTGGCGGTGAATCCTTACAACCCCGACATTCTCTCCGATCTAGAGAACTATGTCAATGAACAGGTTTCCGTTTCCTTCCTTGCCTCAAATTTGCGATAAAATGATTAGTTCGTTTGTGTTGCGCAGCTTTATACTCATCTCTTTGGTACTGTTCTAGTAGATTTTGTAATATCTGTTTCTAGCATCTTTGTCGTGCACGTTGTATAAATTGAATTCCGGTTTGTTCTGAGATGAGAACATTTCTGTGTATTCTACTTATCCTGTGCTCAATTTTATTCTCTATTCAGGTTTCATCTCAGAAATACAGCTTGGATGCAAACCTCTGCCTTCTTCGCCTCTATCAGGTACAGCTTTATCCTAAGTTCTTGTTGGAGTAGATGTTTACTTTGAAATATTATATATATATATATATATATATATATATAATCAAGTAACATCTACTCCAACAAGAACTTAGGATAAGCTGTACCTGATAGAGGCGAAGAAGGCAGAGGTTGCATCCAAGCTGTATTCTGAGATGAAACCTGAATAGAGAATAAAATTGAGCACAGGATAAGTAGAATACACAGAAAATGTTCTCATCTCAGAACAAACCGGAATTCAATTTATACAACGTGCACGACAAAGATGCTAGAAACAGATATTACAAAATCTACTAGAACAGTACCAAAGAGATGAGTATAAAGCTGCGCAACACAAACGAACTAATCATTTTATCGCAAATTTGAGGCAAGGAAGGAAACGGAAACCTGTTCATTGACATAGTTCTCTAGATCGGAGAGATGTCGGGGTTGTAAGGATCACCGCCACCAGCTGCTCCACCGTGTACGAAACCTGCTGCGGAGCCTCCTTCGTCATTTTGCTTTCTCTTCTCTCTCGATTGATTAGAAACCCTAGAAAGCACGCATAATACGAATCAACAAGGTGAAGTTATCAAATGGGCCTGAAGTGAAAAGTAATCCAAACACCAGTGCTATTATTATGAGAAAAACAATTGATGGATAATGGGCCGGGCTGGTTGATTAGTATATCTTGCAATATTTCTACTTACGTACGGATCTATAATGTAAACACAAAGGATTATTCTGTATGGGCCGTATCTATACATCTCCACATTAGAAATACTAAATAGTGAAATATCAGGAGTGGAATTTGGGTGTTCTTAAGTTCGTTAAGTTTTTGTGAACTCAATTTTAAAATCTATTAGATTGGTTTAAATAACGAATTTGAATGTTGAAATCCATCTACCTTACGAGTGATCCGTCTATATACAAAAAATTTAAACTTATGAATTTATATAAAATTTGGGACACGCCCACAACGTCGATGTTAATGTAATAATGCCTACAAGTGTGAGTCATACACAAATATAAATTTGTATAAAGTTTGGACGTGACATAAAATATTTGACCATGAGGTATTTTCAATTGTGAGTTTTACACATCTTTGTTTTATAAATGTCAATTATATGTAAAACCTCAAATTTTATGTACATAATTTGACAGATTATATTTATCCATAATTTGACATTATCAAGGGCAAACACTATATATTTTTTATTTTGTTCATTGTGAAACTTAAATTTATATAGACTTAATATTCATATTAAAAGAAAATTTGAACTTAGAAGTATGAATCATGTATAATTCTTTTAGTTATTTTCTTAGGAAGTTTCACACTTGTTGATACTTTTGCACAATGATAAGTCAGGGTAAGTGATTCTCTTACTAAATTGTAACGTGACTGTGCTGTCATTAAATTCATAACCAGGTAGCATATATAGTTATAGATTAATTAATTAATTAATTAATTGTACAATAAAATACATATAGAAAAAATCCCATCAAGTGTACAGGACTGAATGACTTGATTGGCAGCAATTGTCAAATCTTAAATGTCAATTTGCAGTAATTTTCGAATTAAGATATAGACCTTTATTAAGTATGATCTTTAATTTGAGTTTACTAAAAAAAGAGCAAAATGAGACATATTTTATCACTCGCATTTTCACTTCATATGACTAAATAAAAGAAATTTTTATTAATGTACCTATATAGCAAATTTTAATTCAGACAAATATTTTCCAATATTGATATAAACTTGGTTCGTAGTTCTTTAAATTTAGAACTCTATATTTAGAGATTGGGTTTATAATGACACGTGAACATTTTGATATATATAAAAGAACGCAGTGTAGGTCCGATGCCCATCGGACCTAGTTTGGTTCCGATGGGCAGATCTACCGTAGGAGAATGGAGTGATTTGTGCGCACGAAACTTGAAACATACACGCACGGGGTTTAAAGCATTTCGCACGCATCTAAAAGAAAATCGATGGTGATTAAACCCGTCGAACCGAGGTAGGTCCGATGCCCATCGGACCTACTCCCAGTTCTATATAAAAAGTTAAAAATCACCGCAGAACCTCTCGCGTATCAGTTCCTTGCATACAGTGTCTCTCTTCCGTTCAAGTTCCTTCCTCACTCGGTTAGTTAATTGTTTGTAATTTTCACAATTTGTGAAAGACACATTTTTCTTGGTTTAGTTCTAATTTACTTTTCTCACTGTCAAATGCTCGATGAAAAGTGATTTAAATTACTTTGTATAAATAAATTACTTAATATTTATAAAATCTTCCAGCTAGCTAGCAGATATTTAACTTAATTTGCATAAATGAATTACTTTTATTTAAGTTCCTCATAGTCGGCTTTGTTCGAATTTCACACTAATTATTTGTATCTATGTACCTCACAAACAATATTAGATTTTTGACAATGTATTGTTTTTTTTGTGAAGGTTAGTAGCTTTTAACAATGTATTGATAAAGCAATTGTTCTTCGTAGTCGTACAACCAGAGGTGAATCTACATATAATGAATGGGGGTCAATTGACCCCCATTCATTTTGAATTTTTTTTTATTTACCTTATTTTAATATAGTTTAAAGTAAATATTATGGATATTGTGAAATTGACCACCATTCGTAGTAGGAAATTTTATATGCTTGACTCTCATTTACGTTTGACTCCCATAGTCTGAAAGTCTGGCTCCGTCTCTGCGTACAACATTATTTTGGACGAAAATATTCTTTACCCAATGTATTATTTTTTTTTTTTGAGATTGCTTTTGACAATGTATTGTTGAAACTATATTTTTTTGGATGCAAAATACATTGTTGTGTCATAATATTTCTAACTTCTTTGCTTCACAATTATATCATACCTAATTAACGTTAGAGACCATCCTGATCAATATGTATTGCTTCTATTCCAAATTGTAATAAGTCAAAACAAGCAAGAATACATATATCACAACTTCATTAGGACCCAAACATTGTTACAAAGTTGAAGTTTGATAGGTCATTATCAAAATTAGAAATCAACAACTCAATATTAAAGCAACTATTATAAATAAACACAATTGTAACAAGCAAGCATTGCATCAGAAAATGAGGCAAGGATCTGTGAAGATTTTGGCACTAGTTTGTGTCCTGTTATGTATATTTAATGTGACCGCCAGACGGATGGCACCGGAAACCTCCAGTATTGATGTTCGTAATTATGGCGCACGCGCGGATGGTGTTACTGATGATAGCAGGGTAGTTTTTTCATCTTATTTTTGCAGTTTATTAAAATTCATGAACTTCAATCTGTGAAATTTCTTTAATGTAATTGGTTAATTTGAAATAATAGCCAGTTCTAACCTACACATGCAGTTCATTTATATTGTTTCAGAGATTTAAAATAATAATTGTAATCATGTCAGGCCTTCTTGGAAGCATGGGGAGCGGCATGCGCATCGAGCGGTGACGTCAAGCTGTTCATTCCGCCCGGAACCTATTTTCTGAACCCAGTCAAGTTCAGTGGTCCTTGCCAAAATGCCAATACACTCACTGTCTATCAAGATAATAGAGCCTTATGCAGAGACAATACAAATTATAGTATTGAAGATTGATCAAAGGCATTTGAGTTACGATTACGAAGAAGAATTTGTTTTCAGATTTCTGCAATGCTGATAATATAAATAACATAGAATTTAATTGAAGGATATTAGTAATTAATTATGAGATTACTGATTGATCGATGCAATGCAGGGATATATAAAGGCGTCGACTGACCCGCGTAAGTATGTGTCGGGAAATGATTGGGTGGAATTTGGGTACATGAATGGTTTGAGATTGACCGGAGGCGGAACCTTCGATGGTCAGGGCAACATCTCTTGGAGCTATGAATGCTCTAAGATGAAGCATTGCAGACTTCACCCTGCTGTAAGTGTCTGGCTCATGGATGCACAAGTTAAAATTTAATACTTCTTTAGTTTGAGAAAAAAAGCAACAGATTCTCTTATCTTGCCAGTTAGAATTTCAAATTTGTATATTTTGAATAGATGATTTTATTATTTTTTGTTTTCAGCAAGTAAAGTTTGTCCATTTAAACAGCACGATTTTGTACAAGGTGAACTCGGTAAACCCGAAGCATTTTCACTTCAAGGTATTACAGTGCCAGAACTTTCGTGCCAGCGAGATGCGCATTGAAGCTCCAGAAGACAGCCCCAACACAGACGGCATCCACATCGGGCGTAGCTCTGGTGTCATCATCCATGACACCCTGATCGGCACTGGTGATGATTGCATCTCAATTGGACATGGCAACATTGATATCCTCATCTCAAACATCTGGTGCGGGCCTGGTCATGGCATCAGCGTTGGCAGCCTAGGGAAGTACCCAAACGAAGGGGATGTTAAGGGTCTAGTGGTCAGGGACAGCTTCATCACTAACACCATGAACGTGCGCATAAAGACGTGGCAGGACTCCCCCAGTTTTAGCTTGGCCACCAACATAACCTTTGAGAACATCCGCATGAAAAATGTTAAGAATCCTATCTTTATTGATCAAACTTACTGTCCCCATAACCTCTGCAATGATGATTCCGTACGCAAAACTCTTTTATCTATTTTTTTTAATATAAGGAGGGTATTTTCCACCAATTTCGTATAGAAACCAAATGATTTTTTTTTTATCTAGTTATGAATCTGCCATTTTACTCTTTAGGATGTCCGTATGAATTTGCCTATTTACCTAACAAATTCGGCACATAGATACATATACACATATATACATGGCTATAGCTTGAATTAATGTGAATTTGGTGTATGTGTAATCAATCAGGACCCTTCCCGTGTGAGAATAAGCGACGTATACTTCAAGAAAATAAATGGTACATCGGTGTCGCCTGTTGCCGTGATTCTCAACTGTAGTCCGGAGACTCCATGCCAGAATATCAATTTTGAAGATATTATCCTCGATTATGTCGGCGAGGAGCTGCCTATTGGTATCTGCCGATATGCCGATACAAGTTTCTCTGGTCCTATGCTTCCTAATTTGCCCTGCAACTAACTCTTCCTGATTCTCTCTTCGCTCAACCTTTAATAGATTTTGTTTCATGAAATCTTTAATAGGAATGTTTTTAGAGATGTGTTCTTCGTGTGTTGGCTACCTCTTAGGTGTAGAAGAGATCTTGAAAATGCGGTAAAATGTAGCATGGTAATTAACTTATAGGTAGGATATAGAGAGATACTGTTCTCCATACTTAGCATGTATTTTTTTTTGTTAGAAATGTCTTACCGGGCAATTATTTAGGCCGAAATTAATATGTTAATTTCTGAAAATTTAATATGGATGAAACCATTCTTTCTATATATTCAGTCAATTAATATTTTGTATTTCCTTGTTACTTACAAAAATAGTGAGTTTAATTACAATATAGTAATCAAGACAATTTCTTCATTCCAAATTGTAGATTCGAAATTATATCGACTGAGATCTGTACAGAAATAAGTCTGAGCCCTTCCTTAACAGCTTTACATAGTTCACATAATATTCATGCAGCTTTACATTGTTTTCAGCTTTACATAGTTCATATATGTTGTCAGCTGTATTGGTTTATGAAAACCTAACTGAAAGTTACTTTCAGCCATTTTACACTCACTATATATGTAATTGCGAGGGAAAATGCATATCACATATTCCAAGAATTAATAATATATCAGGATTTAAAGATGCTGGCATGAGTCTTATCAGGAAATTATGTCTAATTGCCAGTTATCTGCTTCACCTAATATTGGAAATTGGAGGTCGAAACCTAGTGACATCTATTGTGTCCATTACTTTTGGTTGGTAATTTTGGTGTCATATTCATGATGCTTTCAGTAAAAAAAATTGGTGTATTAAGTTGGGATGTTAAGATACATCTGACAAACAAAACTATTTTGTCGCTTCTTAGTAAAAACGATTACTGATAAAAGATAGTATGAGGCATGTCTGTGTTTCCCATTGTACTAATAAAATGCAAATTTT